>JAPXFY010000015.1:2242202-2247202 GCA_030674185.1 Monoplex corrugatus
TTGATGTCCGTGGAGACACAAAGATCTATTGATGTCCGTGGACACACAAATACCTGTTGATGTCCGTGGACACACAAAGATCTATTGATGTCCGTGGACACACAAAGATCTATTGATGTCCGTGGGCACACAAAGATCTATTGATTCCGTGGGCACACAAGATCTATTGATGTCCGTGGACACACAAAGATCTATTGATGTCCGTGGACACCCAAAGATCTATTGATGTCCGTGGGCACACAAAGATCTATTGATGCCCGTGGACACACACAGATCTATTGATGTCCGTGGACACCCAATGATCTATTGATGTCCGTGGACACCCAATGATCTATTGATGTCCGTGGACACCCAAAGATCTATTGATGTCCGTGGGCACCCAAAGATCTATTGATGTCTGTGGACACACACAAATCTATTGATGTCCGTGGACACGCAAAGATCTATTAATATCCGTGGACACACACAGATCTATTGATGTCCGTGGGCACACAAAGACCTATTGATGTCCGTGGGCACACAAAGACCTATTGATGTCCGTGGAGACACAAAGATCTATTGATGTCCGTGAACACACAAAGATCTATTGATGTCCGTGAACACACACAGATCTATTGATGTCTGTGGACACACACAGATCTATTGATGTCCGTGGACACACAAAGATCTATTGATGTCCGTGGACACCCAAAAATCTATTGATGTCCGTGGAGAAACAAAGATCTATTGATGTCCGTGAACACACAAAGATCTATTGGTGTCTGTGGGCACACAAAGATCTATTGATGTCTGTGGACACACAAAGATCTATTGATGTCTGTGGACACACAAAGATGTATTGATGTCCGTGGACACTCAAAGATCTATTGATGTCCGTGGACACCCAAAGATCTATTGATGTCCGTGGAGACACAAAGATCTATTGATGTCCGTGGAGACACAAAGATCTATTGGTGTCCGTGGACACACAAATACCTGTTGATGTCCGTGGACACACAAAGATCTATTGATGTCCGTGGACACACAAAGATCTATTGATTCCGTGGGCACACAAAGATCTATTGATTCCGTGGGCACACAAGATCTATTGATGTCCGTGGACACACAAAGATCTATTGATGTCCGTGGGCACACAAAGATCTATTGATGTCCGTGGGCACACAAAGATCTATTGATGTCCGTGGACACCCAAAGATCTATTGATGTCCGTGGACACCCAAAGATCTATTGATGTCCGTGGACACACACAGATCTATTGATGTCCGTGGAGACACAAAGATCTATTGATGTCTGCGAACACACAAAAACCTATTGATGTCTGTGGACACACAAAGATCTATTGATGTCCTTGGGCACACACAGATCTATTGATGTCTGTTGACACACAAAGACCTATTGATATCTGTTGACACACAAAGATGTATTGATGTCCGTGGACACACAAAGATCTATTGATGTCTTTGGGCTCACAAAGACCTATTGATGTCCGTGGGCACACAAAGATCTATTGATGTCCGTGGACATACAAAGACGTATTGATGTCCGTGGGCACACAAAAGCCTATTGATGTCTGTGGACACACAAAGACCTATGCATGTCTATGGACACACAAAGATCTATAGATGTCCATAGACACATAAATGAATACGGATACCTATCACACACAAAGATCTATGGATTTCTATGGACAAAATCTATGGATATATAGATATATATATGAGACATACAGAGATCTATGGATGCCTATCACACACAAAGATCTGTAGATTTCTATGGACAAACACATATTGATATCTATGACACACAAAGACTTATGGATGTCTATGACTCACAAAGATCTATGGATATCTACGACACACAAAGATTTATGGATGTCTGTGTCACACAAAGACCCATGGATGTCTGGGACACACAAAGATGTATGGGTATCTATGAAACACAAAGGTCTATGGATGTCTATGACACTCAAAGATCTGTGAATGTCTATGATTCACAAAGATTTATGGACGTCTGTGACACACAAAGACCTATGGATGTCTGTGGATACACAAAGATCTAAAGATGTCTACGGACACACAAAGTTCTAGATGTCTATGTCTATGGTATGCTTATTCTTTCACTTATAATCTGGTAATGCCTCATGAAAGATAGAGAGAAGGAGAGGGAGGGAGGTAGACCGATAGATAAATAGACAAATAGATAGATAGAGAGAGAGAGAGGGAGGGAGAGAGAGAGATAGAAGAGAGAGAGAGAGAGAGAGAGAGAGAGAGAGAGAGAGAGAGAGAGATTTTCAGTACTTTCTCCATCTTTCATGTTTGAGATGCGCTTCTTAATTTTTTTAATGAAGATTTTTTTTAAAATTTCTGACACAAAACTTGCTCTCTTAAAAATTTTTAGATCTCTGATACAAAACTGTATTTTTATACTTAAAACAAAACGTAAAATTCTAACTTAAAATTTTTTGGACCATTTCATTTTATGAAAAAAAAAAAAAAAATTCAAACACAAAAACGTACATAGTATTTTGAAACAAAACAAATTTCTTGAAAAAAATAACTGAAAAACGTACACTGTATTCTGAAACTAAACAAATTTCTAGAAAAATTAACTATCTGGTATAAAACATGCTATTTTGATTATTGCCATATAAACGAGTATTCAACAATTGATATACAGTAGATAAATACATGTGGGGATCTTTTATATTCGTTGGCTATTTTCTGTCTTTTGTGTGTACGTTTGACACAAAGGAGGTTGTTCTACCCAGCGCTTGCTAGCTGCCAGACAAAACAACATTCGATCCATCCAGTTTTTCAGACAATTATCTTTAATATGGATTTTCCTGTCGTCTGCGGCTGAGTACGTCAATAATTGAGAAGCCAACTGTTTCGGGTGCATTGTGTATTTGTGGGGTGTGCGCTCACGGAGAGTAGAAAATCGATCATCTAGTGACCCCGGCACCTTGTTAATAGGGGGGTGGGTGGGTGGGGTGGGGTGGGGAGTGGGGGTGGGGGTTGTCTGCCAATTGCAGTTTCAGAGTGCACTGCTATTAATTAACCCTTTGATTCCCGTACCCTGTCCACTAGACTACATGTAATATCCCGCGTTGTCAACCATGCTAGCAAAGCAAAAACTTAACTCTTTGACTTTCTCACCCTGTCCACCAGCCCCCTGCAGGAGGCTGGTGGACAGGGTGAGGGAATCAAAGAGTTACAGGAGGCTGGTGGACAGGGTGAGGGAATCAAAGAGTTACAGGAGGCTGGTGGACAGGGTGAGGGAATCAAAGAGTTACAGGAGGCTGGTGGACAGGGTGAGGGAGTCAAAGAGTTACAGGAGGCTGGTGGACAGGGTGAGGGAATCAAAGTTACAGGAGGCTGGTGGACAGGGTGAGGGAGTCAAAGAGTTACAGGAGGCTGGTGGACAGGGTGAGGGAGTCAAAGAGTTACAGGAGGCTGGTGGACAGGGTGAGGGAGTCAAAGAGTTACAGGAGGCTGGTGGACAGGGTGAGGGAGTCAAAGTTACAGGAGGCTGGTGGACAGGGTGAGGGAATCAAAGAGTTACAGGAGGCTGGTGGACAGGGTGAGGGAATCAAAGAGTTACAGGAGGCTGGTGGACAGGGTGAGGGAAGTCAAAGAGTTACAGGAGGCTGGTGGACAGGGTGAGGGAGTCAAAGAGTTACAGGAGGCTGGTGGACAGGGTGAGGGAGTCAAAGAGTTACAGGAGGCTGGTGGACAGGGTGAGGGAATCAAAGAGTTACAGGAGGCTGGTGGACAGGGTGAGGGAATCAAAGAGTTACAGGAGGCTGGTGGACAGGGTGAGGGAGTCAAAGAGTTACAGGAGGCTGGTGGACAGGGTGAGGGAGTCAAAGAGTTACAGGAGTGGCGGTGGACAGGGTGAGGGAGTCAAAGAGTTACAGGAGCTGGTGGACAGGATGAGGAGTCAAAGAGTTACAGGATGCTGGTGGACAGGATGAGGAGTCAAAGAGTTAAGTTTTTGCAGTTGGCGGATAGGGTGTGAGAGTCAAAGAGTTAAGTTTTTGCAGTTGGTGGATAGGGTGTGAGAGTCAAAGGGTTAAGTTTTTGCAGTTGGTGGATAGGGTGCAGGAGTCAAATGAGTAAATATTTGCCACTTTATATGCCTGAATCGTCCGGCATTTTCATTTTACTTGTCGGAAACTTCAGACTTTCTTTGTGGCAGGAAACTGTGAGAAGAGCAGGACACCAGAAGGGTCCTCAGAGGAGAAGGCTCTGTCATGTTTCAACTCTAAACTCTGTACACTCTAAGAGGGCCGGGCCACATCCAGGTCCTGGATGCCCTTCTGATATCGCCAGTTGTCCCCACCTGGGTCCGAACTCACACCTCCAAGATGGTCAGGTGTCTCTCCTGTCACCCCCACCCACCCCATGTATTTTTTCTCCTGGATCCGAACTCACACCTCCAAGATGGTCGTGTTCCTCTACTGTCGCCCTCTCTGTATTTTTTTTTTCACCTGGGTCCGAACTGACACCTCCAAGATGATCAGGTTTCTCTTCTGTCACCCCCTCAGCTTTGTTCCCCACCTGGGCCCGAACTCGCACCTTCAAGGTGGTCAGGTGTCTCCAGGCCAATTCCCCATTGTGCCAGATGTCTTAACCGCTCAGCCACATTTAGCAAGATTTTACCTGTCAGAAATTCCTGAAGCAGCATCAGATATTTTCATTTGACTTGTCAGAAATGTTGGATGTTTTCATTTTACTTGTCATGAATATTAAGAGTTTTTAAAGTATCAGGTATTCCATATTCATCATCATCATCATCATCTGGTGCCCTGCCTCATGGCGTTGGCGACCATGGACTTCCAACCATCTCTATCTCTCATTGCCCCCAGAATCTCCCCCACCCTCTTCATCCCCAGCCAGTCTGCAAGTCCGTCCAGCATTCTCTCCCTGGGTCTACCTGGTGCTCTCTTTCCCTCCAGCTTTCCCGTTGTGACCAGGTGCTCCAAATCCCCCTTCCTCATA
>JAPXFY010000015.1:2257202-2262202 GCA_030674185.1 Monoplex corrugatus
TGTGTGTGTGTGTGTGTGTGTGTGTCTTTTCTTCTCCTTTTCTTTTTCTTTTTCTTCTTCTTCTACTTCTTCTTCTCCTTGTGCATCTTTCTCTTCTTCTTCTTTTCTTCCCTGTCCTTTTCTGGTTCTTCTTGTCTTCTTGACCTGTTTTTCTTCTTTGTATTATCATTGTTATTGTTGTTATAATTATTATCATCATCAACATCATCATCATTACTGTTATCATCATTATTGTTGTTATTATTATTATTGTTGTTGTTGTTATGATGATGATGATGATGATGATGATCATCATCATCATCATCATTATCATTATTATTGTTATCATCATCATCATTAAATTATTATTATTATCACTATTATTATTATTATCATTATTATTACTATGATTATTAATATGATGATCATCATCACCATCAATATACCATTGTCATTGTCATCAGTACTATCATCATTATCATCATTGTTGTTGTTTATGTGTGTGCAGTGCCAGCCCCCAAGGTGTCGGGGGGAGTGACGATGGCCAGAGGAATGTTGATGGGTTTTGGCGCCATGTGTGGACTGCTGTTTGTGGGCATCGTGCTGGTACAGATGCCATGCTGCCGCTCCGGCACCGTCAAGGCAATCGGTCACTTCGGCCTGGGCAGACGCTAAGGTCGTTGACTCTCTTGATCATGATGAGCGGTGAGGTTGCAAGCTAGTTTTGGCCGTGTTAGACATTAAGGTCACCAGATGACTAGGACCATTGACCGTGTCCATCTCAGTAGATGCTAAGACTGTTGGTCTTTTGGATTTGATAGATGCTAAGGTATGACCATGGTAAACATTAAGATAATGACCTTGGTAGATGCTGAGGTATGATTATGGTAGACATTAAGATAATGATATTGGTAGATGCTGAGGTATGATTATGGTAGACATTAAGATAATGACCTTGGTAGATGCTGAGGTATGATTATGGTAAACATTAAGATAATGACCTTGGTAGATGGTAAGGTATGATTATGGTAGACATTAAGATAATGATATTGGTAGATGCTAAGGTATGACCATGGTAAACATTAAGATAATGACCTTGGTAGATGGTAAGGTATGACCATGGTAGACATTAAGATAATGATCTTGGTAGATGGTAAGGTATGATTATGGTAGACATTAAGATAATGACCTTGGTAGATGGTAAGGTATGACCATGGTAAACATTAAGATAATGACCTTGGTAGATGGTAAGGTATGACCATGGTAAACATTAAGATAATGACCTTGGTAGATGGTAAGGTATGACCATGGTAAACATTAAGATAATGACCTTGGTAGATGGTAAGGTATGACCATGGTAGACGTTAAGATAATGACCTTGGTAGATGGTAAGGTATGACCATGGTAAACATTAAGATAATGATCTTGGTAGATGGTAAGGTATGACCATGGTAGACATTAAGATAATGACCTTGGTAGATGCTGAGGTATGACCATGGTAGACATTAAGATAATGACCTTGGTAGATGGTAAGGTATGACCATGGTAAACATTAAGATAATGATCTTGGTAGATGTAAGGTATGACCATGGTAGACGTTAAGATAATGACCATGGTAGATGGTAAGGTATGACCATGGTAAACATTAAGATAATGATCTTGGTAGATGTAAGGTATGACCATGGTAGACGTTAAGATAATGACCTTGGTAGATGGTAAGGTATGACCATGGTAAACATTAAGATAATGATCTTGGTAGATGGTAAGGTATGACCATGGTAAACATTAAGATAATGACCTTGGTAGATGCTAAGGTATGACCATGGTAAACATTAAGATAATGACCTTGGTAGATGCTAAGGTATGACCATGGTAAACATTAAGATAATGACCTTGGTAGATGGTAAGGTATGACCATGGTAAACATTAAGATAATGATCTTGGTAGATGGTAAGGTATGACCATGGTAAACATTAAGATAATGACCTTGGTAGATGCTGAGGTATGATTATGGTAGACATTAAGATAATGATCTTGGTAGATGCTGAGGTATGATTATGGTAGACATTAAGATAATGACCTTGGTAGATGGTAAGGTATGACCATGGTAAACATTAAGATAATGACCTTGGTAGATGGTAAGGTATGACCATGGTAGACGTTAAGATAATGACCTTGGTAGATGGTAAGGTATGACCATGGTAGACGTTAAGATAATGACCTTGGTAGATGGTAAGGTATGACCATGGTAGACATTAAGATAATGACCTTGGTAGATGGTAAGGTATGACCATGGTAGACGTTAAGATAATGACCTTGGTAGATGGTAAGGTATGACCATGGTAGACGTTAAGATAATGACCTTGGTAGATGGTAAGGTATGACCATGGTAGACATTAAGATAATGACCTTGGTAGATGGTAAGGTATGACCATGGTAGACGTTAAGATAATGACCTTGGTAGATGGTAAGGTATGACCATGGTAGACATTAAGATAATGACCTTGGTAGATGGTAAGGTATGACCATGGTAGACGTTAAGATAATGACCTTGGTAGATGGTAAGGTATGACCATGGTAGACGTTAAGATAATGACCTTGGTAGATGGTAAGGTATGACTATGGTAGACATTAAGATAATGACCTTGGTAGATGCTAAGGTATGACCATGGTAGACGTTAAGATAATGACCATGGTAGATGGTAAGGTATGACCATGGTAGACGTTAAGATAATGATCTTGGTAGAGGTAAGGTATGACCATGGTAAACATTAAGATAATGACCTTGGTAGATGGTAAGGTATGACCATGGTAGACATTAAGATAATGACCTTGGTAGATGGTAAGGTATGACCATGGTAGACATTAAGATAATGACCTTGGTAGATGGTAAGGTATGACCATGGTAAACATTAAGATAATGACCTTGGTAGATGGTAAGGTATGACCATGGTAGACATTAAGATAATGACCTTGGTAGATGGTAAGGTATGACCATGGTAGACATTAAGATAATGACCTTGGTAGATGGTAAGGTACGACCATGGTAAACATTAAGATAATGATCTTGGTAGATGCTAAGGTATGACCATGGTAAACATTAAGATAATGACCTTGGTAGATGCTGAGGTATGATTATGGTAGACATTAAGATAATGATATTGGTAGATGCTGAGGTATGATTATGGTAGACATTAAGATAATGACCTTGGTAGATGCTGAGGTATGATTATGGTAAACATTAAGATAATGACCTTGGTAGATGGTAAGGTATGATTATGGTAGACATTAAGATAATGATATTGGTAGATGCTAAGGTATGACCATGGTAAACATTAAGATAATGACCTTGGTAGATGGTAAGGTATGACCATGGTAGACATTAAGATAATGATCTTGGTAGATGGTAAGGTATGATTATGGTAGACATTAAGATAATGACCTTGGTAGATGGTAAGGTATGACCATGGTAAACATTAAGATAATGACCTTGGTAGATGGTAAGGTATGACCATGGTAAACATTAAGATAATGACCTTGGTAGATGGTAAGGTATGACCATGGTAAACATTAAGATAATGACCTTGGTAGATGGTAAGGTATGACCATGGTAGACGTTAAGATAATGACCTTGGTAGATGGTAAGGTATGACCATGGTAAACATTAAGATAATGATCTTGGTAGATGGTAAGGTATGACCATGGTAGACATTAAGATAATGACCTTGGTAGATGCTGAGGTATGACCATGGTAGACATTAAGATAATGACCTTGGTAGATGGTAAGGTATGACCATGGTAAACATTAAGATAATGATCTTGGTAGATGTAAGGTATGACCATGGTAGACGTTAAGATAATGACCATGGTAGATGGTAAGGTATGACCATGGTAAACATTAAGATAATGATCTTGGTAGATGTAAGGTATGACCATGGTAGACGTTAAGATAATGACCTTGGTAGATGGTAAGGTATGACCATGGTAAACATTAAGATAATGATCTTGGTAGATGGTAAGGTATGACCATGGTAAACATTAAGATAATGACCTTGGTAGATGCTAAGGTATGACCATGGTAAACATTAAGATAATGACCTTGGTAGATGCTAAGGTATGACCATGGTAAACATTAAGATAATGACCTTGGTAGATGGTAAGGTATGACCATGGTAAACATTAAGATAATGATCTTGGTAGATGGTAAGGTATGACCATGGTAAACATTAAGATAATGACCTTGGTAGATGCTGAGGTATGATTATGGTAGACATTAAGATAATGATCTTGGTAGATGCTGAGGTATGATTATGGTAGACATTAAGATAATGACCTTGGTAGATGGTAAGGTATGACCATGGTAAACATTAAGATAATGACCTTGGTAGATGGTAAGGTATGACCATGGTAGACGTTAAGATAATGACCTTGGTAGATGGTAAGGTATGACCATGGTAGACGTTAAGATAATGACCTTGGTAGATGGTAAGGTATGACCATGGTAGACATTAAGATAATGACCTTGGTAGATGGTAAGGTATGACCATGGTAGACGTTAAGATAATGACCTTGGTAGATGGTAAGGTATGACCATGGTAGACGTTAAGATAATGACCTTGGTAGATGGTAAGGTATGACCATGGTAGACATTAAGATAATGACCTTGGTAGATGGTAAGGTATGACCATGGTAGACGTTAAGATAATGACCTTGGTAGATGGTAAGGTATGACCATGGTAGACATTAAGATAATGACCTTGGTAGATGGTAAGGTATGACCATGGTAGACGTTAAGATAATGACCTTGGTAGATGGTAAGGTATGACCATGGTAGACGTTAAGATAATGACCTTGGTAGATGGTAAGGTATGACTATGGTAGACATTAAGATAATGACCTTGGTAGATGCTAAGGTATGACCATGGTAGACGTTAAGATAATGACCATGGTAGATGGTAAGGTATGACCATGGTAGACGTTAAGATAATGATCTTGGTAGAGGTAAGGTATGACCATGGTAA
>JAPXFY010000015.1:2267202-2274702 GCA_030674185.1 Monoplex corrugatus
ACTGTTAATGAAACCAGGCAGTTTCCAGGCTCTGTTTTAACACTTTTTCTTGCCCATTGGCTCAGTGGGTAAAGGGCCATAGTTATAACACAGGGGTTGTGGGTTCAAGTCTGGGACCGGTCACGCTTTCTGTGCGGGTTGGTTGGTTCTTTACATACAGCCCTGGACTTAGGATCTGATATCTCCGGTTCAATCCCAGCCCGCAACATTAAAAACTGGCCTGTTGGCTGCCTGTCTTAATGTTTCCATCATTGTGGTGGTGTCAGCTTACTGTTTGATAGGTCCACTGGCCTGTTGGCTGCCCATCTTAATGTTTCCATCATTCTGGTGGTGTCAGCTTACTGTTTGATAGGTCCACTGGCCTGTTGGCTGCCCATCTTAATGTTTCCATCATTCTGGTGGTGTCAGCTTACTGTTTCATAGGTCCACTGGCCTGTTGGCTGTGTGTCTTGATGTTTCCATCATTCTGGTGGTGTCAGTTTACTGTTTGATAGGTCCACTGGCCTGTTGGCTGTCTGTCTTAATGTTTCCATCATTCTGGTGGTGTCAGCTTACTGTTTGATAGGTCCACTGGCCTGTTGGCTGTCTGTCTTAATGTTTACATCATTCTGGTGGTGTCAGCTTACTGTTTGATAGGTCCACTGGCCTTTTGGCTGCCTATCTTAAATGTTTCCATCATTCTGGTGGTGTCAGCTTACTGTTTGATAGGTCCACTGGCCTGTTGGCTGCCCATCTTAATGTTTCCATCATTCTGGTGGTGTCAGCTTACTGTTTGATAGGTCCACTGGCCTGTTGGCTGCCCATCTTAATGTTTCCATCATTCTGGTGGTGTCAGCTTACTGTTTGATAGGTCCACTGGCCTGTTGGCTGCCAGTTTTAATGTTTCCATCGTTCTGGTGGTGTCAGCTTAGTGTTTGATAGGTCCACTGGCCTGTTGGTTGTTCATCTTCATGTTTCCATCATTCTGGTGGTGTCAGCTTACTGTTTGATAGGTCCACTGGCCTGTTGGCTGTCCATCTTAATGTTTCCATCATTCTGGTGGTGTCAGCTTACTGTTTGATAGGTCCACTGGCCTGTTGGCTGTCCATCTTAACATTTCCATCGTTCTGGTGGTGTCAGTTTACTGTTTGATAGGTCCACTGGCCTGTTGGCTGTCCATCTTAATGTTTCCATCATTGTGGTGGTGTCAGCTTAGTGTTTGATAGGTCCACTGGCCTGTTGGCTGTCCATCTTTATGTTTCCATCATTCTGGTGGTGTCAGCTTACTGTTTGATAGGTCCATTGGCCTGTTGGCTGTCCATCTTTATGTTTCCATCATTGTGGTGGTGTCAGCTTACTGTTTGATAGGTCCACTGGCCTGTTGGCTGCCCATCTTAATGTTTCCATCATTGTGGTGGTGTCAGCTTACTGTTTGATAGGTCCACTGGCCTGTTGGCTGTCCATATTAATGTTTCCATCATTGTGGTGGTGTCAGCTTACTGTTTGATAGGTCCACTGGCCTGTTGGCTGCCCATCTTAATGTTTCCATCATTCTGGTGGTGTCAGCTTACTGTTTGATAGGTCCACTGGCCTGTTGGCTGCCCATCTTAATGTTTCCATCATTCTGGTGGTGTCAGCTTACTGTTTGATAGGCCTTTATCTTACCCTCCTCCTTTCTGTTCCTCAGTTCAAAACCTTGCCAGTGCTCAGGGTTTTGCGCAGGCTCAAGGAGTCTGCCAGATAATTGCTGATAGAATTGTCCGAATATGACGAATCCCTCTTGAACAAACCCCAAACTGCAGATTGTACAAGAACAGAATCACAATGTTAGCAGTTTACAGGTAGTAGTGTGTGTAGAAAGAGATATATCATCATTTGAAATCAGAATCCCCCAAACAAGCCATGACAGTCCTACCTTCTGTTTCGGCTGTTAGTAACAAACACTGTACGGTGAACAGCGACTCATTCCCTTGTAGATGGTCACAGATACACATGTGATACTGTGATGCGTAAGAGAATGATTATCTGGGATCTGCTGACATACAAAAGTATCCGTCCATTGTTAATTCTTTCTGGCGCCTTTTCTGTGTCGTAGACTTCACCTTTTCGTCTTGGAAGCTTTGTAATCCCTGATAGTGTTTGCAGTATGTAAAGAACGAATCCGTTTTTCTTGATGTTAGTGTTGTCTTTTAGTCGTCACCCAGTGTGGTATCTAAAACCCTGATCAATAATTGTGTTAACTGTAACTGTTATTTGTTGTTGTTGTTGTTGTTGTTATTTTTGTTGTTGTTTAACCCTTTGACTCCTGCACCCTATCCACTAACTGTAAAAACTTAACCTTTTGATTCCCTCACCCTGTCAGCTCGAAGCTGGTGGACAGAGTAAGGCAATCAAAGGGTTAAGTGTTTGCTTTGGTAGCATGGTTGGCAATGCAGGATGCTGGTGGACAGGGTGCGGGAGTCAAAGGGTTAATGCCCAGCCGACCACGGAGAGCCACATCAGGGCTAACTGTGTGAACTAACTGGTCTGTAATCTTTGAGGGCCTTCCGGTCATCAGGTGATGTATGTGGCCAATGTTTCCAGTTCCTGTCTGTTGCCATGGAGCTTGGTGGTCAGAGGTGTTGTAGTCGGCCATGTCTCCTGTCGCTCCACTTGATAGAGGTGACATGGCTGTAATATGTGTTGAGCTGTCTGGTCCACTTGATAGAGGTGACATGGCTGTAATATGTGTTCAGCTGTCTGGTCCACTTGATAGAGGTGACATGGCTGTAATATGTGTTCAGCTGTCTGGTCCACTTGATAGAGGTGACATGGCTGTAATATGTGTTCAGCTGTCTGGTCCACTTGATAGAGGTGACATGGCTGTAATATGTGTTCAGCTGTCTGGTCCACTTGATAGAGGTGACATGGCTGTGATATGTGTTCAACTGTCTGGTCCACTTGATAGAGGTGACATGGCTGTAATATGTGTTCAGCTGTCTGGTCCACTTGATAGAGGTGACATGGCTGTAATATGTGTTCAGCTGTCTGGTCCACTTGATAGAGGTGACATGGCTGTAATATGTGTTCAGCTGTCTGGTCCTGTTGACCACAGGGGGCAGGTTGGTGATGGCGTCAGTTGGAACTTGTGGTTCATACGGACGTTGAGCCGGTTGTGGTCGGTGTGGAGCCTCATCAGGACACTTGCTGCTGTGTGGACACAAGGTGGTAGTCGTCCCTTTCTGTCCGTGGCTTAAGGAGTGATGTGATGATGCTCCTCTTGTGGCTGTAGCTGACGCTGTTGTCTGCTTGGTCTTCCTGGGCTCCTCTTTCTGCTCTTCGTGTTCATATTGCTTACTACTAAAGCCATATCAGGACTAAATTGCATCAGAAACAACTCCAAATTTAATTTAAAAAAGACTACATTCAGAAACCAATCACATGATTCTTATTTCAAGTCTAAATGTAATTAAAAGTCTAAGTCTTTCCCATGCATAGTCAAATAAGATGGAAATCTTTTGATCTTTTGTCAAAACTTGAAAATTGCAGTTGGAGAACCATTTTTAGGAGGTTCTTTAAAGAGTCTGCTGTATAGTGTTTATGTCTCACATGATGTAAGTCCAAACATGTGTATGCCCGGGGTTCTTTCAGTATAAATAGTATCCCCCATATTCAGGAAATTCTGTGCTAGATATTTCCTCTTTTCTGGTGCTCTTTGCTTTATGTCGTGTTTTTCTATCATTTTCTGCCTTGCCGGTCCATTCACCTGTATGTGTTCTGTATAGCCGTACATACTTTCTCGTAGGATTGATAATTGGGTGCGTGTATTGGGTGCATGTATTGGGTGCATGTATTGGGTGCATGTACTGAGTGCATGTATTGGGTGCATGTATTGGGTACATGTATTGGGTGCATGTACTGAGTGCATGTATTGGGTGCATGTATTGGGTGCATGTATTGGGTGCATGTATTGGGTGCATGTATTGGGTACATGTATTGGGTGCATGTATTGAGTGCATTTTTGGCCCTGAGGAAATGTGATATGCAGAAGCAATTTTAGGTAATTCAGACCTGTTTTCATACATACTCTAGTGTCCTTAGTTAGGTTTACATTTGTATTCAGTATGCTTTTTAAATCCCCTGTGTGATAAATTGGACGGAGAGGTCAACACCAGGGGAATATCTCTAGATTATGTGCACGAATGGATTGACATGTGTAGGCCTACTTAATTTTCTTTGGCAGTTTTTATCCCAGTGAGGCATGGTGTACTTTTTGAGATGGTTACAGCCCTGATATGGCTCTGCACAGTCGGCTGGGCTTTAAACAACAACAACAATAATAACAATAACAACAATATTCAGTAAGAAGGTGCTGGCTTGTTTATCACCCCATTCATCGGAGTCGGTCACTAGCATTCCATTTCCTTTGTTTTTCGTATTGAAAGAAAACTTCAAATTGCTATTGATAATAAATGATTAACTGTTACACATTTACATATTTGTTGGTTTGCTTTCACAAAAACTGAAACTTTGATGATGTCAAATATTAAGTGTCCGTCCCAAGTGAATATTTGTCATTGATGAGATAGTTTGTACGTAAAAACCAATCTTGTCTTTTGTTGATTATTAAATAAATCAAGTGTTCTTAAATGTTTTGCTTTTGTGTGAAATATCAGTGGAGATGTTTTACATACACACACACACACAACACACAACACACACACAACACACAACACACACACAACAACACACACACACACAATACACACACATCAACATACACACAACAAACACACTCATCATACACAACAAACACACATCATCATACACACAACAAACACACTCTATCATATACACACAAACAAACACACTCTCTATCATACACACAAACAAACACCTCCTATCATAACACACAACAACACACTACAAACACAAAACACACTCTATCATATACACAACACACAACAAACACTCTATCATAACACACAACAAACCAAACACACACTCTATCATATATACACACAAACAAACACTCTATATACACACACAAACAAACACTTACACACAACCATACACAACAACAAACAAACACTTATCATAACACACACAAACAACACACTCATATATACACACAAACAAACACACTATCATCATACACACAAACAAACACTATCTACACACACAAACAACCACTCATCATATACACACAAACAAACAACTCTATCATAACCACAACAAACACTCTATCATAACACACAAACAAACACCTATCATAACACACACAAACCACCTATCATAACACACAAACAAACACTCTATCATATAACCACAAACAAACACTCTATCATATACACACAAACAAACACTACTAACACACAAACACTCACACAACACACAAACAAACACTATCAAACACACAAACAACCTCTATCATAACACACACAAACACAACAATCTATCATATACACACACAAACAACACTCTATCATATCACACACACAAACACTCTATCATACACCACAAAACAACCTCTATATAACCACACAAACAACTCTCTATCATACACACAACAACTCATCATAACACAACATCAACAAACACCTATCATAACCACAAAAACACCAACATATACACTACAAACACTTATCTAACACAAACAAACACTCATCATATACACACACAAACACCATCATACACACATAACATCTATCAAACAAACAACTCTTCATATACAAAAAAACCAATCTATATATACACAAAATCTAATACACATCACTTTATATACACAACCTAAATCATATCAAATAACAACTCCCATCATATCAAACAACACAAAAACCTATCTATCACAAAACATACTAAAACACAACAAACACTATCTACAAAAACAAACAACATACAATCACAACACACACACACACCTACACACACAAACACACTACATACACACAAACAACACACACAACCCAATATAACTACACACAACAACCACAATCAAACACAACACAAAACACATCTATCATATACACACAACAAACCACCAACACCCACAAACCCACACATACACCAACACATCTACATATACACACACAACAACACCACTCTACATACACACTACACACACACAAACAAACACTCTATCATAACACACAAACAAACACTCTATCATACACACACAACAAACACACTCATCATACACACACACAAACAATACAACACCAACAACACACATCACAACAAACACCTAAAAAACACACACAAACTCACACAAACAACACACTACTAAACACACACACAAACACACCTATCATAACACACAAACAAACACCTATCATATACACAACACACTAATCACAAACACCTTCTATCAATAACACACAAACAACACATCATAACACACACACAACAAACACACATATAACACACAACACACCACCAAACCACAACACACAAAACCACAACCACAAACAACATCTATCATATACACACAAACAAAACACCTATCATAAACACACAAACCACTCTATCATAACACACACAAACACCTCTATCTAACACACAAACACACTCATCATAACACCACAAACACAACACAACACCACAAACAACAACACTCTATCATAACCACACAACACACCAAATCAAAACACACAACAACACTCATCATAACACAACAAACACTCATCATATACACACAAACAAACACTCTATCAATACAAAACAACACTACAAACACACTAACACTATCATAACACACAAACACCATAACCAAACACACTCATCATATACCACAACAACACTCACATAAACACAAACAAACACTCTATCATACACACAAACAAACACCTTCATATCAACACACAAACAACTCTATCATATACACACAACACACATCTATCTATACACACACACAAACACTCTATATATACACACACAAAACAAACACTCATATCATATACAACAAACAACACATCATATCACAAAACAACACACATTAACACAAACACCCACAAACAACAAAAACCCTATCATACACACACAAAACACTCTCATCTACACCAAACAAACACCACAAACACACACCAACAACACCACAAACACAAACAACACTCTATCATAACACACAAACACATCTACAAACACTACAAACACACACAACATCTATCTAACACACAAACACTCTATCTAACACAAACACCACAATACAACACAACACATCATATACACACACAAACACACATCATACACAACAACACTCTATCATACACACAAACAAACACTATCAAACACACAAACACATCTATCACACACAAACACACTACAACACACAACACTATCATAACACACAAAACAACATCTATCAAACACACAAACAATCACATCAACAACACACATACAAACACACAAACACAACAACAAACACCACATATACACACACATATAACCACAACACACACAAACAACACCTTACAAAACACACAAACAAACACTCTATCATATACACACACAAACAACACTCATCATTAACCACAACAAACACCT
>JAPXFY010000015.1:2287202-2297202 GCA_030674185.1 Monoplex corrugatus
ACCATGGCATATACAACATTTGCTTGCCATGGCATACACAACATTTGCATACCATGTCATACACAACATTTGCATACCATGGCATACACAACATTTGCATACCATGGCATACACAACATTTGCATACCATGGCATACACAACATTTGCATACCATGTCATACACAACATTTGCATACCATGTCATACACAACATTTGCATACCATGTCATACACAACATTTGCTTACCAAGGCATACACAACATTTGCTTACCAAGGCATACACAACATTTGCTTGCCATGGCATACACAATATTTGCATACCATGGCATACACAACATATGCATGTCACGGCATAACACATGACATTTGCATACCACAGCATAACACTGAATATCATGGCATAACACTAACAACATTTGCGTATCAGGGCATAACCCATTTGCATATTATGGCATTACACACAATCCATCTCCACATCATGAAATAATAACATTTTCATCTAATGAATCAGCATACAAACATTTACATATCAGTACACACACAATGCTTGCTTGTTATGGTACAACAAAATCCATTTGCCTTTGGGAACATACCACATTTGCATAACACACACCAAATTTACATGCCATAACCCTAACCCATCCACATAACACCACAATCCCACATTAACCCTTTATCTACCTCACCTATCTGCCAGCATCCTGCATTGTCAGCGATGACAGCAACGCAAAAACTTAACCCTTTTAATCCCTCGCCCTATCCACCAGTTTCCTGCACAAAAACGGTGGATAGGGTGAGGAAGTGAACAGGTTAAGCTTTTGCAACAGAAAGCTGGTGGAAAGGGTGAGGGAATGAAAGGGTTAAGATTTTGCAGCTGGTGGACAGGATGCAGGAATCAAAGGGTTAAGACAGACCAGAACTGCTGTGCGCAATGATTCCTGTCTTCTCTTACAATCTCCATTCTGTAAAACAAAAAAAGAGTCAAGGTCATCTGCCCCCCACCACCAACCCACCACCCGCTCCCAAACAACAACAACAACAACAACAACAACAACAACAACAACAACAACAACAACAACAACAAACAACAACAAATTTACCTAAATTCAGCCTGTTTTGAGGAACTAAAGGGAATATTTACATTCTGATCCATGTCCACTTTTCTGATTGTCAACCATTGTTTTTCGCTTCACGTCGAGATCTATTTCATCTGATGCTTCTTCAAGGTCACGGTGACCCTTGAAAAATACACAATTGGGATTTTCTGTGATAATCTTTTATACAAAAAAGGAGACCGGTAGAACTGACATCTTATAATCAGTAAAACAAAACAAAAGAGAGTACAGCACTGATTCAGAAGGTACAGTTGTTTGCCTAGTTCCTCGTGTTCAGTAAAGAAAATCAGGGTAAAAAGAATAATAACATCAAATCTGTGAACAATTCAAAATGAGTGTGAAGTTTATTCAAGTGGAATTCATCACGCTCGGACAATTCCATATGCGCTCCATCCAAATCTGCCCACAGTTGTCTAGTGGACTTTTTAAGTCTGTGCAAAACCCTAAGTACTGAGGAGGTCTTGAAATGGGGAGGGAGAAGGGACCTATCAAACAGTAAGCTGACACCACCAGAATGATGGAAACATTAAGATGGACAGCCAACAGGCCAGTGGACCTATCAAACAGTAAGCTGACACCACCAGAATGATGGAAACATTAAGATGGGCAGCCAACAGGCCACTGGACCTATCAAACACTAACCTGATACCACCAGAATGATGGAACATTAAGATGGGCAGCCAACAGGCCAGTGGACCTATCAAACAGTAAGCTGACACCACCACAATGATGGAAACATTAAGATGGGCAGCCAACAGGCCAGTGGACCTATCAAACAGTAAGCTGACACCACCAGAATGATGGAAACATTAAGATGGGCAGCCAACAGGCCAGTGGACCTATCAAACAGTAAGCTGACACCACCAGAATGATGGAAACATTAAGATGGGCAGCCAACAGGCCAGTGGACCTATCAAACAGTAAGCTGACACCACCAGAATGATGGAAACATTAAGATGGGCAGCCAACAGGCCAGTGGACCTATGAAACACTAAGCTGACACCACCAGAATGATGGAAACATTACGATGGGCAGCCAACAGGCCAGTGGACCTATCAAACAGTAAGCTGACACCACCAGAATGATGGAAACATTAAGATGGGCAGCCAACAGGCCAGTGGACCTATCAAACAGTAAGCTGACACCACCACAATGATGGAAACATTAAGATGGGCAGCCAACAGACCAGTGGACCTATGAAACACTAAGCTGACACCCCACAATGATGGAACATTAAGATGGGCAGCCAACAGGCCACTGGACCTATCAAACACTAACCTGATACCACCACAATGATGGAACATTAAGATGGGCAGCCAACAGGCCAGTGGACCTATCAAACACTAACCTGATACCACCACAATGATGGAACATTAAGATGGGCAGCCAACAGGCCACTGGACCTATCAAACACTAACCTGATACCACCACAATGATGGAACATTAAGATGGGCAGCCAACAGGCCACTGGACCTATCAAACACTAACCTGATACCACCACAATGATGGAACATTAAGATGGGCAGCCAACAGGCCACTGGACCTATCAAACACTAACCTGATACCACCACAATGATGGAACATTAAGATGGGCAGCCAACAGGCCAGTGGACCTATGAAACGCTAAGCTGATACCACCACAATGATGGAACATTAAGATGGGCAGCCAACAGGCCAGTGGACCTATCAAACAGTAAGCTGACACCACCAGAATGATGGAAACATTAAGATGGGCAGCCAACAGGCCAGTTTTTAACGTGTAGGGCTGGTATTGAATTCAAGATGTCTAGCCATGTAAACCATATCAGGGCTATAACCATTTCAATACACACACAATACTTCAACAGGAAAAAAAAAGGAAAAGATAATCAAGTACACATATCAATGCATTTACACATACAATCTAAGGAGATGCCCTCGTCTTGACCACTCCGTCGAATTTATCACACAGGGGATTTCAAAAACACGCCTGAATACAAACTTAAACATAAATAAGGACACTAAAACATATGCAAAAACGGGCCTGAATTACTTAAAATTGCTTTCGCATATCTCACTTCCTTAGAGCCAAAAATGCACTTAATACATGTATCCAATTATCAATCCCAAGAGAAGGTATGTAAGACTTTATCGAACACATACGTGTGAATGAACCAGCAAGGCAGGAAATGATAGGAAGAAATGACAGAAAGCAAAGGAACAAGGCAGAAACAGAGTGACAGTAAAGAGGAAATTTATAGCACAGAATTTCCAGAAGATGGGGATACTGTTTATACTGAAAGAGCCCCCGGCATCTCCACGAGGGAATTCCAACAGCTCTATCAACAACAGCCAGCCCAAACAACACACAAAGGCTCCGTATCTCAAACTGACAGACACTCAGACACACAGGCCACAATCTTTCAAATGCACCCCAAAACACACAGTCCGCAGGGCAGGTGACGTCCAGGTGATGACCTTGTAGCCTCCAGGTGTTCAGGTGGAGGTGCTGAGCTGTGTCAAGAGTGATCTGCCCTTGTCCGTGATGGTGTCCTTCAGCTGCTGGAGGTGTTTACGCTGCAGGCAGCGCGTCACCAGGGGAAGCAAGAACCACAGACTTCCGTCCGGAGGCAGAGACGTCAAAAAGTCTTCCGCGGGCACTAGTTCCACCAGTTCTCCCAACACGTCTGCCACAGTCACCACATGTCATTACATTACATGGGTATTTAAATCAATACGTACATCAGGTTGTCAACACGATAAATAATACAATACATCTATTTGATGAAATTTGTTGGGCAAATATATCTATACCCTTCACCTCCTACAATTCAACAGACATAAATATGTATGTGTATGTATGTATGTATACATATATATATTTACACATATACATATATACATACAGAGATAATGTGTATATGTGGGAACACGTGCGTGCAGGCATGCATTTTTGCGTGTGTATACACACACACACACATATTATATATATATGTATATACTTGTGTGTGTGTATATATATGTACATGTATATGTGTATATATATATGTGTGTGTGTGTGTGTGTGTGTGTGTGTGTGTGTGTGTGTCTCTGTGTGTATGTGTACGTGTATATGTGTGCATATATATACATGTGTGTGTATGTATGTATATGTATGTGTATGAATATATATATTACAATGAATGCTTGTTTTTCTCCATTTTGTTATATTTGTTGATTATGCACTGTATCCATTTCAAGATGTTTGTAAATGTTAAGTCTTTGAAAATGAATACAACCAAGTTAAACAAAAACATTGCCAGGAATCATGTGTGTGTGTGTGTGTGTGTGTGTGTGTGTGTGTGTGTGTGTGTGTGTGTGTGTGTGTGTGTGTGTGTGTGTGTGTGTGTGTTTGTGTGTGTGTTCGTTCGTTCTTTGATTTAACGTCTTTTCACTATAAGTGATATTAGACGAGTGTGTGTGTGTGTGTGTTTGTGTGTGTGTGTGTGTGTGTGTGTGTGTGTGTGTGTGTGTGTGTGTGTGTGTGTGTGTGTGTGTGTGTGTTTGTTTGTTTGTGTGTGTGTGTTCGTTCGTTCTTTGATTTAACGTCTTTTCACTATAAGTGATATTAGACGAGTGTGTGTGTGTGAGTGTGTGTGTGTGTGTGTTTGTGTATGTGTGTGTGTATGTGTGTGTGTGTGTGTGTGTGTGTGTGTGTGAGTGTGAGTGTGTGTGTGTGTGTATGTGAGTGTGTGTGTGTGTGGTGTGTGTGTGTGTGTGTGTGTGTGTGTTTGTGTGGGGTGTTTGTGTGTGTATGTGTGCGTGTGTGTGTGTGTGTGTACATGTGCGTATGTAGAGGTATGTATGTGCATGCTTGCGTGTGTGCATGTGTGAGTGCGCTTGTGTGCCGGCCTTTTTCTCTCATACTTTCGTAAAGTGCCAGACCAACTGACATACAGACATCAATCTTGCATTATCATTCATTTTTATAGCTTTCCTAACACTGTATGGATAGGGTGTGGAAGTAGAAGGGTTAACTTTTTGCAGCAAGTGGACAAGGTGCGGGAATGAAAGTGTTAAGTGGCATAGAAAATGGGACCCCTCCCCCCAAAAAACAAACAAACAAAAAAAACAACAACACACACACAACAAACTAGCCACACACCTTTATAAGCCGCTGTCAGTGTCAGTGTCAGTGTCAGTGTCACAGTGTCGCCGTCACCAGGAGACTGGTTCAGTGTCTGCTCCTTCAACCGGCTCTCCACACATCGTAACAACATCTGCCACTGTTGACAATACCCATAATGCCACTTGGGTCAGTTACTTCCTCTCTTGTGTTTGTCTCGCGAGTCCTGCACTGATTTTTTTCATCTTTAGTTTCTCTCTTGTGTTTGTCTCTTTATGTGTGGATTTTAGCTTAGCTATTAACATGATACCCACAAGTCGGTGGGATCAAACTCTGTCTGTCCATCCTCATTCACTTTCAAGGCCGTTAAGAAATTCTCCCTGTCCCCCTGGTCTACCATTTGGATGTCCTGTCCTCGTATCTGCCCTTACAGGGGGTTGGCTGGTGGGTGCCAGGCATATCCATAAAATTCCTTTCTACAGAATTTTGCAATGGACAAGTCTTTTGATACCATGACATCTGTGATGTGCGCCGAGTGCGAGTTACAATATGTATCATCGTGCAGGTGATGGCCATATCACGGTGCACATTTTACCTGTAGGATGGTGCTATATTAAGAGTGCAATGGTGTAAATATTGTTTGTAATATGGTGATGCATGCTTTATATGAGCACACAGTGGCAACAGTAGTAGAATATTATATCTACTAGTGGACTGGATTGACAAACCACCATGCCCACACTATTCTTTAGATTATGGTCTATGCCCCATCTTCCTTAAAACATGCTCACATGTAAAATCAAACAAACATACAAACAATACAAACAAACATACAAACAAACAAAACAAAGCAGACAATCAAACATAACATACAAACAAACAAGCAGACAATCAAACATAACATACAAACAAAACAAAGCAGACAATCAAACATAACATACAAACAAACAAAACAAAGCAGACAATCAAACATAACAACAAACAAAACAAAGCAGACAATCAAACATAACAAACAAACAAAACAAAGCAGACAATCAAACATAACATACAAACAAAAAACAAAACAAGCAAACAATCAAACATAACATTACAAACAAACAAAGCAGACAATCAAACAAATACATACAAACAAAACAAAGCAGACAATCAAACATAACAAACAAACAAAACAAAGCAGACAATCAAACATAACAAACAAACAAAACAAAGTAAACAATCAAACATAACATACAAACAAAACAAAACAAACAATCAAACATAACATACAAACAAAACAAAACAAACAATCAAACATAACAACAAACAAAACAAAACAAACAATCAAACATAACATACAAACAAAACAAAACAAACAATCAAACATAACAACAAACAAAACAAAACAAACAATCAAACATAACATACAAACAAAACAAAACAAACAATCAAACATAACATACAAACAAAACAAAGCAAACAAAAATCAAACATAACATACAAACAAAACAAAGCAAACAACAATCAAACATAACAAAACAAACAAAACAAAGCAACAATCAAACATACAAACAAACAAACAAACAACAATCAAACAACAAAACAAACAAAACAAACAAAACAAAAACAAACAAACAAAACAAACAACAATCAAACATACAAACAAACAAAACAAAGCAAAACAAAACAAACAACACAATCAAAAACAAACAACAAACAAACAACAACAAACAAAAACAAAATCAAACATACAAACAAACAAACAAACAAAACAAACATACAAACAAAACAAAGCAAACAATCAAACATACATACAAACAAAACAAAGCAAACAATCAAACATTACAAACAAAACAAAACAACAATCAAACATACATACAAACAAAACAAAGCAACAATCAAACATAACAAACAAACAACACAACACAAAGCAAACAACAAACAACATCAAACATTACAAACAAAACAAAACAAACAATCAAACATAACAAACAAACAAAACAAAGCAAACAATCAAACATAACAACAAACAAACAACAAAAAACATAACATAAAACAAAACAAACAAAACAAACAAACAAACAAAACAAAAACAAAACAAAGCAAACAATCAAACATAACAAACAAAAACAACAACAAACAACACAAACAACAATAACATACAAAACAAACACAAACAAACAACACATACAAACAACAAACAAACAAACAAACAAAAACAACAAACATACAAACAAACACAAACACAAACAAACAAACAAACATACACAACAAAACAAACAAACAACAAACATAACAAACAAACAAAACAAACAACAAACAACAAACAAACAAACAAACAAACAAAGCAAACAATCAAACATAACATACAAACAAAACAAAACAAACAATCAAACATAACATACAAACAAAACAAACAAACAAACAAACATACAAACAAAACAAACAAAACAAACATACAACAACAAACAAAACAAACATACAAACAAAACAAAACAAACAATCAAACATAACATACAAACAAAACAAACAAACAAACAAACAAACATACAAACAAACAAACAAACATACAAACATAACAACAAACAAAACAAACAAACAAACACAAACAAACATACACAAAACAGAAACAACACAATACAACATCACATACACAACAAAACAAACAAACACAAACATACAAACAAAACAAACAAACAAACAAACAAACAAAACATACAAACAAAACAAACAAACAAACAAACAACAAACAAACAAACAAACAAACAATCAAACAAACATACAAACAAAACAAACAAACAAACAAACAATCAAACATAACATACAAACAAAACAAACAAACAATCAAACATAACAAACAAACAAAACAAAGCAAACAATCAAACATAACATACAAACAAAACAAACAAACAAACAAACAATCAAACATAACATACAAACAAACAAAGCAAACAATCAAACATAACAAAAAACAAAACAAACAAACAATCAAACATAACATACAAACAAAACAAAGCAAACAATCAAACATAACATACAAACAAAACAAAGCAAACAATCAAACATAACATACAAACAAAACAAAGCAAACAATCAAACATAACATACAAACAAAACAAAGCAAACAATCAAACATAACATACAAACAAAACAAACCACAAACCCCCAGAACAAACCTATAAAACAGAATACATACTACAAACAGGACTTTGCTTGTACATCTCATCTGAACGACCAGCACCCAGATGAACGACCAGCACCCAGACGAACGACCAGCACCCAGATGAACGACCAGCACCCAGATGAACGACCAGCACCCAGATGAACGACCAGCACCCAGATGAACGACTAGCACCCAGATGAACGACCAGCACCCAGATGAACGACCAGCACCCAGATGAACGACCAGCACCCAGATGAACGACCAGCACCCAGATGAACGACCAGCACCCAGACGAACAGTAAACCAGTGAACGTTGCCAAGTGGTCAGCACAACAGACTACAGACGGGAAAGTCGTGGGTTCAAATCTCTATCAGTCCCAAACAATTACTGTGGGATTTTTCACTCTGACCAACTCTTGCTATGGGCTTGTTTGGAGGAAGACTGGGGGCCCAAACTGTATGATGTCTTCCACTTTTGGGTGTGTATTAAAAGTGTTGCTCAAATTTCCTGACCAACACTGCAGGTGTCTGTATCTCTCAGGCCTGGTTGACACAAGGGTACAGTTTGAAAGTAAATGTAGAGTAGAGCCTTGTCATGCAAGCTCAATCCAAAAAGGAATTCTATAGCACCATAGCTATCATCCTTGTCATGCAAGCTCAATCCAAAAAGGAATTCTATAGCATCATAGCTATCATCCCTGGTCTCATCGTCATAGCAATGTGAACAACTGTCCCAAATTCTGTGGCCTTCATGTCCTGCTGTCATGGCGACCTCAGTGTCAGTGGGTTCAGAGGTATGTTGGAGAACTGAAGTAAACAATGTGAGGGGTTCTGACACTGAAGTGGTTCAGGATATGGCGCAGAAAAGAACTGAAATATTGAGAACCTAAAAAATACAACCATGAGAAATCTCCTCTGACACACACACACACACACACACACCCATCATGCCTCATGTCACCTGAAATGACATTATGGGAATAGATGTTAAAAAACATGATGAATGAACAAACATCCCTCCGGCCCTGTCTGCATACACACACACACATGCACACACACATGCATACACACACACATGCATACACACACACATGCATACACACACACATGCATATATATACATGCATACACAGACACACACATGCACACACACACACACACACACATAAACATACCACACATACACATACAAACATACTATACACACATACAGACACACACACACACAGAGACACATACACACACACAGATACAAACATACATGCCATACACACACATAGACATACACACACACACAGAGATACAAACACACACACACAAAGACACACATGCACACAAAGACACAGACATACACACACACGCACACACAAAGACACACACATAACATACACACACACCACACACAGAGATACAAACACACACACGCACACACAGACAGATACACACACAAACTGTGACAAAGCCACACACATAACACACACACCACACACCCCTCCCAGCATACTATACCTTCACAACAACTCTCGCACCCTCTGTCCCCCCAACTCCCATTTCCTGACCCCCAACCCCCCCCCCCCCCCACCCAGACCCTTGTGAAGCAAAGAGAGAGGAACGTGGTAATGACCTTATCAAGTTGGTGGCCGTAGAGACTGGCAGCCATCTTGGCCACAACCTGGGGATA
>JAPXFY010000015.1:2302202-2309702 GCA_030674185.1 Monoplex corrugatus
ACACAGTGCATGTTCAGGTTCATATTGCTTACAGCCCAGCCAGCTACCACAGCCATATGGACACAGTGCATGTTCAGGTTCATATTGCTTACAGCCCAGCCAACTACCACAGCCATATGGACACAGTGCATGTTCAGGTTCATATTGCTTACAGCCCAGCCAGCTACCACAGCCATATGGACACAGTGCATGTTCAGGTTCATATTGCTTACAGCCCAGCCAACTACCACAGCCATATGGACACAGTGCATGTTCAGGTTCATATTGCTTACAGCCCAGCCAACTACCACAGCCACATGGACACAGTGCATGTTCAGGTTCATATTGCTTACAGCCCAGCCAACTACCACAGCCATATGGACACAGTGCATGTTCAGGTTCATATTGCTTACAGCCCAGCCAACTACCACAGCCATATGGACACAGTGCATGTGATATCAGTAAGTAATCACTCATCCATTACACAACACGAGTAAACCCAACATGTTCTGTAGAACTAGAAACACTTCATAACATTTACAATGGAAACATTCCAATATCAGTGGTTCTACTCTTGTTATCAAGAAACACTTTTAACTACCGTCTGTTTAACCTTTTCACTCCTCACCCTATCCACTATGGTTATCATCCTCGTTACCATCATCACAGTATTGTCAATCTGTGGGCATTAATGTGGCAAAGGAAATGGCACAAAAAAGAAAAACAAAAAAGAAGAAAGGAAGAAATGGGACAAAAAGAAAAATGAAGGAATGAATTTTCACTCACCTGCACACAGTACCACAGAAACAAAAGAGACAGGACATATTGTCAGTGTCACCTGTACACAGCACTACCATTACCTTACCTGCAGTTTCAGCAGGTCCTGCAGACAGAAGGCACAGGTACACCCATCCTCCCCTCCTCCTGTTCTGCCCACACCACCACCACCACCACCACCACCACCACCACAACCAGCCCCCACAGGCACGGGCATGCTGCCTGCTCGCTGTCCGAAGATGCCCGGGACCACCAGCGACACTCGCTGACAGGGGGCGCTGAGGCTGGCAGGGGAGGTAACTGGGGGCAGGTGGTCCAGCCAGGAGAAGCGAACTGCGAAGTGGCCGTTTCCTGAAGGCTGTGCCATGCCAAGACAAAGTCGTGGAGTTAGGTCATGGAGTTAACCAGACATAAACTACCATGTACATGGAATTACTTGAAAATTATGTGTCATAAACATATCTATCATGACGAACATGTGCTTATACTCTGGCTGTTTGCTATTCTTGTCTAGTGGAAATAACTGCGGCACTGAATGTCAGCTGTGTCTCTACCATTCTGCCACAGGTGATGTTCACCCACACATGTGCACCAACTTCTGTCTTTCTGGACGATCCACTCTAGAGCTGCCAGAACAAGGAACTGAAAGAACCGTAAACCAAGACCCAGCGGGGAAGACGGATGGGAATTAAGTGTGGGTTGAGGTATGTTTGTTTGTTATTGGTAAATTTAGGAAAGAAGTTTCCTTAAAAGTGACATGTACTATATAATGTCTCAGAAGTACATAACAGCACTATAAGAAAGTGCAAAATGGCACTACAAGAAAATTCAAAATGGCACTACTAGAAAGTGCAAAATGGCACTACAAAGAAAGTGCAAAATGGCACTACTAGAAAGTGCAAAATGGCACTACAAAGAAAGTGCAAAATGGCACTACAAGAGAGTGTAAAATGGCACTACAAGAGAGTGTAAAATGACACTACAAGAAAGTGCAAAATGGCACTACAAGAGAGTGTAAAATGGCACTACAAGAGAGTGTAAAATGGCACTACAAGAGAGTGCAAAATGACACAAGAGAGGGTAAAATGGCACTACAAGAGAGTGTAAAATGGCACTACAAGAGAGTGTAAAATGGCACTACAAGAGAGTGCAAAATGGCACTACAAGAAAGTGTAAAATGGCACTACAAGAGAGTGTAAAATGGCACTACAAGAGAGTGCAAAATGGCACTACAAGAGAGTGTAAAATGGCACTACAAGAGAGTGCAAAATGGCACTACAAGAGAGTGCAAAATGGCACTACAAGAGAGTGCAAAATGGCACTACAAGAGAGTGCAAAATGGCACTACAAGAAAGTGTAAAATGGCACTACAAGAGAGTGCAAAATGGCACTACAAGAGTGTAAAATGGCACTACAAGAGAGTGCAAAATGGCACTACAAGAGAGTGCAAAATGGCACTACAAGAAAGTGTAAAATGGCACTACAAGAGAGTGCAAAATGGCACTACAAGAGAGTGTAAAATGGCACTACAAGAGAGTGCAAAATGGAACTACAAGAGGGTGCAAAATGGCACTACAAGAGAGTGTAAAATGACACTACAAGAGAGTGCAAAATGACACTACAAGAGAGTGTAAAATGACACTACAAGAAAGTGCAAAATGGCACTACAAGAGAGTGTAAAATGGCACTACAAGAGATAGCAAAGTGGCACTACAAGAGAGTGTAAAATGGCACTACAAGAGAGTGTAAAATGGCACTACAAGAGAGTGTAAAATGGCACTACAAGAGAGTGTAAAATGGCACTACAAGCGATAGCAAAGTGGCACTACAAGAGAGTGTAAAATGGCACTACAAGAGAGTGTAAAATGGCACTACAAGAGAGTGTAAAATGACACTACAAGAAAGTGTAAAATGGCACTACAAGAGAGTGCAAAATGGCACTACAAGAAAGTGCAAAATAGCACTACAAGAAAGTGCAAAATGGCACTACAAGAGAGTGCAAAATGGCACTACAAGAGAGTGCAAAATGGCACTACAAAGAAAGTGCAAAATGGCACTACAAAGAAAGTGCAAAATGGCACTACAAAGAAAGTGCAAAATGGCACTACAAAGAAAGTGTAAAATGACACTACAAGAGAGTGCAAAATGGCACTACAAAGAAAGTGCAAAATGGCACTACAAGAAAGTGTAAAATGGCACTACAAGAAAGTGTAAAATGGCACTACAAGAAAGTGTAAAATGGCACTACAAGAGAGTGTAAAATGGCACTACAAGAGAGTGTAAAATGGCACTACAAAGAAAGTGCAAAATGGCACTACAAGAAAGTGCAAAATGGCACTACAAGAGAGTGCAAAATGGCACTACAAGAGAGTGTAAAATGGCACTACAAGAGAGTGTAAAATGGCACTACAAGAAAGTGTAAAATGGCACTACAAGAACTTTCTGTGAGGTGTGAGGCTTTTAAGGCAGGCATAGAATGCAGCACACAAGCCAGGTGTACAGGCCAGGTGTACAGGCCAGGTGTACAAGCCAGGTGTACAGGCCAGGTGTACAGGCCAGGTGTACAGGCCAGGAAACTCTGGGTTCACAAGGAGAATTCCTGACCTGTGCTGACTGAGAGTCCTGGTGGTGGAACACGACACACAAAAAGGAGATCTGGAAAAAAGAGCTGGGCTGACCACCGAGGTACAATTAGAGCGAGACTGGCCTGATCTTCCTGCATCTTTTTGAGAACCTTTCCTAGGATGGGAAGAGGAAGCAAGGCGTATGCATGAAGATCAGACCACAGAGTGGACAGGGTGTCCATTGTCTATGTCACACCACAGTGTGGACAGGGTGTCCATTGTCTATGTCAGACCACAGTGTGGACAGGGTGTCCATTGTCTATGTCAGACCACAGAGTGGACAGGGTGTCCATTGTCTATGTCAGACCACAGAGTGGACAGGGTGTCCATTGTCTATGTCAGACCACAGAGTGGACAGGGTGTCCATTGTCTATGTCAGACCACAGAGTGGACAGGGTGTCCATTGTCTATGTCAGACCACAGAGTGGACAGGGTGTCCATTGTCTATGTCAGACCACAGTGTGGACAGGGTGTCCATTGTCTATGTCAGACCACAGAGTGGACAGGGTGTCCATTGTCTATGTCAGACCACAGAGTGGACAGGGTGTCCATTGTCTATGTCAGACCACAGAGTGGACAGGGTGTCCATTGTCTATGTCAGACCACAGTGTGGACAGGGTGTCCATTGTCTATGTCAGACCACAGAGTGGACAGGGTGTTCCATTGTCTATGTCAGACCACAGTGTGGACAGGGTGTCCATTGTCTATGTCAGACCACAGTGTGGACAGGGTGTCCATTGTCTATGTCAGACCACAGAGTGGACAGGGTGTCCATTGTCTATGTCAGACCACAGAGTGGACAGGGTGTCCATTGTCTATGTCAGACCACAGAGTGGACAGGGTGTCCATTGTCTATGTCAGACCACAGAGTGGACAGGGTGTCCATTGTCTATGTCAGACCACAGAGTGGACAGGGTGTCCATTGTCTATGTCAGACCACAGAGTGGACAGGGTGTCCATTGTCTATGTCAGACCACAGAGTGGACAGGGTGTCCATTGTCTATGTCAGACCACAGTGTGGACAGGGTGTCCATTGTCTATGTCAGACCACAGAGTGGACAGGGTGTCCATTGTCTATGTCAGACCACAGAGTGGACAGGGTGTCCATTGTCTATGTCAGACCACAGAGTGGACAGGGTGTCCATTGTCTATGTCAGACCACAGAGTGGACAGGGTGTCCATTGTCTATGTCAGACCACAGAGTGGACAGGGTGTCCATTGTCTATGTCAGACCACAGAGTGGACAGGGTGTCCATTGTCTATGTCAGACCACAGAGTGGACAGGGTGTCCATTGTCTATGTCAGACCACAGAGTGGACAGGGTGTCCATTGTCTATGTCAGACCACAGAGTGGACAGGGTGTCCATTGTCTATGTCAGACCACAGAGTGGACAGGGTGTCCATTGTCTATGTCAGACCACAGAGTGGACAGGGTGTCCATTGTCTATGTCAGACCACAGAGTGGACAGGGTGTCCATTGTCTATGTCAGACCACAGTGTGGACATAGTGTCTATTGTCTATGTCAGACCACAGAGTGGACAGGGTGTCCATTGTCTATGTCAGACCACAGTGTGGACAGGGTGTCCATTGTCTATGTCAGACCACAGTGTGGACAGGGTGTCCATTGTCTATGTCAGACCACAGAGTGGACAGGGTGTCCATTGTCTATGTCAGACCACAGAGTGGACAGGGTGTCCATTGTCTATGTCAGACCACAGAGTGGACAGGGTGTCTATTGTCTATGTCAGACCACAGAGTGGACAGTGTGTCCATTGTCTATGTCAGACCACAGTGTGGACAGGGTGTCCATTGTCTATGTCAGACCACAGAGTGGACAGTGTGTCCATTGTCTATGTCAGACCACAGAGTGGACAGGGTGTCCATTGTCTATGTCAGACCACAGGGTGGACAGGGTGTCCATTGTCTATGTCAGACCACAGAGTGGACAGGGTGTCCATTGTCTATGTCAGACCACAGAGTGGACAGGGTGTCCATTGTCTATGTCAGACCACAGTGTGGACAGGGTGTCCATTGTCTATGTCAGACCACAGAGTGGACAGGGTGTCCATTGTCTATGTCAGACCACAGTGTGGACAGGGTGTCCATTGTCTATGTCAGACCACAGAGTGGACAGGGTGTCCATTGTCTATGTCAGACCACAGTGTGGACAGGGTGTCCCTTGTCTATGTCAGACCACAGAGTGGACAGGGTGTCCATTGTCTATGTCAGACCACAGTGTGGACAGGGTGTCCATTGTCTATGTCAGACCACAGAGTGGACAGGGTGTCCATTGTCTATGTCAGACCACAGAGTGGACAGGGTGTCTATTGTCTGTATCAGACCACAGTGTGGACAGGGTGTCCATTGTCTATGTCAGACCACAGTGTGGACAGGGTGTCCATTGTCTATGTCAGACCACAGTGTGGACAGGGTGTCCATTGTCTATGTCAGACCACAGTGTGGACAGGGTGTCCATTGTCTATGTCAGACCACAGTGTGGACAGGGTGTCTATTGTCTATGTCAGACCACAGTGTGGACAGGGTGTCCATTGTCTATGTCAGACCACAGTGTGGACAGGGTGTCCATTGTCTATGTCAGACCACAGTGTGGACAGGGTGTCCATTGTCTATGTCAGACCACAGTGTGGACAGGGTGTCCATTGTCTATGTCAGACCACAGTGTGGACAGGGTGTCCATTGTCTATGTCAGACCACAGTGTGGACAGGGTGTCCATTGTCTATGTCAGACCACAGAGTGGACAGGGTGTCCATTGTCTATATCAGACCACAGAGTGGACAGGGTGTCCATTGTCTATGTCACTGGATACAGAACCAGACACACAACGCTGGATGCCTGTGCTTGAACCTGATTGCACAGTGGACAATGAGAGGACCAAGTCAAGAGTGCCAGACTGGAGCAAGGTCTGCGGCATCCAGGGTCTACTCCCTGTAAAGGATCTGGTGGAACCTGCTGAGGGAGTCAGCGGAATGTTGAGCTTGTTCCTGATGTGTCTGGATGTCTGATACGCCGTAATCCCTGCGTCAATGTTGAAGGAGGGGAGGTAAACACGTCGAGCGACTGAGACACCACACAGATGAAGGTTGCTTCCCTTGCTACGCTGGTGGGGTTGGCGTGTGTGCAGTAGTGCTGAGATCGAGACAGTCGACAAAGCAGTCAACCACAGATGCTTAACTCCGTAAAAAGGGCCATCTGACACTCATCATCATCAGGTGCCCTGCCGCATGGCGTTTTGCTATCATGGACTTCCATTTGTCTCTCTCTCTCGTTGCCCCTAGCATCTCCCCCACCCTCCTCGTCCCCAGCCACTCTGCAAGTCCGTCCAGCATTTTCTCCCTGGGTCTACCCAGTGCTCTCTTTCCCTCCGGCCTTCCCGTTGTGACCTGGTGCTCCAAATCCCCCTTCCTCATAAAATGGCCTATAAATGTTGCCTGTCTTTTCCTAATCTTCCTTATGAGTGATCTACTTGTGTCTGCCTCCATCAAGACTGTCTCGTTTGTTTCCTTTGCTGACACTATTCCCACTAAAAAGGTGAGGTCTGGACAGATGGGTAAGCCATGATCTGACAGTCCACTTCATAATGGTGATCACTTGGCCCCTGACCAAATAAATAGTGCTAGGGTTGGGGAAATGGACAAAGTGGGGGCACAGGAGAAAGCAGAGGACACAGTCGTCATACATCATCATAGTATTATGACAAATTTGTTTCAGACTCTATGCTCGTTGAGTTGACTTTGAAGATAAGACAAGTGAGAAAAAGAAGAAAAAGAAATCAGACAACAGAAAGAAGGAACAAAGAGATCTGAGAACTACATGGCAACGGTTGGGTACTGATTTAGGAGTACTGTAGCCACACTACAAACTGGACACAAATGAACGTATTTCAGGCCTTACCATGTCCATGTGTCCTAATGCCATCGAAGTAGACACCAGTACAGATACAGGCAAACACAAACAACACCTGATCGGAGGCAAAACGACAAAGATACTCAGCTGCTAGAATAGACTGCAGGAACAGAGATGGCTGAAAGACAAAGAGAAAATAAAAGAAGCTGATATGCAAATGTTGGTGAACGTTACCTATGGCAACTAGACAATAT
>JAPXFY010000015.1:2322202-2329702 GCA_030674185.1 Monoplex corrugatus
AACTGAACCAAATCAATCAGTGAAAAGTTATGGTGTTCTATTTCAACAATTTGACTCCTGTACCCTATCCACCAACTGGAAAAACTTAACCCTTTGATTCCAGGAAGCTGGTGGATAGGGTGAGTAAATTGAAGGGTGAAGGTTTTGCTCTGCTAGCATGGTTGACAGTGCAGGATGCTGGTGGACAGGGCGAGGGAGTCAAAGGATTACAAAGCCTTCAAGGCTTACAATAACAGAAACACATACACAGAAAACAGATGCACACGCCAAACAGAACCAACACCATACTTATCAACTCACGGAGTAATTATATTCACACACACTCACACACACAGACACACACACGTCTGCACATACACACACACACAAACACACATATACACACATACATACACACACACATACAAACACACACACACACACACATACACACACACATACACACACATACACACACACACACACAAACACACACATGAACACACACACACACATGAACACACACACACACACACACACAGAGAAACACACACACAGACACAGAAACACAAACACACACACACACATACATACACAAACACACACAAACACACACATGAACACACACATGAACACACACATACACACACACACACACACACACACACAGAGAAACACAAACACACACACACACAAACACACACACAGAAACAAAAACACACACACACACACACACACAAACACACTCAGCAAGGCAACAGGAAAGGGATAATGAACAGAATGTTGACCAAGACGTGAAAATAACAGTTGATGGTTTTCAGAGATTTGTACAGTGACATAGAATGAAGACTACTGACCATCAACTCTTTCTCCCCGTGACATCCATGACGGCACACCCAGACAGGTAAAAGACACAGCCACCTCATCAACTGAGGCATGTATGTTATGTATCAAGCAGGATTTTTTCATCAATGGTAAGAAGCATGGTCTTGTATAATGGGCTTACATACAAGTACGAGACATTCTAGAAACACAGAGGGTTTACACACACACTTCTGGTGTCTGTCAAGATCACTATGGATTCTTCGTCATCACGTGGCATCTGTGGCGTAAGCAGACATGGAATTCATCTGAAAAATTTTACACCGCCCCAAGAAAACTAGTTCAGCATACTGAAGACTGACCTGCCCCAGGGGAGTGAACTCTGTGGCCTCTCTGTGGATCAGCTGGGGATGTCTGGTACAGATGTCCAACAGCTCTCCCTAAGAACAGACAAACAACACACAAGTCACAGATGTCCAACAGCTCTCCCTAAGAACAGACAAACAACACAAGTCACAGATGTCCAACAGCTCTCCCTAAGAACAGACAAACAACACAAGTCACAGATATCCAGAAGCTCTCCCTAAGAACAGACAAACAAAACACAAGTTAAAAGACACTGTGTTTCTACTGGACAGCGTTCTGTATAACACAAAATCAAATAACTGATCACTGATCACATCAAAACAGTAAACACTCCCCCCACCCACCCACCACCCCACACACAAACACACAATGTAAAAGCAAACTACTAACCTCAACCAAAAAAACAACCAACCAACTAATCAATCACCGATCATAACAGAAGAGAAAATGACTGCTGATTAAGTGAGGTTATAAAGCGTCTTAGATGACAATGGCTGATGAACAGTCTTCTACTTTCGTTCACCGTCTACATAGTCAGGTGACGTCTGGCGATGTCTGTAGCCATCACTGTTTCTGGTTCCCCTGGATGCCCTGTGAGACCCAGGATCTGACATTGCTCTACTGTGATGGGACATCACTGACCAAGCACCATTCTCATCCAATGTAGATGACTGTGTCCACATGTGCATTGTACTGCATGGCACCATGGTTTCTTACAAGACGTCTGCAGACCTGGTACCTGTAACTTCTGCTCTCTAGGTTTTCTGAAGGGGGTGGTTGTTCAGTTACGCAACTAGTGAAAAAAATGGGGAATTATTTTCAAAACCTTGTTTTTCTAAATGCTCTTACCATTGTTAATATGTATACTGTTTCAGTGGCATGTCCATTTCAACCTCTCTCACCAAGCCTCGTTCTGTGTTTAAGAGACAACAGATATGCTGCTCCATTGACCTCTGACCTTGTCTCTCGGCTGCGTGAATTGGAGATTGGGTTCTGTTTGCCAAGGAAACGAACGCGCCGAGGAGGAAGAAGAAAACAGAGGCACATTCAAACTGTTACATCTGTGCGCCCTGCTAGTTTGAAAACTGACTCTTCTCCATCTGTTTCCAGCTTCAGATATGTTCTGTTTTCCTTTCCATATTTGTGTGTAGTGATGTGGTATGAGATGTGTTATTATGTTATCATGTGGTATTATGCGGTATGATGTGTTTTGTAGTATGAAGTGTGACATATCTGTCCATATGTCTTATGTTATATGTGTACACTATTTGTGGCTGTTCTGTGCGTCTATTATGTGAAGCGCCTTGTGCTCCCTCCTTGTGAGGGAGGAAGGCGCTCAACAAATGTCCAATATTATTATTATCCTTTTGGCAATCCCATGAGGGGACCATTCCCGTCCACTTATAGACCACCTTTTTGGCCTCATATCCAAGAAATTTCAAAGTGATACGAGACACTGTCTAATCCCTCATACATTTCCATGCCAGGTTCTCTGGGTTTTCCCCTTCAGGGGACTGCCCACGGCACTTGAGACAGTGCACTTTGGCTGCATGTAACAGACAGAGCCCACTCACCGTGGATTGGACCGTCCGTTCCTTCCAAAGGAGTGAAGCCACTCCCGGATATGACGTATCTTTCCCACATGGGAGTGAGGCTTCTCTGCCACTTTTTTGCCCACGGGAGATTGGAAGAGATGTCTCAGGTGCTTTCCCCATGGGAGGGAGGGGGTGACACTTTGGCCATCATCAGTCTCACAAGTTAACCTGACCTACAAGAAGGGAGCAGATATGCATATTGCAGAGTCTCACAGGCTTTCTGGGGACACCAGCAGACAAGAGGGTACAGACCAACACTCCCAGTGAGGACCTCCAACTTAGAACCCCCATTGACGATCAGGTGCACATGTGCAGCCTCTGGACAGCCTTTCTGTGGACCACCCATGACCATACTGTATCCACCATGACACTCCCCATAGGACCCTTACCTGTCACCCCATGACATCCTGTGCCAGCCTCATGACCCTTACCCTGTCCACCCATGACCCTTACCCTGTCCACCCCATGACATCCTGTCCACCCATGACCCTTACCTGTCCACCCCATGACATCCTGTCCACCCCATGACCCTTACCTTGTCCACCCATGACACTTACTTGTCCACCCCATGACACTTCACTTGTCCACCCCATGACATCCTGTCCACCCATGACACCTGTCCACCCATGACTTCCTTTCCACCCCATGACCACTTACTTTGTCCACCCCATGACACTTACCCTGTCCACCCCATGACATCCTGTCCACCCCATGACCCTTCCTTGTCCACCCCATGACACTCTGTCCACCCCATGACCCTTACTTTGTCCACCCCATGACACTTACCCTGACACCCTGTCCACCCCATGACATCCTGTCCACCCCATGACCCTTACCTTTGTCCACCCCATGACACTTACCTGTCCACCCCATGACCCTTACTTTGTCCACCCCATGACATCCTGTCCACCCCATGACCTTACCTGTCCACCCCATGACCCTTACTTGTCCACCCATGACCCTTACTTGTCCACCCCATGACCCTTACTTTGTCCACCCCATGACACTTACTTGTCCACCCCATGACCCTTACCTTGTCCACCCATGACCTATTTGTCACCCATGACCCTTACTTTGTCCACCCCATGACTCCTGTCCACCCATGACCTTACCTGTCCACCCCTGACCTTACTTTGTCCACCCCATGACCTTACTTTGTCCACCCCATGACCCTTACTTGTCCACCCCATGACCCTTACTTTGTCCACCCCATGACCCTTACTTTGTCCACCCCATGACCCTTACTTGTCCACCCATGACCCTTACTTTGTCCACCCCATGACTCTGTCCACCCCATGACCTTACCTGTCCACCCCATGACCCTTACCTTGTCCACCCCATGACCCTTACTTGTCCACCCATGACCTTACTTTGTCCACCCCATGACCCTTACTTTGTCCACCCATGACACTTACCCTGTCCACCCATGACTTACCCTGTCCACCCCATGACCCTTACCTGTCCACCCCATGACCTTACCTGTCCACCCCATGACTTCTGTCCACCCATGACCCTTACCTTGTCCACCCATGACCCTTACCTGTCCACCCCATGGCACTTACCTGTCCACCCCATGGCACTTACCCTGTCCACCCATGGCACTTACCTGTCCACCCCATGGCACTTACCCTGTCCACCCATGGCACTTACCTGTCCACCCATGGCACTTACCCTGTCCACCCCATGGCACTTACCCTGTCCACCCCAGCATACTGCACCATACCTTACTGTCCACCCCATGCACTTACCCTGTCCACCCCATGACTTACCTGTCCACCCCATGACACTTACCCTGTCCACCCCATGCACTTACCCTGTCCACCCCATGGCACTTACCCTGTCCCCCATGGACACTTACCCTGTCGCCCCATGACCTTACCCTGTCCACCCCATGACACCTACTTCCACCCATGACTTACCCTGTCCACCCCATGACACTTACCCTGTCCACCCCATGGCACTTACCCTGTCCACCCCATGACACTTACCCTGTCCACCCCATGACCTTACCCTGTCCACCCCATGACACCCTGTCCACCCATGCATACCTGTCCACCCCATGACACCCTGTCCACCCCATGATACCCTGTCCACCCCATGACACCCTGTCCACCCCATGACCTTACCCTGTCCACCCCATGACACCCTGTCCACCCCATGGCACTTACCCTGTCCACCCCATGGCACTTACCCTGTCCACCCCATGACCCTTACCCTGTCCACCCCATGACACCCTGTCCACCCCATGACACCCTGTCCACCCCATGACACTTACCCTGTCACCCCATGACACCCTGTCCACCCCATGGCACTTACCCTGTCCACCCCATGGCACTTACCCTGTCCGCCCCATGACCCTTACCCTGTCCACCCCATGACACCCTGTCCACCCCATGACACCCTGTCCACCCCATGACACCCTGTCCACCCCATGACACCCTGTCCACCCCATGACACCCTGTCCACCCCATGACACCCTGTCCACCCCATGACACCTGTCCACCCATGACACCCTGTCCACCCCATGACACCCTGTCCACCCCATGACACCCTGTCCACCCCATGACCTTACCCTGTCCACCCCATGACACCCTGTCCACCCCATGACCTTACCCCCCTGTCCACCCCAGTACACTTACCCTGCCCACCCCATGACACTTACCCTGTCCACCCATGACACTTACCCTGTCCACCCATGACACCCTGTCCACCCCATGACACTTACCCTGTCCACCCATGACACCCTGTCCACCCCATGACACTTACCCTGTCCACCCCATGACACTTACCCTGTCCACCCCATAACACTTACCCTGTCCACCCCATGACTTACCCTGTCCACCCCATGACACCCTGTCCACCCCATGACACTTACCCTGTCCACCCCATGACACTTACCCTGTCCATCTCATGACACTTACCCTGTCCACCCCATGACACTTACCCTGTCCACCCCATGACACTTACCCTGTCCACCCCATGACACTTACCCTGTCCACCCCATGACACTTATCCTGTCCACCCCATGACTTACCCTGTCCATTCCTTAACACTTACCCTGTCCACCCCATGACACTTACCCTGTCCACCCCATGACACTTACCCTGTCCACCCCATGACACTTACCCTGTCCACCCCATGACACTTACCTGTCCACCCCATAACACTTACCCTGTCCACCCCATAACACTTACCCTGTCCACCCCATAACACTTACCCTGTCCACCCCATGACACCCTGTCCACCCCATGACACTTACCCTGTCCACCCCATGACACCCTGTCCACCCCATGACACTTACCCTGCCCACCCCATGACACTTACCCTGTCCACCCCATGACATTTACCCTGTCCACCCCATGACACTTACCCTGTCCACCCCATAACACTTACCCTGTCCACCCCATGACACTTACCCTGTCCACCCCATGACACTTACCCTGTTCACACCATGACACTTACCCTGTCCACCCCATAACACTTACCCTGTCCACCCCATGACACTTACCCTGTTCACACCATGACACTTACCCTGTCCACCCCATGACACTTACCCTGTCCACCCATGACTTACCCTGTCCACCCCATGACACTTACCCTCTCCACCCCATGACACTTACCCTGTCCATCCCATGACACTTACCCTGTCCACCCCATGGCACTTACCTTGTCCACCCCATGACACTTACCCTGTCCACCCCATGACACTTACCCTGTCCACCCCATGACACTTACCCTGTCCACCCCATGACACTTACCCTGTCCACCCCATGACACTTACCCTGTCCACCCCATAACACTTACCCTGTCCACCCCATGACACTTACCCTGCCCACCCCATGACACTTACCCTGTCCACCCCATGACACTTACCCTGTCCACCCCATGACACTTACCCTGTCCACCCCATGACACTTACCCTGTCCACCCCATGACACTTACCCTGTCCACCCCATGACACTTACCCTGTCCACCCCATGGCACTTACCCTGTCCACCCCATAACACTTACCCTGTCCACCCCATAACACTTACCCTGTCCACCCCATAACACTTACCCTGCCCACCCCATGACACTTACCCTGTCCACCCCATGACACCCTGTCCACCCCATGACATTTACCCTCTCCACCCCATGACACCCTGTCCACCCCATGACATTTACCCTGTCCACCCCATGACACTTACCCTGTCCATCCCATGACACTTACCCTGTCCACCCCATGACACTTACCCTGTCCACCCCATGACACTTACCCTGTCCATCCCATGACACTTACCCTGTCCACCCCATGACACTTACCCTGTCCACCCCATGACATTTACCCTGTCCATCCCATGACACTTACCCTGTCCACCCCATGACATTTACCCTGTCCACCCCATGACACTTACCCTGTCCACCCCATGACACTTACCCTGTCCACCCCATGACACTTACCCTGTCCATCCCATGACACTTACCCTGTCCATCCCATAACACTTACCCTGTCCACCCCATGACACTTACCCTGTCCACCCCATGACACTTACCCTGTCCACCCCAGGACACTTACCCTGTCCACCCCATGACACTTACCCTGTCCACCCCATGACACTTACCCTGTCCACCCCATGACACTTACCCTGTCCATCCCATAACACTTACCCTGTCCACCCCATGACACTTACCCTGTCCATCCCATGACACTTACCCTGTCCATCCCATAACACTTACCCTGTCCATACAGGACAACTCC
>JAPXFY010000015.1:2339702-2342202 GCA_030674185.1 Monoplex corrugatus
AACATCATGCTCTTGGCGATCATGGCCCTCCATATAAATCTATCTTTTATCACTGCAAGTATATCTCCTACCCTTTCTATCCTCATCCACTCTGCAAAACTAATATTTTCTCCCTGGGTCTACCCTCTGCTCTTTTTCGCTCGAGCTTTCCTGTTGTGACTAGGTGCTCCAGTGCATGCAAATACATAACAGTGTAGACATTAACACACAGACCAATGACACCTGTCATAATAAAAGTTTTACTCCGTCAGGAAGAAACAAGCCTTCCATACCAGGAATAGAAATCCCCCAGCAGAGCGCAGGACTCCAAATACAGGTCAGGGAGTTCAGGGTCAGGGGTCAGGTGTCGTCGTAACTCCCAGCGCAGAAGGAGGTGCGCCTCCTGCAGGAGGTGGAGGTAGGAGGTGGGGCCTGTCTCCTGGATACGACTGGCGAACGTCACCTGTAATTCCATCTGTACTGTGCACATTCACCGTTAGTCTGGGGTACAGTTGTTTGTTAAGACATATGTGACAGTTGTTTGGTGCAAAGTTTGTCAATAAGACACAAATGACAGTAATTTGGGGCAAAGTTTCTCAATAAGACATACGTGAGAGTAGTTTGGAGCAAAGTTAATCAAAAGAACACAACTGACCAGTGTTTGGAATTGTTATTCCTATTTTTGTATAAGGCCCAGCCGACTGTGTAGAGCCATATCAGGGCTATAACCCATTTCGAAACATACAGAATACTTCAAAGAGGAAAAAGCAAGGAAAAGACAATTAAGCGCACATATCAATGCATGTGCGCATATGTGACCTGTTCTCACGAATGGGGTCACAACTTAATTTTGGGGGGTATAGAGATATTTATATCACCGGAAAGCAGAATAAATGCTCTTTCCAATGATGTATAATTCAACTGTCTAACTGGAAAATCGAGCGAGTTACAGTAATTTAAAGGGAGTGGGTGATGGGACGGCCATTTTGAGAAAAGCAGAGTTAAAGAAGGACAACAAAATTCTCTGCTTTTTCCTTAGCAACCAGTATTCTATCTTCATCAAACTTAGTGAAGTGATAGATAAAGTGGTTCTGCACTACATACTAGCTATTTCGCGAGCTGATTCCAACGGTATGCGATATGCTGAGGCCCTGTACGGTTTCATGGCCTAAATTAAAGCTCAAACACACGCATTTTCACGGAAAAAATCTGCACATTCTCGATGGGTTATCACTTTAAAATGTTATTTTAACACTCTTTCAGCCCAAATTTCACTTTAATCTTTGCCATAATTGATAGATTAATGGTCAGACAATGTGTAGGAACAAAAATCTCAAATCACCCAGATCGACCCTTACCACCTTTTCAGGCCCGTATCTCAGTTCACACGTTGCGACTTGTGACCCCGTTCGCAAGAACCAGTCACATATAATCTAAGGAGATGCCCCTGGTATTGACCGTCCAATTTATCACCAGAGGATTTCAAAAAAATTTGAATACAAATGTGAACATAACTAAGGACACTAAAACATACCTCAGAACATGGCCTAAATTATCTAAAATTGCTTCTGCACATCATATTTCCTTACAACCAAACATGCAGTCTACACATGTACCCAATTATCAATCCTAAGGTGAATGGACCAGCAAAGCAGAAAATGGTATGAAGAGATGACAGAAAGCAAAAGAGGAAGACAGAAACAAAGAGAGTGACAGAAAAGAGGGCATTTTAGCATAGAATTTCCAACAGACAGGGATACTATTCATACTGAAAGACCCTCCGGCATCCCCACAGGAGGTAGTGTTTGGAGTAAAGTTTATCAATAAGACATCTGACAACTGTTTCAGAGATAATGTTTTCTTCACAATTGTTTTACAGGTTCTGAATTTTTTCAAATGTGTGTGTGTGTTCATGTGTGTGTGTTCATGTGTGTGTGTGTGTGTGTGTGTGTGTGTGTGTGTGTGTGTGTGTGTGTGTTCGTGTGTGTGTGTGTGTGTGTGTGTGTGTGTGTGTGTGTGTGTGTGTGTGTGTGTGTGTGTGTGTGTGTGTTCATGTGTGTGTGTGTGTGTTCATGTGTGTGCGCACACATACCATATCTTTGTACAGCTCGGCCACAGTACAGTTTTGCAGCACATACAGATTCCATTGCAGATCGTCTTGCCTGAAACACACACACACACACAGACAGAGACACACACACATGCACACACACACACACACACACGCACACACACAAACACATATACACACACACACATAAACACACACACACGCACACACACACACACACACACACACACACACACACATACACACACACACACACTCCACTCTAAATCATCCATTTCAAAAAAATTCATGAGTCCAATACCCTCACAATATTTCTAGTGCCTTAATGTATAGACATGGTATTCCCCCCACTTCCTTTCATTTTATTATTTGTTAATTTTCTGCTTTTTTGTTTTCTTTTTTTGCTATGTTAAACACACATAGAAACATTCTCATCATTACATTTCAGTT
>JAPXFY010000015.1:2347202-2364702 GCA_030674185.1 Monoplex corrugatus
TCAGCTTACTGTTTCATAGGTCCACTGGCCTGTTGGCTGCCCATCTTAATGTTTCCATCATTCTGGTGGTGTCAGCTTACTGTTTCATAGGTCCACTGGTCTGTTGGCTGCCCGTCTTAATGTTTCCATCATTCTGGTGGTGTCAGCTTACTGTTTCATACGTCCATTGGTCTGTTGGCTGCCTATCTTAATGTTTCCATCATTCTGGTGGTGTTAGCTTACTGTTTCATAGGTCCATTGGTCTGCTGGCTGCCCATCTTAATGTTTCCATCATTCTGATGGTGTTAGCTTACTGTTTCATAGGTCCACTGGTCTGTTGGCCGCCCGTCTTAACCCTTAGCTGTTCACAAGCCCGCAACTGTCCTGCAAAAAAAATGTTCCGATCCGTTCATAGTGGTTGAGACCGCTCTACCTTTTCCGGCACATGTGTGGGGAATTTCCATCACTACTGGCCTTGCTGTCTTATCGCGCATGTGGTTAGAATCTTGGTCAGTCTCGCGTTGAATGTTCTAGAAATAGTACAAGCATTCTGGGATGGAAGGAACTTTCCATTCACTACTGAAAGACTTAATTACTAATGCTGTGCTACGTGCTTTCATTCACAACTGTGAGCGTGGGAAAGATGGCGAGTTTCAGCGAACAAGACGAATTTGTGGATTACACTGAAGCAGAGTTGCAGGAAATTTTTAGAGAAATAGATCGTTTAGAAATTGAAGAAGAAGATGAAGAAGAAAAGGAAGATGTAGAGTCAGATGTTGAAGTAGGTGGTGATGGTGAAGATGGAAATGACAGTGACATAGACGACGATGTACCGCTGGCTGCACTGGTGCAGGCATGGCGACCGGTGACACGTGGCAGTGAAGTCAGGGAATTTTCACAAGTTGTTGGGCCTAAACATTCGTTGCCCGCTGATGCGAAACCAATAGACTATTTTTTGTTTGTTTCTGCAACTAGAATTTTTTGTCAGTGCTGCTGAAGAGACCAACAACTACGCTGGTCAGAAGATTGCGGCAAAGGGGCAACCTGACCCACTTTGGAAAGAGACGACAGCTGATGAAATCAGGGCATATCTGTCTATTCTCATCATGATGGGGCTAAAACATCAGTCCCGTCTATGGTGCTACTGGTCAACTTTCTGTCCGGGACTGTTTCCGGGACTATCATGCGCTAAACACCACGACACAGGCTACAACCAGCGCTTGAGACACCACTGGTGACACTGCCACTGACAATGACAGTGACAATCACAGTGACGATGACAACATCTCACCATCATCACAGTAGCTGCAAAGTTGCTGTATAGGCACATATGTGTAAATAGTGTATAGGGAATGGAATCTGTAGACGACCATGTACAAAATATCTTTGTAAAACACTTCTGTTTCTTTCTGTTTATGTTCATTTGGTGACATCGTGACAATTCTTTTCTGTGACATTTGTGTCGTGCCTGTGTATTGGATACTATACTGGAGGAGCAGAGACAGCGTCGGGTAGGACAGGTGTTGTGTTTACAACTAACAAATATTGTTTTTAGACAATAGAGCTTGTTTGTATGCTAACCATTATATTGTCACCATAAAAATACCTCTGTCTGTGACATCTTTGGTGACAGGGACACGCACACTAGACCCAGGACACACAAAACCACATGCAAATCAAACTATGGACACTTGTGTATATGTGTGCAAAAAAATCTTTCTTCTGTACTTTCAAACAAGTGAATGGCAGTATGTTTGTCAGCATGACTGTACTCGGATGAAAAAAATGTCAGAAAAATGCGAATACTAGGAGCTAGCTTTACATCTAGCAGTGCGAATGTGAAAGGGTTAATGTTTCCATCATTCTGGTGGTGTTAGCTTACTGTTTCATAGGTCCACTGGTCTGTTGGCCGCCCGTCTTAATGTTTCCATCATTCTGGTGGTGTTAGCTTACTATTTCATAGGTCCACTGGTCTGTTGGCCGCCCGTCTTAATGTTTCCATCATTTTGGTGGTGTCAGCTTACTGTTTCATAGGTCCACTGGTCTGTTGGCCGCCTGTCTTAATGTTTCCATCATTTTGGTGGTGTCAGCTTACTGTTTCATAGGTCCACTGGTCTGTTGGCTACCCGTCTTAATGTTTCCATCATTTTGGTGGTGTCAGCTTACTGTTTCATAGGTCCACTGGTCTGTTGGCCGCCTGTCTTAATGTTTCCATCATTTTGGTGGTGTCAGCTTACTGTTTCATAGGTCCACTGGTCTGTTGGCTACCCGTCTTAATGTTTCCATCATTTTGGTGGTGTCAGCTTACTGTTTCATAGGTCCACTGGTCTGTTGGCTGCCCGTCTTAATGTTTCCATCATTTTGGTGGTGTCAGCTTACTGTTTCATAGGTCCACTGGTCTGTTGGCTGCCCGTCTTAATGTTTCCATCATTTTGGTGATGTCAGCTTACTGTTTCATAGGTCCACTGGTCTGTTGGCCGCCCGTCTTAATGTTTCCATCATTTTGGTGGTGTCAGCTTACTGTTTCATAGGTCCACTGGTCTGTTGGCCGCCCGTCTTAATGTTTCCATCATTTTGGTGGTGTCAGCTTACTGTTTCATAGGTCCACTGGTCTGTTGGCCGCCCGTCTTAATGTTTCCATCATTTTGGTGGTGTCAGCTTACTGTTTCATAGGTCCACTGGTCTGTTGGCTGCCCGTCTTAATGATTCCATCATTTTGGTGGTGTCAGCTTACTGTTTCATAGGTCCACTGGTCTGTTGGCGCCCATCTTAATGTTTCCATCATTTTGGTGGTGTCAGCTTACTGTTTGATAGGTCCACTGGTCTGTTGGCCGCCCGTCTTAATGTTTCCATCATTTTGGTGGTGTCAGCTTACTGTTTCATAGGTCCACTGGTCTGTTGGCCGCCCGTCTTAATGTTTCCATCATTTTGGTAGTGTCAGCTTACTGTTTGATAGGTCAACTGGTCTGTTGGCTGCCCGTCTTAATGTTTCCATCATTCTGGTGGTATCAGCTTACTGTTTGATAGGTCAACTGGTCTGTTGGCTGCCTGTCTTAATGTTTCCATCATTTTGGTGGTGTCAGCTTACTGTTTGATAGGTCCACTGGTCTGTTGGCCGCCCGTCTTAATGTTTCCATCATTCTGGTGGTGTCAGCTTACTGTTTCATAGGTCCACTGGCCAGTTGGCTGCCTGTCTTAATGTTTCCATCATTTTGGTGGTGTCAGCTTACTGTTTCATAGGTCCACTGGCCAGTTGGCTGCCTGTCTTAATGTTTCCATCATTGTGGTGGTGTCAGCTTACTGTTTCATAGGTCCACTGGCCAGTTGGCTGCCTGTCTTAATGTTTCCATCATTGTGGTGGTGTCAGCTTACTGTTTCATAGGTCCACTGGCCAGTTGGCTGCCTGTCTTAATGTTTCCATCATTGTGGTGATGTCAGCTTACTGTTTCATAGGTCCACTGGCCAGTTGGCTGCCTGTCTTAATGTTTCCATCATTGTGGTAGTGTCAGCTTACTGTTTGATAGGTCCACTGGCCAGTTGGCTGCCTGTCTTAATGTTTCCATCATTGTGGTGATGTCAGCTTAGTGTTTCATAGGTCCACTGGCCAGTTGGCTGCCTGTCTTAATGTTTCCATCATTCTGGTGGTGTCAGCTTACTGTTTGATAGGTCCACTGGCCTGTTGGCTGCCTGTCTTAATGTTTCCATCATTCTGGTGGTGTCAGCTTACTGTTTGATAGGTCCACTGGTCTGTTGGCCGCCCGTCTTAATGTTTCCATCATTGTGGTGGTGTCAGCTTACTGTTTGATAGATCCACTGGTCTGTTGGCTGCCTGTCTTAATGTTTCCATCATTCTGGTGGTGTCAGCTTACTGTTTGATAGGTCCACTGGTCTGTTGGCTGCCTGTCTTAATGTTTCCATCATTCTGGTGGTGTCAGCTTACTGTTTGATAGGTCCACTGGCCTGTTGGCTGCCCATCTTAATGTTTCCATCATTGTGGTGGTGTCAGCTTACTGTTTGATAGATCCACTGGTCTGTTGGCTGCCTGTCTTAATGTTTCCATCATTGTGGTGGTGTCAGCTTACTGTTTGATAGGTCCACTGGCCTGTTGGCTGCCTGTCTTAATGTTTCCATCATTCTGGTGGTGTCAGCTTACTGTTTGATAGGTCCACTGGCCTGTTGGCTGCCCGTCTTAATGTTTCCATCATACTGGTGGTGTCAGCTTACTGTTTGATAGGTCCCTCTCCCTCCCTCCCTATTTCAAGACCTTGCCAGTGCATTGTGTTTTGATTTCAGTGGAGCGCATATGGAATTGTCTGCATGCAATAAATCCATTTTGAATAAACACAACACTTATGGTAAGATTCCAACGGAAGGTTTGTTGTTTGTTATTGTTAATTGTTGTTAAGTCAAATTGTCTGACAACACTCATCCATCACCAGGCAACCACAGACCCACCTCCTCCTCTCCCTCTCCACTCTCAGTGACGGCCAGAGCGACGGCGCCCCATCGTGCCGTGTAGGTCTCCAAACCTGTCTTGGTCACCACGTGCAACAGGTGTGGGCCTGCTTCCACCTGGTAACATACAGTCATCGTGTGACTGTCACAGGTACGTTGTGTAATACTGTTATAATAAATAGTTTATGTATAACACTGTTGTACATTGTGTGATATTATTATAAACAGTTCATGTATAACACTATTGTACATTGTGTAATATTGTTTATTATAAACAGTACATGTATAACACTATTGTACATTGTGTAATATTATTATTATTATAAACAGTTCACATATAACACTATTGTACATTGTGTATTATTGTTATTATAAGTAGTTCATGTATAACACTATTGTACATTGTGTATTATTATTATAAACAGTTCATGTATAACACTATTGTACATTGTGTAATATTGTTATTATAAACAGTTCATGTATAACACTGTTGTACATTGTGTATTATTATTATTATAAACAGTTCATGTATAACACTATTGTACATTGTGTATTATTGTTATTATAAGTAGTTCATGTATAACACTATTGTACATTGTGTATTATTGTTATTATAAGTAGTTTATGTATAACACTATTGTACATTGTGTATTATTGTTATTATAAGTAGTTTATGTATAACACTATTGTACATTGTGTATTATTGTTATTATAAGTAGTTCATGTATAACACTATTGTACATTGTGTATTATTGTTATTATAAGTAGTTCATGTATAACACTATTGTACATTGTGTAATATTGTTATTATAAACAGTTCATGTATAACACTATTGTACATTGTGTATTATTGTTATTATAAGTAGTTCATGTATAACACTATTGTACATTGTGTATTATTGTTATTATTATAAACAGTTCATGTATAACACTATTGTACATTGTGTAATATTGTTATTATAAGTAGTTCATGTATAACACTATTGTACATTGTGTATTATTGTTATTATAAGTAGTTCATGTATAACACTATTGTACATTGTGTAATATTGTTATTATAAACAGTTCATGTATAACACTGTTGTACATTGTGTAATATTGTTATTATAAACAGTTCATGTATAACACTATTGTACATTGTGTAATATTGTTATTATAAACAGTTCATGTATAACACTATTGTACATTGTGTAATATTGTTATTATAAACAGTTCATGTATAACACTGTTGTACATTGTGTAATATTGTTATTATAAGTAGTTCATGTATAACGATATTGTACATTGTGTATTGTTATTATAAGTAGTTCATGTATAACACTATTGTACATTGTGTATTATTATTATTATAAGTAGTTCATGTATAACACTATTGTACATTGTATATTATTGTTATTATAAGTAGTTCATGTATAACACTATTGTACATTGTGTATTATTGTTATTATAAGTAGTTCATGTATAACACTATTCTCCAGAAGCATTTGCAATCACTGTGTTGAACTCAATCAGACTTTTTAGTGGAGCACAGAGAACTCAATTCTACATGGAACTCCATGGCATGATGATGATGGTGATGATGATGATGATGATGATGATAATGATGATTACGTAGAAGAAGAAGAAGAAGAAGAAGAAGAAGAAGAAGAAGAATGATGATGATGTAGAAGAAGAAGAAGAAGATGATGATGATGATGTAGAAGAAGAAGAAGAAGAAGAAAATGATGATGTTGATGTTGATGTTGATGATAATGTGATGAAGATCATCATCATCATACCATCATCATCATCATCAGAACAAGAAGAAGATGAAGCTGATGATGTTGATGTGATGATGATGGTGATGATGATGTTCATCATCATCATCATCATATAATACCTGATGACCTACAATCACCCCACACCACACAGTCCAAACACCACTCACCTTATACGCAACGTCCGTGTAGCGGTAGGTGGAGACAAGGGAGACACCTGGGTTCAGGCGATACAAGTAGCCTCCCCTGCGACTGCTGACGTAGCAGCAAACGGAGCAGCGATGTTGTAGCGACGATGAGCGAACAGGGTTACCGCCCTGCCAGCTGACTGGGGACTGTGTGAACAGCCCTTGTTCTGAACACAAAAACATGTGATACTTATGATCCAACAGACAGGAACAATGATGATTGTTAATGTTATTGTTGTTTAAAGCCCAGCCAACTGAGTCCTCTTCTCCCACTGGACGAAGCAGCAGGGACCTTTCAGTCTTTTTCTCCTAATTTTGTATTGGGTGTTTGTTTGTGATGTTATATTCACACTTGACAAATGCCAGTTGGCTGAAAATTTGCACCTGTCTTATCTTGTTGTATTAAATACGCGTTCTGATTTGATTTTGTGTTTTTCTGGTTTCAGCCAACTGTGTACAACCATATCAGGGCTATATCGCTTCAAAATATATACAATACACATACTTTAACAGGAAAAAAACAGAAAGAAAATTAAGTACATATATCAGTGCATTAGCACAAATGATCTAAGGAGATGCCCCTGGCATTGACCACTCTGTCCAATTTATCGCAGAGGGGATTTAAAAAACACGCCTGAATGCAAATTTAAGCATACCTATGGACACAAAAACATACAAAAACGGGCATAAATTAGCTAAAATTGCTTCCGCATATCTCACCTCCCTACAGCCAAAAGTAAACTTAATACATGTACCCAAATACAAATCCTAAGAAAAAGTATGTAAGACTTCATCAAACACATACAGGTGAATGGACCAGCAAGGCAGAAAATGATAGAAAGAAATGACAGAAAGCAAAGGAACAAGGCAGAAACAAACAGAGTGACAGAAAAGAGTAAATTACTAGCACAGAATTTCCAGAAGTTGGGGATACTGTTTATACTGAAGGAGCACCTGGCATCCTCACAGAGGGAAAACAATGATGACTACCTGGACTAGATCAACTGTTTTGCCATTACAGCGCTCGTCCTAAACACAAAAACATGTGGAACTTACAATTCAATAGATGGTTATAGCAATGAATACCTGGACTGAATTAATTGTTTTGCCCTAGTTCTGAAAACGAAAACACCTGGAACACATGATTCAATGTACAGGGGCACCAGTGAATAATTATACTTGACTCATTCTTTTTTGCTGTTACAGCATTTGTTCACAAGATGTCTTGAAGTCAACCCTAGGCCACAACAGAAAAAAACCTCATCTGTTCAATACCCATCTTAATGTTTCCATCAATCTGGTGATGTCAGCTTACTGTTTTACAAGTGCCCCATCTTCCCCTACCCCTCCCCATTTTAAGACCTTCCCAGCACAAAGGGTTTTTCACAGGCTCAAGGAGTCTTTAGGTGACTGCTGGCAAGTTTGATTCATATTCAGGTTGATATTGCTTGTAGCCCAGACGACCACTACAGACATATCAAGGTTAACACCACGTTAAAAACGACACCCAAGTTTTAAGTAAAAAGACAAAAAAACTTATCCTTGCAAGTCTAAAATGCAATTAAAGAAAAACATACTCAAGACATAAAATCATACCAGACAAAATCTATTGATCTCTTGTAAAAACTGGTCAAGGAATCCACCATGTAGTGCTTATGTCTCACTTTGTCCAAGCATGTGACGCTCAACGGCTTGTCACATGGCATATACCATGGTGCTTTTGGGTGGAGCACATATGGATATGTCTTGAGTGCAATAAATCCCTTTTGACCAAACTCAAACTCCAGGGCTGACATTTCCCACTGAAGTGTCAGTTTTTTAAGGATCCTGCCTCCCACACTATCCCCCCCCCCATTTCAAGACTTTGCCAGCACACTGGGTTTTGTGCAAGCCAAAAGGGTTTGCCCAATAACAGATGGCAGACTGAGTGCAGCATGTATGGAACACAGACAGACAGACACACACACACACACATACACAACACACACAAACACACACACACAGATACACACACACACACAGAGACAAAGACAAAGAGACAGACATACAGACAGACAGACAGATACAGACACACAGAGACACGCACGCACGCACGCACGCACGCACACACACACACATACACATACACACACACACACAAACACACAGACACACACACAGACACACACACAGACACACAGGGAGACAAACACAAACACACAAAGACAAAGAGACAGACATACAGACACACACACACACACACACACACACACACACACACACACACATGCACACACACACACACACACACATATTGACACCCATACACACACACACACACTGAAACACACACACACACACACATACACATTCAAACGAGTATACACAGACACACAGACACACACAGACACACACACACACACACACACACACAGACAGACACCTGGCAGATGTGAAGGAATGAAGGAGACAGACAGCCAGTCGTCGTGTTCTTTCAGGTCGGTCAGATGTAACACTGTCTTGGCACACACACCTGATGAAGACTTCACTGGGCCTCCTGATACACACACACACACACACACATACACACACACACACACACACACACACACACACACACACATACACACACACACACACACACACACACACACACACACACACACACACACACACACACACACACAAGAGCTGTCTTTAGTTCCATCACCAACTTCTCTCTTCCCCCCACACACATACACACACACACACACACACACACACACAATGGTAAAAACTACTAACACAAACAACAGCAACAACAATAATAATAGTAATGATGATAATAACAATCATAACATCAATAATAGTGATAACAGTCCTTCAGTAGGGGATGAAAAACAAGTCAAATCTATGTGCCTTCTGGTTTGCACATGCTAAAAATCCCATGGCAGTTGAAAACCATGAAGAGCACAGCGTTCAGTCAGCTGCCATGGTATAAAACATTGGAGAGAGAAGAGGATTTCTCAAGTCTTTCCCCTTGAAGACCAATTAGCCTTCTTGCCTTTGTAAAGTATTGTTAAAAACAAAACAAAAACAAAAAACCCTGGGTAGTGCTGTACTGTGATGATGCGCTCTCAAAGGAGACAGCAGCCTAAGTTTCATATGGTAAATCAACTGTGACAAAAGAAATGAACATGAATTTGAATATGAATATGGATATGAATATTGACATGAATATGAATATGGATATGAATATTGACATGAATATGAATATGGATATGAATATTGACATGAATATGAATATGGATATGAATATTGACATGAATATGAATATGGATATGAATATTGACATGAATATGGATATTGATATGAATATGAATGTACAGCTGGGTCTTGTAAGAAAGCCATGGTCTTAAGATCAGGTATCTTGAGTTCAATCCCAGCAAGCAATATCGCAGATGTCAAAAACTGGCCTGTTCACTGCCCATCTTAACCTTTTGACTCCCTCACCCTATCCACCAGCTGCTTCCCGCAGGAAGCTGGTGCACAGGGTGAGGAAGTCAAAGAGTTAAGATTTTGCTTTGCTAGCATGGTTGGCAATGCAGGATGCTGGTGGACAGGGTGCAGGAGTCAAAGGGTTAGGGGTGTAACTACTCTGGTAGTGTCAGCTTAGTATTTAATAGTCCGTCCCATCCCCCACCCCCCCACTTTCAAGATCTGTCCAGCACATAAAGTTTTGCGCAGGCCAAAGGAGTTTTGCAGATGGCGGATGGGGTGGAGCGCACAAGGAATTATCTGAGAGTGAAGAATCCTTATGGAATGAACTCTCAGCCCTAAGATTTCAACTCGATTCAAAGAAACTTCCTCCCCTCCCTCTCCCTCCCTCTCCCTCCCTTTCCATGCACACACACACACAAACAACAACTTACCTCTCACGTCTCGAAGCACAGGGGGCGCTGCCCCTCGCTGAGGATGAGGGGAACCACGATGAAGACTGTTGAGGTAGATGATCTTGCTGGTGGTTTTCGATGTCTCGTCTCCGTCATACACGACGCTGTCTTCAAACGACCACTCCTCATAGTAATCGTCGTCCACTATCGCCCTGTTCGTACACCACACCGTTTTCAGTCATGTAACAATTATGGTAATAATGAGGATGAGGATGAGGTTGATGATGACAATATGGTGATGGTGATGGTGGTGGTGATGATGATGATGTTGATGACGAAGATGACAATGGTGGTATGGTGATGATGATGATGATGACGATGAATGTGATGATGATGATGATGATGATGATGATGATGCATAGGATTAAGAAGCATACAAGATTATTAAAAGCAGACTAGGCAGACTGTGAGGAGATTAGGCAGATTGTATAAAGAATTATCAACTGCAAGTGGAATCATCTGAATACAATGAATCCCTCTTATACTCTGAATACACAGAAGCATAAAATCAACATATACTGTTCCATGGACAGCAAAGAAAACAAAAAAAGACAGTCTTGAGGGAGGCACACACAAAATGATCATTAACGAAGAAGATCAGGAAAAGACAAGCAACATTTGTAGGCCATTTCATGAGGCAAGTGAAATTGGAGCACCTACTCACAACAAGAAGGCTGGAGGGAAAAAGAGCACCAGGTAGAACCAGGGAGAAAATATGGGACGCACTTGCTGAGTGCATGAAGACAGAGAGGGTGGGAGATGTACTTGCAGCAACAAGGGATAGATTTGTATGAAAGGCCATGATTGCCAACGCCATGCAGCAGGGCACATGGTGATCATGATTGAAGTATCTCAAATTATGGTCACAAATAATCAACAAAACAAAACAAAACAAAACAAAAACAAGACCTGGGAGCCCCAACTCCAAAGATAAACGACGACTGCGTGCCAGTAGACGGCGCCACAGAGTGATCCAAACTCAGCGCTGGTGATGACTCGTGATGACCTGTGATCTCGGCTAACGGCGACTCGGACCCTGTTCCTACGTCTTCTAAATTGAACATGAGCCGTTGACCTGAGGTCCCTCTTGGTGTCCGTGGAGATGACGCCTGCAGTGAACAGTAAGGACAGAAACTGTGATGGAATATACAGCAATAACAACAATAATGGGTATGCCAGACAAAACACTTAACCCTTTGACTCCCGCACTCTGTCTACCACCATCCTGCATTGTCAACCATGCTAGCAAAACGAAAACTTAACACTTTGATTCACTCACCCTATCCACCAGCTTCCTGCAGGAAGACGGATAGAGTGAGGCAGTCAAAGGGTTAAACTTTTGCAGTTGGTGGACAGGTCGTGGTATTCAAAGGGTTAATTCTGTCCTATAAAAAGACATTCAATTTCCTTGTTTTTTGGTTTGTTTGTTTGTTGTTGCCTATTTTCACATTTACTGAGTTTACCATTGCAATGGACACAATTCCGTATGCCTCACTTGCAGCTAAGAACAAGTACCTGCATTTAGTCTCCAAAACAATCACGGGCTATTGACAGAGCCATGGACTCAGGATCTAATATCTTGAGTTCAATCCTGGCCGCAACATTAAAATCTGGTCTGTTTGCTGCCCTTCTTAATGTTTCCATCATTCTGGTGGTGTCAGTTTAGTATTTGATAGGTCCGTTCTCTCCTTTCCCCATTTCAAGATCTGGCCAGCACATAGGGTTTTGTGCAGGCTCAGGAAATTTGTCAGATAATTGCTGGCAGATCTGGGTGGAGCGCATATGGAGTTGTCCGAGTGCGATGAATCCCTCATGAAATAACTCCAATACATAGTTTCACTAACAAAATGGCAAAACTCAAGTAGACCCTGTGGCCTAGTGGTTACAGCATCTGCCTAGGACACCAGTAACCCAGGTTTCAATCACTGACCAGACAGTGACTTTTCTCCCCCCCACCCACCCCCCTCCCTCCACTAGCTCTTAAGTGATGGTCCAGGAGCCAGTCTTTCAGATGAGGTGATAAAGCAAGGTCCCCTGTGCAGTATGCATACGGTGCACGTTAACCCTTTGACTCCCACACCCTGTCCGTCAGCATCGTGCACTGCCAACCTTGCTAGCAAAGCGAAAACTTAACTTTTTGATTCCCTCACCCTATCCACTAACTTCCTACAGGAAGCTGGTAGATAGGGTGAGGAAAGTGAAGTTTTTGCAGCTGGTAGATAGGGTGTGGGAGTTAAAGGGTTAAAGACCCCTATGGAACAAAGGAGTTGTCTCATTCTGTAGATAAACTCACTCTTACAAGCACAGTCACACACATACCGCAAACAAAGAAAAGTGCCGATGCTCTGCAGTGGTGTTCATTTCGCACGGTGAATCCAACATCACGAAAAAGAAATATGATACTCGTAAACACACAGAATCCATACAAAGAAAGTTTCATTAATTAATTATTCTTATTGTTTAAAGCCCAGCCGATTGGACAGACCGTATCAGGGCTACAACCATTTCAAAATATACACAATACCTGGTTGTGAAAAAAAAAAGGAATTAAGTACACATATCAATGCATGTGCGCACATAATCTAAGGAGATGCCCCCCGGCATTGACTACTCCGTCCAATTTATCGCACAGGGGATTTTAAAAACATACCTGAATACAAATTTAAACATAACTAAGGACACTAAAACATGTATAAAAACGGGCCTAAATTAACTTAAAGTGCTTCTGCATATCTCATTTCCCAAGAGCCAAAAATGCACTTAACCCTTTGAACCCGGCTGGCCGATGCGGTGGCCAGTGCAATTAATACCTCTGTACCCGGCAGGCCGCAGGAGCAGCCTGACATGTCCAGTTGACCTGGCCTGGTATGGTGCTGGCGTGCGGTATGCAATCTACCTGCACCTACTCTCCTCTGCCACATCCTGTTTATATTACCGAATTCCAGACACCCTATACTTTCTTCCTGGCAAATTTTTAAGCATTAGAAGGATTTATTCTGAGACACCGATTTTTGCTAGAATTTCTCTAAAAATACTCAGGGTTGAGGGTATTAGAGGTCTAGAAATACTTAGAGCTGAAAGGGTTAATACAAGCAGCCAATTACCAATCCTAAGAGAAAGTATGTAAGACTTTATAGAACACATACAGGTGAATGGACCAGCAAGGCAGAAAATGATAGGAAGAAATGACAGAAAGCAAAGGAGGAAGAAAGAAACAAAGAGAGTGACAGAAAAGGGAATATTTCCAGCACAGAATTTTCAGAAGGCAGGGATACTGTTTATACTGAAAGAGTCCACAGCATCCCCACGAGGGTTTCTTATAGATAAACAGTCACATGCATACAGTAAACAAAGAAAAGTGCTGATACTCTGCGGTGGTGTTCATTTCATACAGTAAGTCCAACATCACAAAAATGACATACATGTGATAAAGAAAGACAACCAATACCAACAAAAAATAATCAATTATTCTTATTGCTTAACTCAATTGAGTCGCAGTCTTCAGGGTCATTCTGCCCCCTCAATTCGGAGGATTTTTAGCACATTTTAAAATATAGAAAAACAACCAAATAAAGTAGACAAACAAAGTAAAGTGATACAGAAAGACCAGGATTAGATCTTTACAAATAATCTTACTTTATTTATGGTATTCCGTGTACTTGTAAATGATGAGGTATCCAAATAGGTATCCAAAGGGGGGTAATTTTTGTTTTTTGATGGATATGAACACACACTGTGAAACAGTTTTAATGAAGTCCAGAACATAATTTCCATGCCATGGCTGTTTAAAATCACAAGATTACTGGTAGTTGTCACTTTTTGCGTACAGTTGCTCCAGAGCACAAAATATTTACAAAATTGTGTGGTTCGACTTGCTTTCCTTGACGCCATTTGTGAAATTCGCATGTCGTGGGTAGCGCTGAAAAAAGGCTACTGTTGTCTTTGTTTCACATTGCCACAAACGGTCTAAGGTAAATAACTGCGGTAAACATACCCTAGTTTCGGTTCCCAGTGAGTTTTCCCTATAACTGACGCTTCTGGTGTTAAAAAAAACAAAAAAAAACGAATGTCCGCCGTCGATAAATCGACATCACATCTCCAAGCAGTAAATGGAAGTGACAGAGATTTTTTTCCGGCATGAAGCGATTGAGTTAAAGCCCTGCCGTCTGCACAGAGCCATATCAGGGTGATAACCATTTCAAAACATACACGTCTGGTTAGAAAAAAAAAGCTGGAAAAAAAATTAAGTACGTATATCAATGCATACATGCACATAATTAAGGATATGCCCCTGGTGTTGACCGTTCCCTCTAATTTATCACTAGAGAATTTCAAAAAACAAATCTGAATACAAGCGTGAACATAACTAAGGGCACTAAAGCATATACATCAATTACACATGTTAAAGACCCTGTAAACTATGTCAGCCTTTGGTGGCTTATGGAAACACAAATACTGCCCAGCATGCACACCCACTGAAGGCAGAATATGCAGACTGCGCAGCAACGCAATGCCCGCACAGTCAGGGCAAAACAGTGTGCAACTTAGAAAACTCTACTTGGAACAAATGAAAAACAACAACAACAACAACAACAACAAAAACAATAAAGAAACACACATCACTGTCATACTTCTCTTCATGCATCTTAAAAAACTCTGCTTGGAACAAACAAAAAACAACAACAACAACAACAACAACAACACAAAGCCATTACAGAAACATACATCACTGTCATACCTCTCCCCATGCATCTTAGAAAACTCTACATGTATGGAACAAACAAAAAACAACAACAACAACAAAAAAGCCACTTAAGAAACACACAACACTGTCATACTTCTCCCCATGCATCTTACAAAACTCTACTCGGAACAAACGAAAAAATCAAACAACAACAACAACAACAACAAAACAGTCACTAAAGAAACACATATCACTGTCATACCTCTCCTCATGCATCTTACAAAACTCTACTTGGAACAAACATCAACAACAACAACAACAACAAAAGCCACAAAAGAAACACATGCCACTGTCATACCTCTCCTCGAGAACTGCCGCTTCTTTCAAAGACCAAAGGAGACTTGACTCTACTCAGCGAGCGTGGACTGCCATCATCGTGTTCGGCGTAGGTGATGGTGATGGCTTGGACCTGAGTGCGTGAGCAGACGATGAGGTATTCCTCGCACAGAGCAAGGGAGACCACTTCCAGGTTGTAGCAGAGCTCAAGGAAGGGTTCCACGTCTTGGTACGTTCGTTCACTGTTGGCTATGGTCTTCTCCACAATCCGGTACAGCTTGACCTGACACACACAATGTGGTACAGTTTTATCTCTATCTCTCTCTCTCTCTCTCTCTCCACACACACACACACACACACACAAGGTGGTATAGCTTCATCTCTTTCTCTCTTTCTCTCTCTCTCTCTCACTCACACACACAGAGAAACACACACAAAGATAAATACACACACACACACACAGAAACACACACACACACACTGAGAAACACACATACACACACATACATACACACACATAACACACACACACACACACAGACAAACACACAGAAACATATATACACACACAGAAACACACACAGAAACACACACAAACATGCACACACAAACATGCAACACATACAAACATGCAACACACACAAACATGCACACACACACACACACAAACATGCACACACACACACACACACACACACACACAACAAACACGCACACACACACACAGACAAACACTCACACACAGAGACAAACACGCACACACACAGCGACAAACACGCACACGCACACACACACGACACACACACACAGAGACAAACACGCACACACACACACCACAACAGCACACAAACACGCACACACAGAGACAAACATGCACACACACACACACAGAAACACACACACACACCCACGCACACACAGAGCACTGATAACACAAGCCACAGGAGAGAGACATGGTAGAGGCCTCAGCATTTCTCAAAGCCAATATTATGGAGACGGTATCCACCTTCTGTCCTTTCATGCTTTACCTTCCCCAATATAATTCTGTAGAAAAATCCACTTTGGTAAGTAAACACAAATTTCAAGTTTGGAAGGTTGTTCAAGAGGAGTTCTCTGCACTCAGACAAGTATCCACCACCTGCAAAAACTTAACCCTTTGACTCCCTCATCCTACCCACTCACTTCCTGCAACTTAAAGAGCCCATGGCGTCCCCACAGGGAGAAGAGTGATCATATATTATGCAAAAACCTCTCCCTCTATTACAGGTAGCTTTATATGAATTTGTGTGCTTAGACACACAGCGCTCGGACGAGCACTAACCTGTGTGAGAAGATGACAACTCACCTCTCTACCAAAGGCAATGGCAAAGTTGCCGGTGACTCGGCAAACGCCCAAAGCGGTGACGGCACCGTCCAGCGCCACCTCCACCACCTCCAGCTGCGGGCTGTAGTCCTTGGAGGAATGAAGGGAGTGGGCCTTGCCCGCGATGCGCACTTTGGTGCGCTGCTTGCCGCTCTTCGACCCATCCTGCATGCGCCAGTTCAGGTACAGGCGGATGTAGCGAGACACACTCTTCCACAGCTTCTTCTGCTCGAGGGTAATGACGTAATCCTCTGAGGGCAGTCAAACACAACACAGCGTTTTAGCTTCCTATGCCTGTTAACTATGCAAATCACTTTCATCAGGAAATTTAGCTTCCTATGTCTGATAACTATGCAAATCAGGAATTTTAGCAGCCTATGACTGATAACTATACAAATCAGGAACTTTAGCTTCCTATACCTGATAATTGTACAAATCAGGAACTTTAGCATCCTATACCTGATAGCTATACAAGTCAGGAACCTTAGCATCCTATACCTGATAGCTATACAAATCAGGAACCTTAGCATGCTATGGCTGATAACTATACAAGTCAGGAACCTTAGCATCCTATACCTGATAACTATACAAGTCAGGAACCTTAGCATCCTATACCTGATAGCTATACAAATCAGGAACCTTAGCATGCTATGGCTGATAACTATACAAGTCAGGAACCTTAGCATCCTATACCTGATAATTGTACAAATCAGGAACCTTAGCATCCTATGGCTGATAACTATACAAGTCGGGAACCTCAGCATCCTATACCTGATAACAGTACAAATCAGGAACCTTGGCATCCTATGGCTGATAACTGTACAAAT
>JAPXFY010000015.1:2374702-2377202 GCA_030674185.1 Monoplex corrugatus
CGACAAAATCAAATCCAAGCGCCGACAAGACACACACGCACACACGCACGCACGCACGCACACACACACACACACACACACACACACACACACACACACACACACACACACACACACACACACACACACACACACACACACACACACACTCACGCATGGCCACAAATGGGAGAAAAGAATAAAAGCAATAAAAGCAAGAATAAAACCAATGGAAAACCACAGAGAGCACATCATATACAATTATATATTAAAACAAAGTGATTCCCCTCCGAGCGGAGACAGGCTGCAGAGGGGGGTTGAGTGAGGTTAGGATTTTATGCAGAGGAGAAAAGGTGAGTTTTGAGAGCGGACTTGAAGGAGGCAAAAGTAGGTTGCTGACGGACTGAGAGAGGAAGTTTGTTCCAGGAGAGCGGACCAGAAACAGAGAAGGCTCGTGGACCATAGGTATTGAGCTTAGTGCGTGGAAAGCGAAAAGTCAGAGGATCGGAGGCAGAGCGGAGGGTACGTGAGGGAACATAGATCTCAAGTAGGCTTGACAGGTAATCGGGGGCTGCGTTATTGAGGCTTTTGTAGCACATGGTGTCTAGTTTGTACTGTATGCGCTTTGATACAGGGAGCCAGTGAAGTTGTGCCAGGAGAGGAGATATGTGGTCAGCTTTTTTCTTTTTGAGTACAAGGCGTGCAGCATTGTTTTGAATGCGCTGTAGGATGTGAATGGTGGAGGCAGGAAGACCAGACAGGAGTGAATTGCAATAGTCAATGCGAGACATTATGAAGGAGAGAACGAGTTTTGCAGTTGTTTCGACAGAGAGATACTTCCTGATCAGGCTTATACGATGGAGATGATAGTAGCAAGATCTGGCAGTTTGAGAAACAAAGTTGTTCATGGACAGGGTAGAGTCAATGCAGACACCAAGGTTTTTAGCTGAATCAGAAATTGGGACTGATGTGTTATATAATGGGAGAGAAAGAGGAGGCAGCTGGGAAAGTTTCTGACGGGTGCCAATGAGGATAGCTTCTGTCTTGTCGTCATTAAGCTGAAGTCTATTGTGTGTCATCCAGTTCTTAATGTCCGAGTAACACTCAATGGTGCGAGTCAACAGGCGCTGTATATTATCAGGTGAGTCACTATCTTGAAGTTGGGTGTCATCAGCATAGAAGTGGTGTTTTATAGAGTGGGAGTTGATGATGGTGGACAGGGGGGAGGTATAAAGAGTGAAAAGAACAGGGCCAAGGACAGATCCTTGTGGAACACCACAGGTCAGGTATGCAGGTTGAGAGTAAGTGCCATTGATGAGAACAGTTTGTTTTCTGTTTGATAAATACGAAGTGAAAAAGGAGAGAGCAATGTCAGAGATGCCAAAAGTATGATGAAGTCTAGAAAGGAGAATACCATGGTCAATGGTATCGAAAGCTGCAGACAGATCGAGGAGTGTGAGGAGAGAGACTTTGCCAGTATCAGTTGCAAGGAGGAGATTGTTGAGAATGTGTAGTAGGGCAGTTTCAGTGCTATGGCACTGGCGGTAGGCTGACTGGAAAGGATTGAGGAGATTGTTGGCAGACAGGTGAGAGTTCAGCTGGTTGAGGACGACTTTTTCAAGGAGTTTTGACAAGAAAGAGAGATTAGAGATAGGCCTGTAATTTTTCAGTTCATTTGGGTCTAAATTGTGTTTCTTGAGGAGAGGGTGAACAATAGCAGACTTGAAAGAATCTGGGACAGTTCCAGTTTGAAAAGAAGTGTTGATGATGTCAGTGATGAATGGGAGGAGAGTAGGGAGACAATCGGAGTAGAGAGAACCTGGAAGAGGATCCAGTTCGCAGGTTTTGAACGACATGGATCTGATTGTGTTGAAAATTTCTTCTTGTGAGACTGGGGTAAAAGTAGTGAGAGGTGTGCCAGAGAAGGAAGGGTCAGGTGGGCATGGTTGACAGGGTGTCCTGTCAAGCCTGTCACGAAGAGTTTGTATTTTGGTGGTGAAATACTTAGAGAATACAGATGGGAGTTCTTCATTTGTATGTTTTGTTGGGAGAGGTAAGTCTTTTCGTGTGCCAAGGAGATGATTCATGGTTGTAAAGAGTTCTTTTGAAGAAGAGGCATTCAGGATTTTGGTTTGGAAATAGCTTGTTTTTGCAGATGCAATGAGGGTGGATACTTTTGTTTTAGAGGCTTGGAAAAGTTGCCTGTGTACAGTGAGTTTGGATTTGCGCCAGCGGCGCTCTGCTCTGCGGCGGGCACGTTTTGCACAGGCAATCTCATGAGTGAGCCAGGGGGTAGGGGGGCGGTCAGGTAAAAGACGGGTTGTGGCTGGAGCATGAGTGTCCAGAAGATGGTGGAGAGTAGTATAGAATTCATCGGCAAGGTTATGTGACTTTTCAGAAAGGAGCCGGGAGGCATCAGATGAAAATGTGGAGAGGTCGATAGATTTGAGATTGCGTCGAGTCACTGTGCGCGTGGTACGGGAAGGAGGAGAAATGTCAAGAGAACAGAGAATTGCAGAGT
>JAPXFY010000015.1:2384702-2389702 GCA_030674185.1 Monoplex corrugatus
CGTGACAATCAACTGAAGACTATGTGAAAGACATCAGCGCCATTCTATTACATTTTATGAGGACATATTTTAGCATTTTGGCCTTTCCCAGGAGATCTGAAATACATCAACAACATTGGTTAACCTCTGGGTCAAGTTGATGGGAAATATGAGAACATTTCAGCTGTGTGTGGTGTGTGTGTGTGTGTGTTTGAGTGTGTGTGTGTGTTTGTGTGTGTGTGTGTGTGTGTGTGTGTGTCTGTGTGTGTGTCCGTGTGTGTGATTCTGTGTGTGTGTGTGTGTGTGTGTGTGTGTGTCTGTCTGTGTGTGTCTGTGTGTGTGTCTGTGTGTGTGTCTGTGTGTGTGATTCTGTGTGTGTGATTCTGTGTGTGTCTGTGTGTGTGATTCTCTGGGTGTGTGTGTGTGTGTGTGGTGTGTCTGTGTGTGCGTGTGTGTGTGTGTGTGTGTGTATGTGGTGTCTATGTGTGTGTGTATGTGTTTGAGTGTGTGTGTATGTGTTTGAGTGTGTGTTTGAGTGTATGTGTATGGCGTGTATGTGTGTGTGTGTGTGTGTGTATGTGTGTGTGCGTGTGTGTGCGTGTATGTGTGTGTTTGTGTGTGGCGTGTATGTGTGTGTGTGTATCATTTAGTGGAAAATATGAGAACAGTTCAGCTTTATGTGTTTTCCTTTTTTCGTATTTAATAAAAAAAATATAACTATTCAATCTTTACGGTTTTTTTCCCTATAATTTAATGGGAAATATGGGAATGATTCCGGTTTGGTTTTCTGGTTGTTGTTGTTGTTTTGTTTTTTTCTAATTCAAGGGAAAATATTGGAATAATTCAGCTTTGGGGTCATTTTCTTTCCCTCTCTTGTTCTTCTTTTACTTCATGGAAAATATGGAGGAAAAATAAGTTTTTGTTTTATATTTGCTTTGTTTTGTTTTGTAGTTTGGCGATTATGGCTGGATGTTTTATGAATATTCATGCAGCATGCATGCAACAGTGGCAGAATGGTTAAGACGTTCGTCTGCCAATAACTAAACTCAAGGTTTTAGAGTTCGTTCCTCGTTCAGGCTTCGATTTTTCTCCTCGGTTTGATCGGAAAATTGAACTAGTCCTTCGGAAGGGGAAGAAAAACGAATCGGACCCTATGCCTCCTGGCCTACGCATGCTAAAGATCTCATGGCAGTTGAAAATAGTGAATAGCAGGGCTGCCCTGGCAGAAAAAAACATTGGAGAGAGAGGTTGATTTCCCAGGTCCCTCCCTTTAAAGACCAAGTAGACTTCTTCCTTTCTGAAGTCTTGGTTAAACAAACAGGGTGGCGCTGCACTGTGGCGACGCGCTGTCAAAAGAGAGAGCATCCCGAGTTTCACGTGGTAAATCCACTGTGACAAAATAAATAAATAAATGTGTCGTCGTGTCGGCCTCTTTACATCTCAGGAGATGATAGTCTGCACCAGGAGGCGTTGTGGTCATGACGTGCACTTTCTGCTGTGGCTGTGCAGGCCGATTCTTGAGTGGCAATCTCTGTCACATCTGCCACATACAAACTGAGTCGCTGTTGTTTCTGGAACGTTGCTTGCGAAGAGCCCTTTTCTCATCTGCGCTTTCTGCTCTCCTCCTCTCCGCATTCACAACGCCTTGCTGAACGGCTGTCCGCCACGCTGCCCTGTCTTCCGCCAGAGTCTCCCAAGAGCCTGGGTCGATCCCTGAGCTGCTAAGGTCCCTTTTGCATGCGTCTACAGAGCGTAGCTCTGGGCGTCCTGGACTTCGCTTCCGGTTTGCCAGTTCGCCGTAGAGAACGTCTTTTGGTATGCGTCCATCCTCCATTCGACGCACATGGCCAAGCCAGCGTAGTCGGCGTTGGCTTAGAAGGGCAAAGATGGTCTGTAGGCCCGCACGACGGAGGACCTCTGTGTTGGTCACCTTGTCTTGCCATTGGATGCCGAGGATGCGTCGCAAGCAGCGGAGATGGAAAATGTTGAGCCTCTTTTCTTGGCTGGCGTATGTGGTCCAGGCTTCACTTGAGTAGAGAAGTGTGCTCAACACACATGCTCTGTACACCTGCATTTTGGTGTTCGCAGTGAGACTGCTGTTGGACCAGACTCGCTTGTTCAGTTTAGCCATAACAGATGAGGCCTTTGCAATTCTGGCGCTGATTTCAGCGTCCAGAGAGACAGGTTGTCACTTATGGTGGACCCCAAGTACTAAAATTTGTAAACAAACTGGGTGGCGCTGCACTGTGGCGACGCGCTGTCAAAAGAGAGAGCATCCCGAGTTTCACGTGGTAAATCCACTGTGACAAAATAAATAAATAAATAAAATATGAAATAAATATGTGACATTGAGTGGCGATTGTTCTACACTTTATGATCATTTCCTGACAGCGGTTGTGCTTGGCCAGGTGGTTACAACGCCAAACTGAAAAAACTAGGGGCGCGGGTTTGAATCTTTGGTGGGCCACAGGTATCAGAGTGGACAGCTGGCTGTGTTGGTGTACAGCTACACACTCCAATTCTGATGTCTCGAGTTCAATCCCAGCCTGAAACATAAAACCCTGGCCTGTTGGCTGCCTATCTTAACCCTTTGACACCCGCACCCTGTCCACCAGCATCTCGCATTATCAACCATACCATGCTAGCAAAGCAAAAACTTTAACCCTTTGACTCCCTCACCCTGTCCACCACCTTCCCGCATTGTCAACCATGCTAGCAAAGCAAAATCTTAACCCTTTGACTCCCTCACCCTGTCCACCTGCATCCTGCACTGTCCACCAGCGTCTCGCATTGCCAACCATGCTAGCAAAGCAAAAACTTAACCCTTTGACTCTCTCACCCTTTCCACCAGCTTCCTGCATTGTCAACCATGCTAGCAAAGCAAAAACTTAACCCTTTGACTCCCTCACCCTATCCTCCAGCTTCCTGCATTGTCAACCATGCTAGCAAAGCAAAATCTTAACCCTTTGACTCCCTCACCCTGTCCAACAGCTTCATGCACTGTCCACCAACATCTCGCATTGTCAACCATGCTACCAAAGCAAAACATTTAACCCTTTGATTCATTCACCTAACCACCCAACCACCAGCTTCCTAGGAAGCTGGTTTATAGGGTGAGGGAGTCGAAGGGTTAAGCTTTTGCAGTTGGTAGATACGGCGCGGGAGTCAAAAGGTTAACATAACGTTCCAGTTTGACCGGTGGTGACAGGTTGAAGGTTGGAGTCTGGGGTTGACAGTTTGTTCTAGAGGGATTCATCGTCTTCAGACAATTCCTTATGCGCTCCACACATAGCCGCCAGCAAATAGCTGGCAGACTCCCTGAGCCCGTGCAAAACCCTATGTGCTGGCAAGGTATTGAAATGGGGAGGGAGAAGGGATCTATGAAACAGTAAGCTGACACCAGCAGAATGATGGAAACATTAAGACGGACAGCCAACAGGCCAGTGGACCTATCAAACAGTAAACTGACACCACCAGAATGATGGAAACATTAAAATGGGCAGCCAACAGACCCGTGGACCTATCAAACAGTAAGCTGACACCACCAGAATGATGAAAACATTAAGATGGGCAACCAACAGGCCAGTGGACCTATGGAACAGTAAGCTGACACCACCAGAATGATGGAAACATTAAGATGGGCAGCCAACAGGCCAGTGGACCTATCAAACAGTAAGCTGACACCACCAGAATGATGGAAACATTAAGATGGACAGCCAACACGCCAGTGGACCTATGAAACACTAAGCTGACACCACCACAATGATGGAAACATTAAGATGGGCAGCCAGCAGACCAGTGGACCTATCAAACAGTAAGCTGACACCACCACAATGATGGAAACATTAAGATGGGCAGCCAACAGGCCAGTGGACCTATCAAACAGAAAGCTGACACCACCAGAATGATGGAAACATTAAGATGGGCAGCCAACAGGCCAGTGGACCTATCAAACAGTAAGCTGACACCACCAGAATGATGGAAACATTAAGATGGGCAGCCAACAGGCCAGTGGACCTATCAAACAGTAAGCTGACACCACCACAATGATGGAAACATGAAGACAGACAGCCAACAGGCCAGTGGACCTATCAAACAGTAAGCTGACTCCACCAGAATGATGGAAACATTAAGATGGGCAGCCAACAGGCCAGTGGACCTATCAAACAGCAAGCTGACACCACCAGAATGATGGAAACATTAAGATGGGCAGCCAACAGGCCAGTGGACCTATCAAACAGCAAGCTGACACCACCAGAATGATGGAAACATTAAGATGGGCAGCCAACAGGCCAGTGGACCTATCAAACAGTAAGCTGACACCACCAGAATGATGGAAACATTAAGATGGGCAGCCAACAGGCCAGTGGACCTATCAAACAGTAAGCTGACACCACCAGAATGATGGAAACATTAAGATGGGCAGCCAACAGGCCAGTGGACCTATCAAACAGTAAGCTGACACCACCAGAATGATGGAAACATTAAGATGGGCAGCCAACAGACCAGTGGACCTATCAAACAGTAAGCTGACACCACCAGAATGATGGAAACATCAAGACAGGCAGCCAACAGGCCAGTGGACCTATCAAACAGTAAGCTGACACCACCAGAAAGATGAAAACATTCAGATGGGCAGCCAACAGACCAGTGGACCTATCAAACAGTAAGCTGACACCACCAGAATGATGGAAACAAGATGGACAGCCAACAGGCCAGTGGACCTATAAAACAGTAAGCTGACACCACCAGAATGATGGAAACATACAGATGGACAGCCAACAGGCCAGTTTGTAATGTTGCAGGCTGGGATTGAACTCAAGACATCAGATCTTGAGTCCACGGCTCTGTCAGAAGAACCAGCCTCAGCTCAGTGCTTCCTACATCCCGGTCTCTCCCTCCCCCACCTCCCCATTTCAAGACCGTGCCAGGATTAAAAAAAAAAAGTGCAGTGCAAGGGTTCTACCACATCACTACAAACATATTTGGTTGGAGCGCATGTGGAACGGTCCCAGCACGGC
>JAPXFY010000015.1:2394702-2397202 GCA_030674185.1 Monoplex corrugatus
CCAATATGTGTCTAACAATTGTTTTGTTGAAAACATCGTTGACTCTGGCTTGGTATTATTAAATGACGGTCGAATAACTAGACTACCAGATAATCCTAAACATAAAGCTTCCGCCATTGACTTGACTTTATTATCTCCTGACCTTGTCATTAATTGTATATGGGATATTACATCCGACTCCCTTGGAAGTGATCATCTACCAATTGTCACAGTTATTGATGAATTATTTGCTAAAGCGCCAGAACAAGATGACTGTATTCCTAGATATTTGTACAACCGTGCAAACTGGGTAAAATACCACACGATCTTAATGGGAAAAGATTGCACATTCAACGAGAGCGACAGTGTTAATTATATGTATTCATACTTCACAAACACATTACATGAGGCAGCAAAAAATTCAATTCCAAAAAGGAAAAATGTAAACAAAGGTAATTTTGTTGGAAATAGCTGGTGGAATCAATTATGTGAAGAAGCTAAGAACGAAAAAAAGAAAATGTATAAAACCTACTTAAAAACTAAATCTCCAGAAGACCATTACAATATGAAAGTGGCAAAGATTCATTCAAACAAGGTCATAGCCCAAGCCAAAAAGAGATATTGGTCAGATTTCTGTTCTAAACAAATTTCTGGTCCTAAAGATCTTCCTAAAATTTGGAATAAGGTCAAAGAAATGAAAAATGGATTTCATATACCACAGTTTCCTATTAAGATTACAGACAATGAATTCCCTTCGTCATCTGAGAAAGCTGAAGAATTTGTACAGTTCTTTTCAAGAGCAAGTAATTCCAGTAGCTTGTCTCCGCCAATTCAGGAGAAAAGACGGAAAATTGAGGAATCTGAAGAATACTTAGATCCTCCCCCGATAGTCATATGTACATAAATTCAAAAATTACGTTACAAGATGCTCTTAAAGATGCCTTCTCTCTTTGAACAATAAAAAATCGGCTGTAGGACTGGATGGCATTTCGTATACCCTTTTAAATAATTTACCAGAGAAATGGATTAAATACTTACACCATATCATACTAAAATGCTGGGAAAGTGGTGGTATACCTGACATTTGGAAGATTTCAATTGTGATACCTGTACCAAAAGCTAAGAAACCACGCCTCTGATCCAGGTAGTTACAGGCCTATCTCGCTTACATCCCATGTTTCGAAACTAATGGAAAAAATTACTTTGAATCGACTGACTTATTTTTGTGAGAAAAATAATATAATACCTATTAACCAATCTGGATTTCGAAAAGGTAGATCGATGACAGACCATTTAGTCAAATTAACAACTCAAATAAAAACTCAGTTTGCGAGAAGGAAAAATGTCTTAGCTACCTTTTTTGATCTTAAAAAAGCGTATGATCAAGTCTGGCATGCAAGACTTTTGTTGAAATTGAAACATATTGGTCTCAAAGGTAATATTTATTATTTCATCAAAGCATTTATAAGTGATCGAAATATAGTCGCTAAAATAGGTAATACATACTCTGAAAAACGACATGTAAACATGGGAATTCCACAGGGTTCCATAATATCTCCTCTTTTATTTAAAATTTTGATCAACGACCTGCCAACACAAGTCTCAAACAATGTGAACTTAGCTCAGTACGCTGATGATATAGCGATTTGGATGAATGTTTCGTTGAAAAGGAAGACTTCCTTAAGAGAAATAACCTATATTAAAAAGATCTATCAAAGTGAAATTGATCACATTTCCACTTACTTGAAAGTTGACGGTCTGGAAATATCCAATGAAAAGACACATATGATTCTTTTTAATAATGGATTCAGTCCTAAAGAGTTACCATTGTTCAAAATTGTCTCAACCGCCCTTAGGTATTTGTGGCTCGATAGCGAGTACATAGCCACTCGCGAAACTGCCGGACAATGACCAGCGTTTCACTTGTGTGTACTGACACGCTGCGTTAAAACTACACACTAAGTGTTGATTATTAATTAGGTGAGAACAACCAATCAGACCTTACATCTGGTGATGATTAATTAGGTGAGACAACCAATCAGACCTGCCATCTGAAGGTTTGAGATTTGAAAATATGACCATCATGCTCTGTTCCCAGAGTACAAATTAACAAGGCGCATCATAGCGTGTGCTTTTCCACCGCCACTCTCAGTCTCACCAGAGGTGCCCTTTCCTGCCACCACCCTTAGTCTCACAGCAGGTGATCAACTTCACGGCGTTACTGTAGTAAGTTCTGGAGTTTTATCACTTTATTATTCATTGTCATTTGCAGTAAGCTTAGGGACTTTAATGTCTCTTCTTTCTTTAGATTCTAGCTCAAGTCTATTGAGTACCGCGCTAGATTTGCAGAATTCGCACAGCGAGAAAGTATGTTTTGATCTAAACGATGTGCTATCTCACAAGATCTGTAGCACTTAGCGTGGCGGCCACCATTGTAAAGATGGGAATGAGATTTAAATGTAATAACCACTATAGATTTAGCCCCTATTTTCATGTGGCTATTGTAGGACTATTGACAACC
>JAPXFY010000015.1:2402202-2407202 GCA_030674185.1 Monoplex corrugatus
GAGCCAGAAACAGAGAGAGGAGAGACAGACAGGACAAAACAGAACAGAGAGAGAGACAGGACAGAGAGACAGACAGAGCAGAAACAGAGAGAAGACAGACAGACAGAGCTAGAAACGAGAGAGAGAAGACAGACAGACAGAGCTAGAAACAGAGAGAGACACAGACAGACAGAAGAAGACAGACAGAGAGAGAGAGAGACAGACAGACAGAGCTAGAAACAGAGAGAGGGGAACAGACAGACAGAGCTAGAAACAGAGAGAGACACAGACAGACAGACAGACAGAGCTAGAAACAGAGAGAGAGAGACAGACAGACAGAGCTAGAAACAGAGAGAGAGACAGACAGACAGACAGACAGAGCTAGAAACAGAGAGAGAGACAGACGACAGACAGACAGAAGAGCTAGAAACAGAGAGAGAGAGAGAAGACAGACAGAGCTAGAAACAGAGAGAGACGACAGACAGACAGAGCTAGAAACAGAGAGAGAGACAGACAGACAGACAGAAGAGCTAGAAACAGACAGACAGACAGAAGCTAGAAACAGAGAGAGAGACAGAGAGGTGGGAAAGGGGGACACAGAGAGAATGAAATATAAAGAGAGTGTGTGCGTGCATGCGTGGGGTCGTGTGTATGTGTGTGTATATCTATATATGCGTATATACCTATCTATCTATATGCATATATACATATATAATTATATATATATATATATATATATATGTGTTGTGTGTGTGTGTGTGTGTGTGTGTGTGTGTGTGTGTGTGTGTGTGTGTGTTTGTGTGTGTAAGAGAGAGAGAGAGTTTGTGTCAGCCACTGTGTGTGCGTCTATGTGTTTGTCTATGTGCGCACATTTCAAAGAGAGAGAAGAGGAGAGAGGAGAGAGAGGAGACATGAGCGAGGACAGACAGAGAGAGGAGAGAGAGAAGAAGAGACAGAGAGGAGAGAGAGAGAAGAAAGACCAGACGCAGTAGAATGAGTCAGACAGAGAGCAGACGAGAGGAGACGAGAGAAGACAAAAGAAGGACAGAGAGGACAGACAGGACAGACAGAAGAAGAAGCGAAGAGAGGGGTAGGAAAGAAGAGAAAGACTCAAAGATGTCAAGTCAGTACTACTTGTTTTCAGTTAAAGGACAGAGAGACAACGAAGGGTGAGACGACGAAGCAGAAGAAGAAGAAGAAGAAGAAGAAGAAGAAGAAGGAGAGGAGGAGAGGAGGAGAAGAAGAAGAAGAAGAAGAGGAGAAGAAGAAAGAAGAAGAGAAGGGGGAGGAGAAGGAGGAGAGAAGAGAAGAAGGAGAAGGGGGAGGAGGAGGAGGAGAAGAAGAAGAAGGAGAAGGGGGGAGGAGGAGGGAGGAGGAGGAGAAGAAGAAGAAGAAGAGGGGGAGGAGGAGGAGAAGAAGTAGAAGAAGAAGGAGGAGGAGGAGAAGAAGAGAAGAGAAAGGGGGAGGAGAAGGAGGGGAAGAAGGAGGAAGGAAGAGGAGATGATGATGAGGAGCACAGAGAGAGAAGGAGAAGAAGAAGAAGAAGAAAAGAAGAAGAAGAAGAGAAGAAGAAGAAGAAGAAGAAGAAGAAGAAGAAGAAGAAGAGAAGAAAAGGAAAAAATATAGAAAACAAAGGAGGAGAAAAGGAGAAAAAGACGAAATTGAAACTAGATGGTCAAACCATTCTCGAATACTTTTTTCTTTCTACACACACACACACACACACACACACACACACACACACACACACACACACACACACACACACACACACACACACACACACACACACACACACGCACACACACACAAAGACGCACACAAACACACACAGAGACACACAGACATACACAGACACACACACACCACGACACACAAACACACACACACAACAGACGCACACAAACACACGCAGACACACACAGACGCACACAAACACACACACAGACGCACACAAACACACACAGACACACACAGACGCACACAAACGCACACACAGTCACACACAGACGCACACAAACACAGACGCACACAAATACACAACACACACACAGACACAAACAACACACAAACACACACATCGACACACACAAACACACACAGACACACACAGACGCACACAGACACACACAGACACACACAAACACACACACACAGAGACACACACAAACACACACACACAGAGACACACACAAACACACACAGACGCACACACACGAACGGACATACAGACATACACAGACACACACACACAGACGCCAGCACACATACACACTCGCGTGCACACGCGAACACACACGCACCCACAGACACAGACAGACACACACACAAACATACACACGCACGCACGCACGCATGCACACGCAAACATACAGACACACACAGAGACGCACACACACACACACACAGACACAGACACATACATAGAAACACATACACATACATACACACACAAACACAGACATACACAGACGGACGCACGCACGCACAGGCGCACGGACACCCCACACACACACACACGCGCGCGCTCACACACGCACACACAAAGGCACAGACACACACACACGTGCAGACGAGCGCGCGCGCGCGTGCAGTGCACACACACACAACATACACAACACAACACAACACAACACAACACAACACAACACAACACAACACAAAACACACACAACACAACACAACACAACACAACACAACACAACACTCACACACACACACACACAACACACCCCACACACACACACACACACACACACACACACACACACACACACACTCACACACACAAACCACTGTGTCTCCTGTGGATGGGAACACACATCCCATAAACTCTGAGCAGGGCACTCTAACCAAGCAAGCAAGGAAGCAACCAAGCAACCAACCAACCAAGCAACCAACCAGCCAACAACCAACCCCTACACTCTGAACAGGACACTTTAACCAAGCAAGCAAGCAAGCAAGCAAGCAACCAACGAACCAACCCAAGCAAGCAAGCAAGCAAGTAAGCAAGAAGCAGCCAACCAACCAACCAACAAACCAACCAACCAACCAACCGACCCAAACAAGCAAGCAAGCAAGCAAGCAAGCAAGCAAGCAGCCAACCAAGCAACCAACCAACCAAGCAACCAACCAACCAACCAACCAATCAACCAACCACCCAACCAACGGACCAACCAACCAACCAACCAACAACCAACCGACCAACCAACCGACCACCCAACCAACCACCCAATCAACCACCCAATCAACCAACCACCCAATCAACCAACCAACCAACCACGCAATCAACCAACCAACAAACCAAACAACCACCCACCCACCCACCCAACCAAAGAAAATCAATCAGCGTTTACTTCAAAAACATAAAACAGCCACAAAAGCGACGCCAATTCGTGTCTCGGGCAAAACTTTGCATACATTTGCATTCACATTTGCATAAATCATCTCCAGGGTATGCACAAATGCAAGATGCGGCAGACTGATGCACGAGATATTTTGTTATGCAAGAATCGTCACAATGATTGATGATCGATGACGTTTGAGGCTGTGAAATTTATCACCTCTCTCGCGTGCACTGTTAAGGTCGATAGAGTGTTGTAAACCGAAAATTCACCAGGACCAACTGCTTACAGCTGACTGAATTCTTTCAGACATTCTCTCACAAGATCCAACAAATCTGCCAGAACAAATATACCACACTGTCCCGTCTCTCTTTCCTTTTATTCCTCACCTCCTTAAGATTTCTCTCCTCTCCCACCCTCTGCATTCCCCTCTCTCCTCTTCACTAGCTTCCCCCTCTCTCACTGTGTGTTCTCTCTCTCTCTCTTTCCTGTCTCTCTCTCTCTCCTCCTCCCTCTCCCCTCTGCTCTGTCTGTCTGTCTGTCTTTCCTGTCTCTCATCTCCCTCCTCCTCCTCTCTCTGTTTGTTTCTCTCTCTCTTTTTCCCTCTCTCCTTTTCTCTCTCTCTCTCTCTCTTTCTCTCACTCTCTTTCTCTCTCTCTCTCTTTCTCTCTCTCTTTCTCTCTTTCTCTCTCTTTCTCTCCCTCTTTCTCTCTCTCTCTTTCTCTCTTTCTCTCTCTTTCTCTCTCTCTTTCTCTCCTCTTTCTCTCTCTCTTCTCTCTCTCTTTCTCTCTCTCTTTCTCTCTCTCTCTCTTCTCTCCTTCCTCTTTCTCTTCTCTCTTTCTCTCTCTCTTTCTCTCCCTCTTTCTCTCTCTCTTTCTCTCTCTCTCTTCTCCCCTCTCTCTTTTCTCTTTCTCTCTCTCTTCTTTCTCTCTCTTTCTCTCTCTCTCTTTCTCTCTCTCCTTCTCTCTCTCTTCTCTCTCTCTTTCTCTCTCTTCTCTCTCTCTCTCTTTCTCTCTCTCTTTCTCCTCTCTCTTTCTCTCTCTCTCTTTCTCTCTCTCTTTTCTCTCTCTCTCTCTTTCTCTCTCTCTCTCTCTCTCTCTCTCTCTCTCTCACCTAAACACAAACACACTGCCCCTAACCCTCCTGCTGACGACAGCAATCGGTCAAAACGTCAGGAACTGTGAGGATCCACAGTAAGCAGAACACCACCACCACCACCCTCCCGCAAACACCCCCCCCCCCATAAACCACTGACACCAAAAGACACAGTGGAGCCCCCATCCACTTCACGGACGCGTCATTGTGAGTGTTGCTCAAATCTTCTGACCAGCACCGCAGGTGTCTGTATCTCTCGGGCCTGGTTTGACTCCAGGATATGTTATGACAGTTAGCGTAGAGTACAGCTCTGTCACGCAGTCTCAATCCTAGATGGAGCTCCAGAGCATCATGGTTATCATCCTCATCGACATCATCATCATCGGATTGTAAAAACTGTGCCAGCTTCTGTGGGCCATTAAGGTGGCGTAGAAAATGAGACAAAATAAAAACAACAACAAATAAACAGTGACCTCCCTGAGTGCAGTGATCCTAATCAACACAACAACAAAAACAACAACACAACAACAACAACACAAAAACAAACAACAACAACAACAAAACAACAACAACAACAAAAAC
>JAPXFY010000015.1:2414702-2419702 GCA_030674185.1 Monoplex corrugatus
ACACATACATACATACGTACATACATACATACACGCATACATACACACACACATACATACATACATACATACATACATACATACATACATACACACATACATACATACATACATACATACATCATGTGTGAATGTGTTTTGCGCGTGCGCACGCACGCGCGTGTGTGTGTGTATGTCTGTTTGAAATTTTTATTTACAAACACCTCGTGAGCATCCTCAAACTCAGCCACCCAGAAAACAAGGCAGCCATGAGAAATTTTGAAAGTAAACATTAAACAGAAGACGAGGGAGATTTGATATTGGTATGGCACGATATTTTCTAGTGCTGGTGCCTGTGGTTGTCGTGTCACAACCATGTTACTGCACGAAAATCACGACAGGACTCTCTTTAAATGAAAAGTGGAGGGGGTGTGAAGGGGGTGTGGAAGTCCACACCATGCACGTGCAACCTGCAAGATGTCGGATTTTTATATTTAAATTTTTTTTTTTAAACGATTTCCGAATTCTGGGCATCTTCAATGCGTGAACTACAGAATGAAACTGTGCTGCATGGCAATGAGCAAGGAATACTGTTGACCACAGCGTGGTATAATGTTTGAATACACTTCTGTACAATTGGTATTCCTACAGTACAAGTTGTTGGTGTTACAAACAGGTGTACAGGCGTCATTCCTACAGTACAAGTTGGTGTTACAAACAGGTGTACAGACGTCATTCCTACAGTACAAGTTGTTGGTGTTACAAACAGGTGTACAGGTGTCACTCCTACACTACAAGTTGGTGTTACAAACAGGTGTACAGACGTCATTCCTACAGTACAAGTTGGTGTTACAAACAGGTGTACAGACGTCATTCCTACAGTACATGTTGGTGTTCAAACAGGTGTACAGATGTCATTCCTACTGTACAAATTGTTGGTGTTACAGGTGTACAGACGTCATTCCTACAGTACAAGTTGTTGGTGTTACAAACAGGTGTACAGACGTCATTCCTACAGTACATGTTGGTGTTACAAACAGGTGTACAGACGTCATTCCTACAGTACAAGTTGTTGGTGTTACAAACAGGTGTACAAGTGTCATTCCTACAGTACAAGTTGGTGTTACAAACAGGTGTACAGACGTCATTCCTACAGTACAAGTTGGTGTTACAAACAGGTGTACAGACGTCATTCCTACAGTACAAGTTGGTGTTACAAACAGGTGTACAGACGTCATTCCTACAGTACAAGTTGGTGTTACAAACGTGTACAGACGTCATTCCTACAGTACAAGTTGTTGGTGTTACAAACAGGTATACAGACGTCATTCCTTCAGTACAAGTTGGTGTTACAAACAGGTGTTACATACGTTATTCCTACAGTACAAGTTGTTGGTGTTACAAACAGGTGTACAGACGTCATTCCTACAGTACAAGTTGTTGGTGTTACAAACAGGTGTACAGACGTCATTCCTACAGTACAAGTTGTTGGTGTTACAAACAGGTGTACAGACGTCATTCCTACAGTACAAGTTGTTGGTGTTACAAACAGGTGTACAGACATCATTCCTACAGTACAAGTTGTTGGTGTTACAAACAGGTGTACAGACGTCATTCCTACAGTACAAGTTGTTGGTGTTACAAACAGGTGTACAGACGTCATTCCTACAGTACAAGTTGTTGGTGTTACAAGCAGGTGTACAAACGTCATTCCTACAGTAGAAGTTTTGGTGTTACAAACAGGTGTACAAACGTCATTCCTACAGTACAAGTTGTTGGTGTTACAAGCAGGTGTACAGACGTCATTCCTACAGTAGAAGCTGTTGGTGTTACAAACAGGTGTACAAACAACAAAATCACACAGTAGTGTGGATGTGTCTGCAAACCCATAGCCATACTCGTTCAAAACGAAACACATGAATATTGTGACTGTGGCATCAATTCAACGGACAAAACTGGACCAGCCTAACACAGGCAAACACAGATTACACAGTAACAGTTTATTCAGGGGAAAGGAAAATTCCTTTAAACTCTTGATTGTGAGTGTATTCAGTGTATTCAGTGTATTCGTGTTTTCAAGCGGATTATATTTGTTATTTCCGTGGAACGGTCTGACGTCGATGCAGTGAGACAGCGCGTGCAGCATGTGTTGTGTGGACAATACAATAACTGCCTACATGAAATGTGACCCTGAGCAAACCCCACACATGGACAGCAGCATGTAACAGGTTAATTAACAAAGTCAACAAGAAACGCCCAGGGGTGCTACATGGCGATCCAGAGCCAGTGACGGTAAGAAGGAATTTTAACCCTTTGACTTCCACAGCCTTTCCATCAACTGCAAAAAACTAACCCTTTTATTCCTTCACCCTATCCCCACCAACTGCAAAAACTTAACCATTTTACTCCTTCACCCTATCCCCACCAACTGCAAAAACCTAACCCTTTGACTCCCTCACTTCCTGCAGGAAGCCGGTGGATAGGGTGAGGGGGTCAAAGGGTTAAGTTTTTGTTTTGCTAGCATGGTTGACAGTGGATGATGCTGGTGGACAGGGTGCGGGAGTCAAAGGGTCAAACTTACTTTACTGGTTGTATTGTTCGGTTGCTCACACTGTGACTGTTTGTACATGTGTACATGTCTTCATTTTGTTATGGTAAATGTTTTTTTTCATTATACTGCAACAGTGGGTCATACCTTTGTTCCCAGGCAGTGTTTCCCCATGAGTACTATAGCGCATCCTCCTCGAACAAAAATACCGAAAGAATCCTCGAGATATTAATGTTGTAAGTTCCACTGAAGGACGCACACATTTTTCGTGATTTAATCTCTTCGTGCGCTCGGTTCAGCGCTAATGCTGTTGTTACTGCATAGCAGACGACAGGCCTACCGAGAGTGTTTGGAGTTGCGTCCCTTCCTTGTTTCTTGCACGTGAGTCGGATACATTTTGGTTTTCCTGTTTCCTGCACGTGGCGAAAACAAACATCTTAAGCTGACGTGTCGAAAACCTGCCCTGCTGAAGTAGCTTACAGACCCTTAGACCCCAACTTCTTCAGTAGCAGACGTCATTGAAGAACCTAGAGGTGAATATCGGAAGCACTCTCGCGATGCAAGAATTATGCTTCAATTATTATCATTATTATCATTATTTTATAATCATCACTCACAGACGGCAGGCACTCTTAGGATTTAAACATGAAAACAAATGGAAGCATTACTGTTTTTTTTGTTTGAAGCCCAGCCGACTACGTAGAGCCATATCAGGACTATAACCATTGCAACACAAGCTCACAATACGTAAATTTTATGTTTGTTGGTTGAGGTCAAGTGACATTGTTTATGGACGTTTGTTTATGAAATGTTTTAGCTTGACCAGCAGACAAGCTGTTAGAGTGAGCGCAAGTGACAGGTGAAGTTTATATAACCTTGTCCGAACAACAGAGAGCCAAATCCTGAGGCTGGTTGGTTGGTTTGGTTCAGTTTTTACGTCTACACCCACCTCAGGTGATATGGCCGACGGGGATAACCATCCCAGTAGTAGTAGTAGTAGTAGCTGAGGGCTGGCTCGTAGCCTAGGCCTTCTGGCCTTTTAACGCCCTATCTTTTTTGTTTTACGCTTTCTTCTTCGGGGTCTGAAAAGCATGCCTTAATATTCATACTTGAGCAAATCTGCTTCAGTCTATTTTTTTAAATAAAATTTTGAATTCTGCGTCATTGTCCAGGAAATTTTTGAATTTGTTAATGCTGTTAGTAAATTTAATTTCAAAAGGAATTTTTATTCCACAATTTAACAATTCTGTTAGAAAAACAAAACGCTCTTGTGTTAGTATTTCTGTGTTTAACAAATATTTTACCTTCAGCATTCCTTGTTATACTAGCTTGTGGAAAGGAAAAAAAAAGTTTCAACTGATAGCTTATCCATCCCATTCATTATTTTGTATACCTGTATTAAATCCCCCCTAACCCTCCTACCTTTCAGTGAATGAAGTTTTAAAAACTTAAGCCTTTCTTCATAACTCATAGTTTTACACTCTATAAGCAACCTAGTTGCCCTTCTTTGTACATTTTCAATCATTTTTGACTGTCTTATCAAATACGGATTCCAAACAACACTTGCGTATTCTAAATGTGGTCTAACAAAAGCCTTATACAACATTAAAAATGTATGTTTATTCATGTACAAAAATGTTCTTTTGATAATTCCTATCATTTGGTTAGCCCTATTTGCTACTCTTTTAATGTGGGGGAAGGGGGACTTATCTAATCCTATACTGACTCCACCAGAACAACAGTGATGTTAAGATGGGACAGTGAGAAGGCCAGTTTTAATGTAGCGCACCCCGGGATTCGAACCCGCAACCATTAGCATGTGAATCCGACGCTCAAACCAACTGAGCTATCGGGGTCTTGCCTGTGTCTGGGATCAATTGACGGTTAATGAACAGTGGATGGCAGAAGACAGGCTGCTTGAGAGCAACTCAGCAAAATGTCAAAATGGCAAGATGTTGACCCTGTGTTTTCTGTGTACATGTGCGTGACTGTGGAGGTTGTTATTTTTGATGTCACATGGTGACCCGCCAAGATCCAGGAAGGGCCATGAAAGATAATAAAGTAGGTCTCTGGGATTCTTGATTTTTATCTTTACGGCTGTTCTCCCATACTGCTGTTTTAGTGTGTGTGTGTGTGTGTGTGTGTGTGTGTGTGTGTTTGTGTGTGTGTTTGTGTGTGTGTTTGTGTGTGTGTGTCTGTATGTGTGTATATGTGTGTGTGTTTGTATGTGTGTGTGTACGTGTGTGTACGCGCGCGTGTGTGTGTGTGTACGCGCGTGTGTGTATGAATAAGTGTGCGTACATGTGTTTGTGTGTTTATGTAAGTGAATGTGTGTGTGTGTGTGTGTGTGTGTGTGTGTGTGTGTGTGTGTGTGTGCTTACGTGTATTATGTGTGTGCATGTGTATGGATGTTTGTTCGTTATGTCTTTTAACGTCTATTCACATAATTATGTGCTTTTAGATGTGTGTGTGT
>JAPXFY010000015.1:2424702-2432202 GCA_030674185.1 Monoplex corrugatus
TGTACCAGCTTCCTAACCCTTCTCTCGCTCACAAACACAAATCTACACACAAAGGCTCATAAACGAACACAGGTATACATACAGAACCCCCCCCCCCCACACACACATAGACACAGACACACGCACACATACATACATACATACATATGCATGCATATATACATACACACATAATACATGCAGCATCATATACATACATGCATATATACATACATACATACATACATACATAATGCATATATACATACATACATACATGCATATATAATAATAATAATAATTATAATAATAATAATAATAATTACAATATTTATATAGCGCAAAATCTTGATAAAATCAAATCTAAGCGCTGAAGCAGACACGACGCACGCACGCACACACACACGCACGCACGCACGCACACACACACACACACACACACACACACACACACACACACACCACCACACACAAAACACACAACACGCATGGCTATAAATGGGGAGAAAGAATAAAAGCAATAAAAGCAAGAATAAAAGCAATGGAAAATTATAGAGCATAGCATATACAATTATATATTATAACCATGTGATTCCCCTCCGAGCGGAGACAGGCTGCAGAGGGGGGGGGGGGGTTGAGTGAGGTTAGGATTTTATGCGGAGGAGAAAAGGTGAGTTTTGAGAGCGGACTTGAAGGAGACAAAGGTAGGTTGCTGACGGACTGAGAGAGGAAGTTTGTTCCAGGAGAGTGGACCAGAAACAGAGAAGGCTCGTGGACCATAGGTATTGAGCTTAGTGCGTGGAAAGCGAAAAGTCAGAGGATCGGAGGCAGAGCGGAGGGTACGTGAGGGAAGATAGATCTCAAGTAGGCTTGACAGGTAATCGGGGGCTGCGTTATTGAGGCTTTTGTAGCACATGGTGTCTAGTTTGTACTGTATGCGCTTTGATACAGGGAGCCAGTGAAGTTGTGCCAGGAGAGGAGATATGTGGTCAGTTTTTTTCTTTTTGAGTACAAGGCGTACAGCATTGTTTTGAATGCGCTGTAGGATGTGAATGGTGGAGGCAGGAAGACCAGACAGGAGTGAATTGCAATAGTCAATGCGAGACATTATGAAGGAGAGAACGGGTTTTGCAGTTGTTTCGACAGAGAGATACTTCCTGATCAGCCTTATACGATGGAGATGATAGTAGCAAGATCTTGCAGTTTGAGAAACAAAGTTGTTCATGGAGAGGGTAGAGTCAATGCAGACACCAAGGTTTTTAGCTGAATCAGAAATTGGGACTGATGTGTTACATAATGGGAGAGAATGAGGAGGCAGCTGAGAGAGTTTCTGACGGGTGCCAATGAAGATAGCTTCTGTCTTGTCGTCATTAAGCTGAAGTTTGTTGAACGTCATCCAGTTCTTAATGTCCGAGTAACACTCAGTGGTGCGAGTCAACAGGCGCTGTATATTATCAGGTGAGTCACTGTCTTGAAGTTGGGTGTCATCAGCGTAGAAGTGGTGTTTTATAGAGTGGGAGTTGATGATGGTGGACAGGGGGGAGGTGTAAAGAGTGAAAAGAACAGGGCCAAGGACAGATCCTTGTGGAACACCACAGGTCAGGTATGCAGGTTGAGAGTAAGTGCCATTGATGAAAACAGTTTGTTTTCTGTTTGATAGGTATGAAGTGAACCAGGACAGAGCAATGTCAGAGATGCCAAAAGTATGATGAAGTCTAGAAAGGAGAATACCATGATCAATGGTATCAAAGGCTGCAGACAGATCAAGGAGTGTGAGGAGAGAGACTTTGCCAGTATCAGTTGCAAGGAGGAGATTGTTGAGAATGTGTAGTAGGGCAGTTTCAGTGCTATGGCACTGGCGGTAGGCTGACTGGAAAGGATTGAGGAGATTGTTGGCAGACAGGTGAAGTTCAGCTGGTTGAGGACGACTTTTTCAAGGAGTTTTGAAAAGAAAGAGAGATTAGAGATAGGCCGGTAATTTTTCAGTTCATTTGGTCTAAATTGTGTTTCTTGAGGAGAGGGTGAACAATAGCAGACTTGAAAGAATCTGGGACAGTTCCAGTTTGAAGAGAAGTGTTGATGATGTCAGTGATGAATGGGAGGAGAGTAGGGAGACAGTCGGAGTAGAGAGAACCTGGAAGAGGATCCAGTTCGCATATATACATAATACATACATACATACATACATGCATATATACATACATACATACATGCATGCATATATACATAATACATACATGCATATATACATACATACATACATACATGCATATATACATAATACATACATACATACATGCATACATGCATATATACATACATATATACATAATACATACATACATACATGCATACATACATACATACATACATGCATATATACATAATACATACATACATACATGCATACATGCATATATACATACATATATACATAATACATACATACATGCATACATACATATATACATAATACATATATACATGCATACATGCATACATACATACACACATACACACATACACACATAACACATACATACATATACATGTACATACATACATACATGTACATACAGACACAGGTACATCATACATACATACACACACATACATACATACATACATACATGCACACACATACATACATACATACATACATACATAAGCTACGCACAAAAAGTTAAGGATCACTTGCACAAAAATTCATAACTTTCAAAATAAGAAAGCCAATGCATTGAAGTTTGGCAAACATTTAATTCCATGCTTTAGTGATAACGATACACAATTGCCTTCAATTTCGAGCAATCGTTTGGTGTGTACATTTGATCAAAGTGGATACGTATCGAAATTTGATTTCCCAAAGTCATTGAAATCACAAGACAGGGCATTCTGATGCTCCCAAAAGTTCAGTAATGCGTGTAACCGCCATGGCTGTTCTGGCACTCGACGCAGCGAGTCCTCATCGAGTTGACCAGGTTGGTGAAGATCCTCTGTGGAAGCGCCTGCCACTCAGCCTGCAGCATCTGGTAGAGGTGTTGGGCATCCCTGGGAGGGGGATGGTTGCTCCTCACTTTGCGATCCAGCTCATCCCAGAGGTTCTCAATCAGGTTGAGATCAGGACTGCATGCTGGCCACCCATTCTGTTGACTCCAGACTGCTGCAGGAAGTCGTTGACCACCCTTGCCCTGGGGGGGCGAGCGTTGTCATCCTGGTAGACAGCCGTCGGTCCCATCTGCTGCAGTGTAGGCACAGCCAGCAGTCGAAGGATCTCATCCCGGTATCGGAGGCCAGTCAGGTTACCCTGTACATGATACAAGGGTGTTCTGTGGTGAAGGCTGAAGGCCCCCCAGACCATTACAGAACCTCCACCAAAGGCCACCTTTTCTTGGACAGTGGTGTCAATAAAGCGTTGCCCTGGGCGCCTCCAGACCCTCAGTCAGCCGTCGTTGTGGTTCATGGTGAAGCGTGATTCATCACTGAACAGGACCTGGGACCATTGCTGACGTGTCCACCTCACGTGACGTCTGCAGAAGGCGTGGCGTGCTGCCCTATGGGCTGGAGTTAAGCGTGGCCGTACAGCTGGGCGACGAGAACGGAGGTTAAACCCATGAAGGCTGTTCCGTATGGTCTGCTGGCTGATGTTGATGTTAGTAGCCACCCTCAGCTGCCTTCGAATGATGCTGGAAGAGGCTGTTCTTGTCTGCAGGGCTTGTCGTTCAATGAGACGATCTTCACGTGGGTTTGTCTTCTTCGGTCGACCAGATCTGCGTCTTTTTTGGGACCCTCCCAGTGGCTGTGAAGCGTTGAATCAGTCTGACAATGACCGAGATGGGCACCTGAAGTCGCCTGGCCACTTCTCGCTTGGGAACACCATCTTGGAACCATGCAACAGCTCGTCCCCTCTCAAACTCGCTCAATTTTCGTCGTGGAGGCATTGTCAGATCAGGCCTACTACTGGTGGAATGTCTTCTTATAAAGCCAAGCAAGAGACAGCAACTCACACATAAACAGCAGTGCTTGCACGTGCATAATGGTTTTTCCATCTGGCTTGTGCAATGTGTTCAGGCAGAACGGTCCAAAACAAGGTCCATTTTCGCAAGTTTCCGCTTTTCCGTTTGCGGCCAAGCTCAGTAGTAGAGAATCCCGTGCAATTTTCGCACTAACACAACATCGCCCACTTACAGCTGAACAAGAATTCATAACAATTTGGCTGGACTGAGAAATAAATAACAGTAGCGAACTGAGTTTATTACGCACCTGTTTTTTCATAGTGATCCTTAACTTTTTGTGCGTAGCTTATACATACATACATACATATACATACATGCATACATATATATATACATACATACATACATGCATACACACACATACATACATACATACAAACATACATACATACATACATACATACATACATACACACATTCAAACATACATACATACATACATACATACACACATGCATACATGCATAGATACGTACATACATACATACATACATACATACACACACAGACGCAGCCACTCTCATACACATCCACACACACCCTTCCCCTTTTCTATTCTTCCCCCCCCTCCCCCAACCTGATTTGTCTTTGACAGCATTTCTTTCAGCACAAGAGTGTTTATTATCAGTAGTTATCAGTAGGTCAGTGTGCTGTTGTGGAGTTGAAGTGGAAATAACACAGTCACCTAGCTGCACTGATCTCTGGCCGACTTTAACATGGCGTCAGGCACTCGTGAACGTGATCTCCACAGGGAAACGGACAGACTTCTTCTGGTCCAAAATCCAAAAACTAATCTGACCCCCCCCCCCCCCCCTTGCGTTCAAAAACAAACTCGGGATGTTAACCCTTTGACTCCCACACCCTATCCCCAATTGCAAAAAAAACAACCCTTTGACTCCCTCACCCTTTCCACCAATTGCAAAAAAAACAACCCTTTGACTCCCTCACCCTATCCCCCAATTGCAAAAAAACCAACCCTTTGACTCCCTCACCCTATCCACCAATTGCAAAAAAACAACCCTTTGACTCCCTCACCCTTTCCACCAATTGCAAAAAAACAATCCTTTGACTCCCTCACCCTATCCCCCAATTGCAAAAAAACAAACCCTTTGACTCCCACACCCTATCTCCCAATTGCAAAAAAACAACACTTTGACTCCCTCACCTATCCCCCAATTGCAAAAAAACAACCCTTTGACTCCCTCACCCTATCTCCCAATTGCAAAAAAACAATCCTTTGACTCCCTCACCTATCCACCAATTGCAAAAAACAACCCTTTGACTCCCTCACCCTATCTCCCAATTGCAAAAAAACAATCCTTTGACTCCCTCACCCTATCCACCAATTGCAAAAAAACAACCCTTTGACTCCCTCACCCTATCCACCAATTGCAAAAAAACAACCCTTTGACTCCCTCACCCTATCCCCCAATTGCAAAAAAAAAACCCTTTGACTCCCTCACCCTATCCCCCAATTGCAAAAAAACAACCCTTTGACTCCCCTCACCCTATCCCCCAATTGCAAAAAAAACAACCCTTTGACTCCCTCACCCTATCTCCCAATTGCAAAAAAACAACCCTTTGACTCCCACACCCTATCTCCCAATTGCAAAAAAACAATCCTTTGACTCCCTCACCCTATCCCCCAATTGCAAAAAAACAATCCTTTGACTCCCTCACCCTATCCACCAATTGCAAAAAAACAACCCTTTGACTCCCACACCCTTTCCACCAATTGCAAAAAAACAACCCTTTGACTCCCTCACCCTATCCACCAATTGCAAAAAAACAACCCTTTGACTCCCTACACCCTATCCACCAATTGCAAAAAAACAACCCTTTGACTCCCTCACCCTATCCACCAATTGCAAAAAACAACCCTTTGACTCCCTCACCTATCCCCCAATTGCAAAAAAACAACCCTTTGACTCCCTCACCCTATCCACCAATTGCAAAAAACAACCCTTTGACTCCCTCACCCTTTCCACCAATTGCAAAAAAACAACCCTTTGACTCCCTCACCCTATCCACCAATTGCAAAAAACAACCCTTTGACTCCCTCACCTATCCCCCAATTGCAAAAAACAACCCTTTGACTCCCTCACCCTATCCACCAATTGCAAAAAAACAACCCTTTGACTCCCTCACCCTATCCACCAATTGCAAAAAACAACCCTTTGACTCCCTCACCCTTTCCACCAATTGCAAAAAACAACCCTTTGACTCCCTCACCCTATCCACCAATTGCAAAAAAACAACCCTTTGACTCCCTCACCCTTTCCACCAATTGCAAAAAACAACCCTTTGACTCCCTCACCCTATCCACCAATTGCAAAAAACAACCCTTTGACTCCCACACCCTTTCCACCAATTGCAAAAAACAACCCTTTGACTCCCTCACCCTATCCACCAATTGCAAAAAAACAACCCTTTGACTCCCTCACCCTTTCCACCAATTGCAAAAAAAAGAATCCTTTGACTCCCTCACCCTATCCACCAATTGCAAAAAAACAACCCTTTGACTCCCTCACCCTATCCACCAATTGCAAAAAAACAACCCTTTGACTCCCTCACCCTATCCACCAATTGCAAAAAAACAACCCTTTGACTCCCTCACCCTTTCCACCAATTGCAAAAAACAACCCTTTGACTCCCTCACCCTTTCCACCAGCTTCCTGCAGGATAGGGTGATGAAATCAAATGGTTAAAGTTTTGGTTTGCTAGCATGGTTGGCGATGCAAGATGCCGGTGGACTGGGGTGCGGGAGTCAAAGGGTTAATGAATATAGGCCAACAGCCTCTTTTATGGGGTGGAGGTGGGGAATCAGTACACACATATTTGTCATAAATGCAATGGCAGACAACAAACTTCAGTTCTGATGATCTTAAACAAGTACATAACATTTGTGACTCGTTCTGACAAAAGGTACAATATGTCGGGCGAGGCCTTTTGCTGTTGTCGGCTGAAAACTCTGAACAGAGACACATTTGTCAATTTTGAGTTTTCTGCATTTTCATGCCCTATAACCACTTTTACACCATGTCCTAACACAATAAAGTCAAATTCAATCGATAAGTATAATTTTTGTGTGTGTATTCTAATGTGTGGTAAGTGCTACAATCTCCTTTCCAAATATCACAAACTCCGTAACAGTTTGGTGATTAAAGTACGCTTTTCTAAAATTTATTTTCTTTTTGTTGTTTTGGATGGATGGACAATTAAGTAAACAAGGGAAGTGTGGAATTTCAGCTGATTTGGTTGATATTTAATGTTGCTAAGGAGTTTCTGACCATACTCTTTCAGTTCAGACCTATTCTCTTCAACACTGTTTTTCTCAAAATGGCTGACTTAACCCCTCTCGTCTTTGAAAGCCCATAACTTTTTTGTTTCTGTAGCCTGAAACTCAACTTTAATACCATTTGAAAGCTTAGATTCTAAACTTTATAGTGATAGCAAAACCTAAAAAGCCTAAACTGAGACTTATTGTGCCTTTTGTGAGAATGGGTCA
>JAPXFY010000015.1:2439702-2447202 GCA_030674185.1 Monoplex corrugatus
AGAAAGAGAGAGGGAAAGAAAAAGAACAGACTGACAGAAAGAGAGAAAGAGATAGGAAAAGAAAAAGAACACACTGACAGAAAGAGAGAAAGAGAGAGGGAAAGAAAAAGACCAGACTGACAGAAAGACAGAAAGAGATAGGGAAAGAAAAAGACCAGAGACTGACAGAAAGAGAGAAAGAGATAGGGAAAGAAAAAGACCAGAGACTGACAGAAAGAGAGAAAGAGATAGGAAAGAAAAAGACCAGAGACTGACAGAAAGACAGAAAGAGAGAGGGAAAGAAAAAGACCAGAGACTGACAGAAAGAAGGAAGAAAAAGAGAGATAGGGAAAGAGAAAAAGACAGAGACTGACAGAAAGAGAGAAAGAGATAGGAAAGAAAAAGACCAGAGACTGACAGAAAGAGATAGGGAAAGAAAAAGACCAGACTGACAGAAAGAGATAGGGAAAGAAAAAGACCAGAGACTGACAGAAAGAGATAGGGAAAGAAAAAGAACCAGACTGACAGAAAAGAAAGAGAAGGGAAAGAAAAAGACCAGAGACTGACAGAAAGAGAAGGGAAAGAAAAAGACCAGACTGACAGAAAGAGAGAGGGAAAGAAAAAGAACAGACTGACAGAAAGAGAGAGGGAAAGAAAAAGAACAGAACTGACAGAAAGAGAGAGGGAAAGAAAAAGACCAGAGACTGACAGAAAGAGAGAAGAGAGAGGAAAGAAAAAGAACAGACTGACAGAAAGACAGAAAGAGAAGGGAAAGAAAAAGAACAGACTGACAGAAAGAGAGAAAGAGATGGGAAAGAAAAAGAACAGACTGACAGAAAGAAGAAAGAGAGAGGGAAAGAAAAAGAACAGACTGACAGAAAGAAGAAAGAGAGAGGGAAAGAAAAAGAACAGACTGACAGAAAGACAGAAAGAGATGAGGGAAAGAAAAAGAACAGACTGACAGAAAGAGAGAAAGAGAGGGAAAGAAAAAGAACAGACTGACAGAAAGAGAGAAAGAGAGAGGGAAAGAAAAAGAACAGACTGACAGAAAGAGAGGGAAAGAAAAAGAACAGACTGACAGAAAGAGAGGGAAAGAAAAAGAACAGACTGACAGAAAGAGGAGAAAGAGAGGGAAAGAAAAAGAACAGACTGACAGAAAGAGAGGGAAAGAAAAAGAACAGACTGACAGAAAGAGAGGGAAAGAAAAAGAACAGACTGACAGAAAGAGAGGGAAAGAAAAAGAACAGACTGACAGAAGAGAAGAGGGAAAGAAAAAGAACAGACTGACAGGGAAAGAGAGGGAAAGAAAAAGAACAGACTGACAGAAAGACAGAAAGAGAGGGAAAGAAAAAGAACAGACTGACAGAAGAAGAAGGGAAAGAAAAAGAACAGACTGACAGAAAGAGAGGGAAAGAAAAAGAACAGACTGACAGAAGACAGAAAGAGAGGGAAAGAAAAAGAACAGACTGACAGAAAGACAGAAGAGTAGGGAAAGAAAAAGAACAGACTGACAGAAAGAGAGGGAAAGAAAAAGAACAGACTGACAGAAAGACAGAAAGATAGGGAAAGAAAAAGAACAGACTGACAGAAAAGAGAGGAAAGAAAAAGAACAGACTGACAGAGAGAAAGAGATAGGGAAAGAAAAAGAACAGACTGACAGAAAGACAGAAAGATAGGGAAAGAAAAAGAACAGACTGACAGAAAGAGAGGGAAAGAAAAAGAACAGACTGACAGAAAGACAGAAAGAGATAGGGAAAGAAAAAGAAACAGACTGAAGACAAGACAGAAAGAGATAGGGAAAGAAAAAGAACAGACTGACAGAAAGACAGAAAAGAGAAGGAAAAGAAAAAAGAACAGACTGACAGAAAGAAGAAAGAGATAGGGAAAGAAAAAGAACAGACTGACAGAAAGACAGAAAAGATAGGGAAAGAAAAAGAACAGACTGACAGAAGAAAAGAAGAAATGACAAAAAAAGATAGGGAAAGAAAAAGAACAGACTGACAGAAAGAAGAAAGGAGAGGGAAAGAAAAAGAACAGATGACAGAAAGACAGAAAGGATAGGGAAAGAAAAAGAACAGACTGACAGAAAGACAGAAAGAGAGAGGGAAAAAAAAGAACAGAACAGACAGAAAGATAGGGAAAGAAAAAGAACAGACTGACAGAAAGAGAGAGGGGAAAGAAAAAGAACAGACTGACAGAAAGACAGAAAGAGATAGGGAAAGAAAAAGAACAGACTGACAGAAAGACAGAAAGAGATGGGAAAGAAAAAGAACAGACTGACAGAAAGACAGAAAGAGAGGGAAAGAAAAAGAACAGACTGACAGAAAGACAGAAAGAGATAGGGAAAGAAAAAGAACAGACTGACAGAAAAACAGAAAGAGTAGGGAAAGAAAAAGAACAGACTGACGAAAGACAGAAAGAGAGAGGGAAAGAAAAAGACCAGACTGACAGAAAGACAGAAAGAGAGAGGGAAAGAAAAAGAACAGACTGACAGAAAGACAGAAAGAGATAGGGAAAGAAAAAGAACCAGACTGACAGAAAGACAGAAAGAGAGAGGGAAAGAAAAAGAACAGACTGACAGAAAGAGAGAAGAGATTGAAAAAGAAAAAGAGCAGACTGCCACAAAGAGAGAAAGAGAGAAGGAAAGAAAACCCCATAGAATTAGTAACATTATATCACCACATGGAATTTAATAACATCATCATGTAGAATTTAATAACATCACAGAGAATTAATAACACCATCACATATAATTTAATAACATCACCATATAGAATTCAATAACGCCATCATATAGAATTCAGTAACATCATAATTATAGAATTTAATAACATATAGAATTTAATAACATAGAATTTAATAACATCATCACAGAATTTCATAACATCATGACATCGAATTTGATAACATCATCATATAGAATTTCATAACACAATCACGTAGAATTTGATAACACCATTGCATGGAATTTACTAACACCATCACATAGAATTTAATAACATCACAAAAATTGAATAACATCTCGACATAGAATTTAATAACATCATCACATAATCTAATAACATCATCACATAGAATTTGATAACATCACAAAAATTAAATAACATCTCGACATAGAATTTAATAACATCATCACATAAAATTTAATAACGTCACCACACAGAATTCAATAACACCATCACATAGAATTTAATAACATCATCACACAATCTAATAACATCATCACAGAATTAAATAACATCACAAAAATTTAATAACATCTCGACATAGAATTTAATAGCATCATCACATAGAATTCAGTAACGTCACCACACAGAATTCAATAACATCATCACATAGAATGTAGCAACATCACAGAATTTAATAACATCATCACATAGAATTTCATAACATCATGACATCGAATTTGATAACATCATCATATAGAATTTCATAACACAATCACGTAGAATTTGATAACACCATTGCATGGAATTTACTAACACCATCACATAAAATTTAATAACATCACAAAAATTGAATAACATCTCGACATTAGAATTTAATAACATCATCACATAATTTTAATAACATCATCACATAGAATTTGATAACATCACAAAAATTTAATAAATCTCGACATAGATTTAATAGCATCATCACATAGAATTCAGTAACGTCACCACACAGAATTCAATAACATCATCACATAGAATGTAGCAACATCACAGAATTTAATAACATCATCACATAGAATTTCATAACATCACCACATAGAATTTCATAACATCATCACACAGAATGTAATAACATCATCTCACGGAATTCAATAACATCATCAGACAAGGCTTGATGACATACAAAACTGTCATCAAAGATGGCTGCACACCACACAATTGGATAACGTCATCAAAGACGTTTTCACGATATGCAATTAAATGGCATCATTGTTCATTGCCACACGGCTTACGATTACATACGTCATTATTCATGGCGTCGTTACATACAAATAATATCATAAATGTGGCTTCAGAACATTCAAATGAATTACTCGTACGTCATCCTCCATGGGTTCACCACATGTTCTTCCGTAGGGGTACCGGGTGGTGGTGGTGGTGGTGGTGGTGGTGACTCTTTCAGTATAAATAGTATCCCCAATTTCTGAAAGTTCTGTGCTAGAAATTTCCTCTTTTCTGTCATTGTCTTTGTCTCTGCCTTGTTCCTTTGCTTTCTGTCATTTCTTCCTATCATTTTCTGCCTTGGAGGTACCAGGGCTCTTTCAGTATAAATAGTATCCCTACCTTCTGGAAATTCTGTGCTAGAAACATCTGTCACTCGCTTTGTTTCTGCCATGCTCCTTTGCTTTCTGTCATTTCTTCCTATCATTTTCTGCCTTGCTGATCCATTCACCTGTATGTATTCGATAAAGTCTTACGTACTTTCTCTTAAGATTGATAATTAGGTATATGTATTAAATGCGTTTTTGGCTCTGGGGATATGTGATATGCGAAAGCAATTTTAGATAATTTAGACCTTGTTTTGTATATGTTTTAGTGTCCTTAGTTGTGTTTAAATTTGTATTTTCTTTTTAAAACCCCCTGTGTGATAAATTGGACGGAGCGGTCAACGCCAGGGGCATCTCCTTAGATTATGAGCGCGAATGCATTGATGTGTGTACTTGATTTACTTTTCCTTTTTTTCCTGTTGAAAGTTTTCCTATTGTGTAAGTCTTGAAACATTTATAGCCCTGATAGGGCTGTACACAGTCGGCTGGGCTTTAAACAAAACTAACAATAAGGACATACCATTAACTGACGTCATCACGTTCTGTTTCAGACACAGTTCTGACCTGAAACTGGCTGACGTCAGGCACCATCAAACGCAAGGAAAGGAAGGACGTCAGGTATGATGACGTCATCACGGACAAGGTGATCACCAGAAGACCCCAGTGCCGGAACAGGGAGGGAGGGGTGTTTGTCTGCCACGTGCCTCCCAGAATGGACGTCGCAGTGATCCCTTGACATGTCAACCCCACCGGTAAGCCATAATGATGATGAAAATCATGATGACACTACTAGTAAGGATAATACTGAGAATAATGATAATGATAATAATATAGAAAGAATGCCAAGTGATTGCATGGAGTGCATGTGGAATTGCCTCAGCCTGATGAACCCCTCTGGAACAAACTCCAGACTCTCTTGTCCCTCTCCCCACCTCTCCTGTTTGTGTGCTGTGGTTAATCTTTTAGCACTTTCTGTCCACCGTGGGGATACCAGGGGCTGTACTGTTTAACTGTCTCGTTTACAGTTTACATGAGTGTGAGAACGGCTGTGTCGTCAGATGTTGTTTAATCCTAAGCCATCAGTTGAGAGGCTAGCTTGTCTGACTTGCCAGACAGTCCACTTCATGTTTCACACTGAAGTACCTATAAGAGCCTGTTTCTACTTTAAGAGTTGTACTCTGGTTAATCCCAAGCTTTCACTACAGGCTAGTTCGTCTGCCTTGTCAGACATTGTCAACATCTTGGCTCAGACTGAAGTACATGTATGGGCCTGTTTCTGTATGAGTCATTTCTGTGATATTTCCATCATTCTGCTGGTGTCAGCTTACTGTTTGATAGGTCCACTGGCCTGTTGGCTGCCCATCTTAATGTTTCCATCATTCTGGTGGTGTCAGCTTACTGTTTGATAGGTCCATTGGCCTGTTGGCTGCCCACCTTAATGTTTCCATCATTCTGGTGGTGTCAGCTTACTGTTTGATAGGTCCATTGGCCTGTTGGCTGCCCATCTTAATGTTTCCATCATTCTGCTGGTGTCAGCTTACTGTTTGATAGGTCCACTGGCCTGTTGACTGCCCATCTTAATGTTTCCATCATTCTGGTGGTGTCAGCTTACTGTTTGACAGGTCCACTGGCCTGTTGGTTTCCCGTCTTAATGTTTCCATCATTCTGGTGGTGTCAGCTTACTGTTTGATAGGTCCACTGGCCTGTTGGCTGCCCATCGTAATGTTTCCATCATTCTGGTGGTGTCAGCTTACTGTTTGATAGGTCCACTGGCCTGTTGGCTGCCCATCTTGATGTTTCCATCATTCTGGTGGTGTCAGCTTACTGTTTGATAGGTCCACTGGCCTGTTGGCTGCCCATCTTAACGTTTCCATCATTCTGGTGGTGTCAGCTTAATGCTTAGTAAATCTCTACCCCCCTCTTCCCCATTTCAAGACCTTGCTAGTACAGGATTTTGCGTGGGTTCGGGGAGTCTGCCAGATAATTGCTGGGCAGATCTGGGTTGAGCGCATATGGACTTGTCTGAATCTGGCTTCAACAAACTCCACATGGCTTGAAATACATGAAGCCAGAACTTATTGTCTAGCTTTTTCTGGCTTACTGGAATCGTCCTACGAACTTAGCTTGTCTAAGGACAATATTTGGGACATACACGAGATATCTTACAGGTTTCTGTTTCCCATTACTTTTCCTTCCTTTAACCCTTGTACTCCCGCACCCTGTCCACCAGCATCATTCATTGACAAACATGCTGGCCACGGAAAAACGTAACCCTTTGATTCCCTCACCCTATTGACCGGCTTCCTGCAGGAAGCTGGTGGACAGGGTGAGGAAATCAATGGCTAAGCTGGTGGATAGGGTGAGGAAATCAACGGCTAAGCTGGTGGATAGGGTGAGGAAATAATGGCTAAGCTGGTGGATAGGGTGAGGAAATCAATGGCTAAGCTGGTGGACAGGGTGAGGAAATCAATGGCTAAGCTGGTGGATAGGGTGAGGAAATCAATGGCTAAGCTGGTGGATAGGGTGAGGAAATCAATGGCTAAGCTGGTGGACAGGGTGAGGAAATCAATGGCTAAGCTGGTGGATAGGGTGAGGATATCAATGGCTAAGCTGGTGGACAGGGTGAGGAAATCAATGGCTAAGCTGGTGGATAGGGTGAGGAAATCAATGGCTAAGCTGGTGGACAGGGTGAGGAAATCAATGGCTAAGCTGGTGGATAGGGTGAGGAAATCAATGGCTAAGCTGGTCGATAGGGTGAGGAAATCAATGGCTAAGCTGGTGGATAGGGTGAGGAAATCAATGGCTAAGCTGGTGGATAGGGTGAGGAAATCAATGGCTAAGCTGGTGGATAGGGTGAGGAAATCAATGGCTAAGCTGGTGGACAGGGTGAGGAAATCAATGGCTAAGCTGGTGGACAGGGTGAGGAAATCAATGGCTAAGCTGGTGGATAGGGTGAGGAAATCAATGGCTAAGCTGGTGGATAGGGTGAGGAAATCAATGGCTAAGCTGGTGGACAGGGTGAGGAAATCAAAGGGTTAAGTTTTTGCAGTTGGTAGAAAGGGTGCGGGAGTCAAAAGGTCGACCAAACTTAGCATTTTCAGATTTTCTTTTTTAAATTTGGTGGTCTTTCCCCCGCCATTGGTATATCTTATGGATGTTCTCCGTGTTACATGTCTTGTTTTATGGATGTTGTCCATGTTACATATCTTGTTTTATGGATGATATCCGTGTTACATGTCTTGTTTTATGGATGATGT
>JAPXFY010000015.1:2452202-2467202 GCA_030674185.1 Monoplex corrugatus
ATGGATGATATCCATGTTACATGTCTTATGGATGTTGTTCGTGTTACATGTCTTGTTTTATGGATGATGTCCGTGTTACATGTCTTGTTTTATGGATGATATCCATGTTACATGTCTTATGGATGTTGTTCGTGTTACATGTCTTGTTTTATGGATGATGTCCGTGTTACATTCTTGTTTTATGGATGATATCCATGTTACATGTCTTATGGATGTTGTCCGTGTTACATGTCTTGTTTTATGGATGTTGTCCGTGTTACATGTCTTGTCTTATGGATGTTGTCCGTGTTACATGTCTTGTTTTATGGATGATATCCATGTTACATGTTTTATGGATGTTGTCCGTGTTACATGTCTTGTTTTATGGATGTTGTCCGTGTTACATGTCTTGTCTTATGGATGTTGTCCGTGTTACATGTCTTGTTTTATGGATGATATCCATGTTACATGTCTTGTTTTATGGATGATGTCCATGTTACATGTCTTGTTTTATGGATGATGTCCGTGTTACATGTCGTGTTTTATGGATGATGTCCGTGTTACATGTCTTGTTTTATGGATGATATCCATGTTACATGTCTTATGGATGTTGTTCGTGTTACATGTCTTGTTTTATGGATGATGTCCGTGTTACATGTCTTGTTTTATGGATGATATCCATGTTACATGTCTTATGGATGTTGTTCGTGTTACATGTCTTGTTTTATGGATGATGTCCGTGTTACATGTCGTGTTTTATGGATGATGTCCGTGTTACATGTCGTGTTTTATGGATGTTGTCCGTGTTACATGTCTTGTCTTATGGATGATGTCCGTGTTACGTGTCTTGTTTTATGGATGTTGTCCATGTTACATGTCTTGTTTTATGGATGTTGTCCGTGTTACATGTCTTGTCTTATGGATGTTGTCCGTGTTACATGTCGTGTTTTATGGATGTTGTCCGTGTTACATGTCGTGTTTTATGGATGATGTCCATGTTACATGTCTTGTTTTATGGATGATGTCCATGTTACATGTCGTGTTTTATGGATGATGTCCATGTTACATGTCTTGTTTTTTGGATGTTGTCCGTGTTACATGTCGTGTTTTATGGATGTTGTCCGTGTTACATGTCTTATGGATGTTCTCCGTGTTACATGTCGTGTTTTATGGATGTTGTCCGTGATACATGTCTTATGGATGTTTCTCCGTGATACATGTCGTGTTTTATGGATGTTGTCCGTGTTACATGTCTTGTTTTATGGATGTTGTCCGTGTTACATGTCGTGTTTTATGGATGTTGTCCGTGTTACATGTCTTGTTTTATGGATGATATCCATGTTACATGTCTTATGGATGTTGTTCGTGTTACATGTCGTGTTTTAATGGATGTTGTCCGTGTTACATGTCTTGTTTTATGGATGATATCCATGTTACATGTCTTATTGGATGTTGTCCGTGTTACGTGTCTTGTTTTATGGATGATATCCATGTTACATGTCTTATGGATGTTGTCCGTGTTACATGTCTTGTTTTATGGATGATATCCATGTTACATGTCTTATGGATGTTGTCCGTGTTACGTGTCTTGTTTTATGGATGATATCCATGTTACATGTCTTATGGATGTTGTTCGTGTTACGTGTCTTGTCTTATGGATGATGTCCATGTTACATGTCGTGTTTTATGGATGTTGTTCGTGTTACGTGTCTTGTCTTATGGATGATGTCCATGTTACATGTCGTGTTTTATGGATGATGTCCATGTTACATGTCGTGTTTTATGGATGTTGTTCGTGTTACGTGTCTTGTCTTATGGATGATGTCCATGTTACATGTCGTGTTTTATGGATATTGTCCGTGTTACGTGTCTTGTTTTATGGATGTTCTCCGTGTTATGTGTCCTGTTTTATGGATGTTGTCCGTGTTACATGTCTTGTTTTATGGAGTTCTCCGTGTTACATGTCTTATGGATGTTCTCCGTGTTACATGTCTTGTCTTATGGATGTTCTCCGTGTTACTTGTCTTGTTTTATGGATGTTCTCCGTGTTACATGTCTTGTTTTATGGATGTTCTACGTGTTACATGTCTTGTTTTATGGATGTTCTCCGTGTTACATGTCTTGTTTTATGGATGTTCTCCTCCATGTTTACATGTCTTGTCTTATGGATGTTGTCTGTGTTACTTGTCTTGTTTTATGGATGTTGTCTGTGTTACATGTCTTATGGATGTTCACCGTGTTACATGTCTTGTTTTATGGATGTTGTTCTGTGTTACATGTCTTATGGATGTTGTCCGTGTTACATCTTATGGATGTTGTCCGTGTTACATGTCTTATGGATGTTGTCCGTGTTACATGTCTTGTTTTATGGATGTTGTCTGTGTTCATGTCTTATGGATGTTGTCCGTGTTAATGTCTTGTCTTATGGATGTTGTCCGTGTTGCATGTCTTGTCTTATGGATGTCTGTGTTACATGTGTTATGGATGTTGTCCGTGTTACATGTCTTGTCTTATGGATGTTGTCCGTGTTACATGTCTTGTCTTATGGATGTTGTCTGTGTTACATGTCTTGTCTTATGGATGTTCACTGTGTTACATGTCTTGTCTTATGGATGTTGTCTGTGTTACATGTCTTGTCTTATGGATATTCACTGTGTTACATGTCTTGTCTTATGGATGTTCACTTTGTTACATGTCTTGTCTTATGGATGTCTGTGTTACATGTCTTGTCTTATGGATGTTGTCCGTGTTACGTGTCTTGTCTTTTGGATTTTCTCCGTGTTACATGTCTTGTCTTATGGATGTTGTCTGTGTTACATGTCTTGTGTTATGGATATTGTCCGTGTTACATGTCTTATGGATGTTGTCTGTGCTACATGTCTTGTCTTATGGATGTTGTCCGTGTTACATGTCTTGTGTTATGGATGTTGTCCATGTTACATGTCTTGTCTTATGGATGTTGTCCGTGTTACATGTCTTGTGTTATGGATGTTGTCTGTGTTACATGCCTTATGGATGTTGTCCGTGTTACATGTCTTGTGTTATGGATGTTGTCCGTGTTACATGTCTTGTGTTATGGATGTTGTCCGTGTTGCATGTCTTGTCTTATGGATGTTGTCTGTGTTACATGTCTTGTGTTATGGATGTTGTCTGTGTTACGTCTTGTTTTATGGATGTTGTCCGTGTTACATGTCTTGTCTTATGGATGTTGTCTGTGTTACATGTCTTGTTATGGATGTTCTCCGTGTTACATGTCTTGTGTTATGGATGTTGTCCATGTTACATGTCTTGTCTTATGGATGTTGTCCGTGTTACATGTCTTGTCTTATGGATGTTGTCCGTGTTACATGTCTTGTCTTATGGATGTTGTCCGTGTTACATGTCTTGTGTTATGGATGTTCTCCGTGTTACATGTCTTGTGTTATGGATGTTGTCCGTGTTACATGTCTTGTCTTATGGATGTTGTCCGTGTTACATGTCTTGTCTTATGGATGTTGTCCATGTTACATGTCTTGTCTACTCTTCCAAATGTTCAGACACACACACTGTTTTGTAATATGTCAGTCATTCGTCTGCTGGATTTGTCAATAGAACACACACGTGAACAGTTTTCGATAGCATAAGTGATTTAAAAACAGCCATTCTTCTTAAAGGAGTTGTTACCTGGCGGTTTAGCCATTTTAAAACAGTTTTCGATAGCATAAGTGATTTAAATACAGCCATTCTTCTTAAAGGAGTCGTTACCTGGCGGTTTAACCATTTTAAGACAATTTTCGATAGCATAAGTGATTCAAAAACAGCCATTCTTCTTAAAGGAGTCGTTACCTGGCGGTTTAACCATTTTAAGACAATTTTCGATAGCATAAGTTATTCAAAAACAGCCATTCTTCTTAAAGGAGTTGTTACCTGGCGGTTTAACCATTTTAAGACAATTTTCGATAGCATAAGTGATTTAAAAACAGCCATTCTTCTTAAAGGAGTCGTTACCTGGCGGTTTAACCATTTTAAGACAATTTTCGATAGCATAAGTGATTTAAAAACAGCCATTCTTCTTAAAGGAGTCGTTACCTGGCGGTTTAACCATTTTAAGACAATTTTCGATAGCATAAGTTATTCAAAAACAGCCATTCTTCTTAAAGGAGTCGTTACCTGGCGGTTTAAACCATTTTAAGACAATTTTCGATAGCATAAGTGATTTAAAAACAGCCATTCTTCTTAAAGGAGTCGTTACCTGGCGGTTTAACCATTTTAAAACAATTTTCGATAGCATAAGTTATTCAAAAACAGCCATTCTTCTTAAAGGAGTCGTTACCTGGCGGTTTAACCATTTTAAGACAGTTTTCGATAGCATAAGTTATTCAAAAACAGCCATTCTTCTTAAAGGAGTCGTTACCTGGCGGTTTAACCATTTTAAGACAATTTTCGATAGCATAAGTTATTCAAAAACAGCCATTCTTCTTAAAGGAGTTGTTACCTGGCGGTTTAACCATTTTAAGACAGTTTTCGATAGCATAAGTGATTTAAAAACAGCCATTCTTCTTAAAGGAGTTGTTACCTGGCGGTTTAACCATTTTAAGACAATTTTCGATAGCATAAGTTATTCAAAAACAGCCATTCTTCTTAAAGGAGTTGTTACCTGGCGGTTTAACCATTTTAAGACAGTTTTCGATAGCATAAGTGATTCAAAAACAGCCATTCTTCTTAAAGGAGTCGTTACCTGGCGGTTTAACCATTTTAAGACAATTTTCGATAGCATAAGTTATTCAAAAACAGCCATTCTTCTTAAAGGAGTTGTTACCTGGCGGTTTAACCTTGATTTATGTAAATGTTTTATTTCTGAACACATCATTTAATACAACCAAGATTGTTCCAGTGATAGATACTAATACTACAAATATAGACTAGGTAAAACATCTGGTTTGGCCTGCAGCGCCAGAAGGAAAATTCAATAACAAACCACCAACACTGGATGAAGTGAAGAACGTAGTAAAGAAAGCCAGAGCCAAGTCAGCACCTGGACCAAACGGAATACCATACCTGCTCTACAAGAAATGCCCAAAAGTGCTCGAGTGGCTCCACAAGATGATTCGATCAGCATGGAGGAACCAGAAGATCAGCGACCAATGGATGAGAGCTGAGGGAGTGTACATTCCGAAGGAGCAGAACTCCAGCAGCATCAATCAGTTCAGGCCAATATCACTTCTGAACGTCGAGGGGAAAATCTTCTTCTCTGTGATGGCAGCAAGATTGACAAAATACCTGACTGAAAACAAGTATCTGGATATGTCAGTCCAAAAGGGAGGCATACCAGGAATGCCTGGATGCTTGGAACATGCCACGTTGATTTGGGATGCCATCCAAAAAGCAAGAACAGAGAAGAGAGACATTGACGTAGTTTGGCTTGATCTGGCGAATGCATATGGATCAGTTCCACACGATATGATCCAGCTGGCTCTTGAAATGTATCACATCCCAGAAAACATCCGAACAATGCTGAGGAAGTATTTCCAAGGGTTCTCAATGCGGTTCTCTACCAAAGAATACACCACGGACTGGATAGACCTAGAGGTGGGCATTGCAATGGGCTGTGCAATCTCTCCCATACTGTTCGTGTTGGCAATGGAAGTCATCTTGAAAGCTGCAATGAAGAGTTCAGGTCCAGTGAATCTGGGAGATGGATACCAGATGCCTCCTCTGAAAGCTTTCATGGATGACACAACAGTCTTGTCCACGGATGAGGAAGAGACACACCAAATCATAAAGCAGCTGGATGAGCTGGTGGCCTCTTCAAGAATGAGGTTCAAACCTAAGAAATCCCGAAGTCTCTCACTGCAAAAAGGAAAAGTGGCAGATTCAGTCAAATTCATGGTAGCCAACCAAGCCATCCCCACTGTCACAGAAGAGCCAGTAAAAAGTCTCGGAAGATGGTATGATGACTCCCTGAAAGACACACAAAGGGGATGTGAAACCAAGCAAACAGCAGAAGAAGGCCTGAAGAAAATAGATAACTGCGGACTGCCAGGCAAATACAAAGTCTGGTGTCTACAGTTCATGCTGATACCAAAGCTGCTGTGGCCACTGCTAATCTATGACATTTGCACCAGCACAGTCGAAGCAATGGAAGCCAAAATCAACAAATACACAAGAAAATGGCTCGGTGTCCCACCTGGTCTCACTGATGTTGCATTCTACTGTCGTCAAGCAATGCTGAAGCTACCTCTGAAATCCATAGTGGAGGAATACAAAGTTGGAAAAGCAAGACTGTTGAGCATGCTGGAGGAATCGGAGGACAATATCGTGAGAGCAGTTCATCCAAAGCTGAGAACTGGCAGAAAGTGGAAAGTCCAAGAGGCTGTAAACAATGCCAAGAGAAACCTCAGCATCAAAGAAATAATTGGACACACGCAAACCAACAGACAGGGACTGGGAGCAACAAAAATGCAGTGGTGGTCCAAAGCCAAAGGGAAGGAAAAAAGAGACATGATCATACAGGAGTTGAAGGAAGAAGAAGATGTCAAAAGAGTGCAGAAGGCAGTCCAGCAAGGTCAACAGGGGCAATGGACAACATGGGACAGTGCACTCCAAAGAAGTCTCAGCTGGAACGATATGTGGCACATGGCTCCTCTAAGGATAAGCTTCCTCCTCAGATCTGTATATGACCTGCTCCCCTCGAATGCAAACTTAGTGAAATGGGGGAAAGCAGACGACCCAGCATGTCCGCTCTGTCAGAAGAAACAAACAGTGGAACATGTCCTAAGCTCTTGCAAAGTAGCGCTAGCCCAAGGAAGGTATACATGGAGGCACAACCAAGTTCTGAAAGTGATCACAGATGTGGTTAGCGAAAAAACCATGACCCCAAACGCACCAATTGCTATGACAACGTTCTACAAAGCAGGAGGGAAACAGGTCTGGCCCGAAAGGGCTATGACAACCAGCACATTGCCAAAGGGTCTTCTGGATGGAGCAGTCGACTGGGAGTGTACAGCAGACCTCCCAGAGTGGAGAAATTACCCAGATGTCATCAGCAAGACAGGCATGAGACCAGACATCGCTCTCCACTCTGACTCCTCGAAACAAGTGATTCTGATAGAACTCACTGTGCCATACGAAAGCAGAATGGAAGAAGCACATATCTACAAGACCGAAAAATACGCCGGTCTTGCCAGCACCCTGAAAAAAGCAGGTCTGCGGGTCAAAATCTTCGCCATAGAGGTCGGGGCAAGAGGGTTTGTGGGCACCTCCGCTTATGATCTCATGAAACAACTCGCCATTTCTGGGAAGAAGAGGACTAGAGCCCTTAAAGCGATGGCAGAGGCAGCAGAAAGGAGCTCAAGCTGGATCTGGGCAAGGAGGAACGAAAAAAGTGAACTTCATAAGGATTAAATTCCCTACAGATGATGTGTGCCCCGTTAGCACATTGGTAAAACCGCGTACCGCAGTTCTGAAGCGCAGAATCGCCCAGGTTCGATCCCCGGCGTGGGAAAAAAAAAATATATAGACAACAGCAGAAGGGCATCCAGGAGTCATGACCTGGATGTGGCCCGGCCCCCCGAGAGTGTAAGGAATTCAGGGCCGAAACACTTGTCTAAAGGGGGTTACTTCTCTGAAGACCTTCTGTTGTCTAGCTCTCCCTAGAGTTTCTTTCTACCTTGATTTATGTAAATGTTTTATTTCTGAACACATCATTTAATACAACCAAGATTGTTCCAGTGATAGATACTAATACTACAAATATAGACTAGGTAAAACATTGGCTAGGTAGGACCTCAGGACCTGACCGACTCATTTGGCTTATGTGCAGGCTTAAGGCTTGTGCCATGAAAACCATACACATGGCACCTGTGACATTAGTGCACATAGAACACATTCCCAAAGTGGAAACATCGTCTTGAGAAACTGAAACTGAAACTTTTATTTTTGAGACATTTTCGTGGAGGAAAGTTGATAGTTTCACAATCTTTTAAGTCATTGGTAAAAGATAAATCGGACTTGACTGATGGTACCAGTGTTAAATCTTCATATAAAAAGATAAATCGAACTCCAGCGGTGGTCTGGGTGTTAGCTTTTGGAAGAGGAAAAAGCAAATTGAAATCTCATGTGCACCACACAGTTAACGCACGTTAAAGAACCCGTGGCAAAGAAGGAAATGGGTCTGGAAAAGTTCTGTAAGAAAATCCCACTTTCACAGGTGATCAGAAATAAACTTAGTCAGCAAGAGAGGGGAAAGCCGGTGGCGCAATACTGCGGCGACGTGCTTATCCCAGGCAGAGGACAGCTAGCATTTCACACGGCGGTACATTCGTTGTGTCCAAACCGACATGTACTTTGTACATGTGTGTTCAAGTCTCACAGTCAGTACATGTACAGTCAGTACAGTCAGTACAGTCAGTACAGTCAGTACATGTACAGTCAGTACATTTCTTTTCATATCAGTTTGTCATCACAACCCAGGTCTTTCTTCGTTTTCTCACAAACAAACAAGCAAGCAAGCAAGCAAGCGAGCAAGCGAGCGAACGTGCGAGCAAGCAAGCAAGCAAGCGAGCGAACGTGCGAGCAAGCAAGCAAGCAAGCGAGCGAGCATGCGAGCAAGCGAGCAAGCGAGCAAGCGAACGCATAAACCTACATACAAACAAATAAATAAACAAACAAACATACAAAGCTACAAACATACAAACAAATAAACAAGCAAGCAAGCGCGAAAGCAAGCAAACAAGCAAGCAAGTAAACAAACATAAAATCTGCATACCAACCAACCAGCCAGCCAACCAACCAACCAACCAACCAACCAATCAACCAACCAACCAACCAACCAACATTCAAGCAAACCATCCAACCAACCAACCATCCAACCAACCAACCAACCAACCAACCAACAGCGAACAAACAAGCAAGCAAGCAAGTAAACAAACATAAAATCTGCATACCAACCAACCAACCAGCCAACCAACCAACCAACCGACCAATCAACCAACCAACCAACCAATCAACCAACCAGCCAACCAACTAACCAACCGACCAATCAACCAACCAACCAACCAATCAACCAACCAATCAACCAACCAACCAATCAACAGCGAACAAACAAGCAAGCAAGCAAGCAAGTAAACAAACATAAAATATTCATACCAACCAACCAACCAGCCAACCAACCAACCAACCAACCAACCAACCAACCAACCAACATTCAAGCAAACCAACCAACTAACCAACCAACCAACCAACCAACCAACCAAACGAACAAGCAAACAGACAAGCAAACAGACAAACAAACAAACAAGCAAGCAAACAAACAAACAAACAAACAAACAAACAAGCAAACAAACAAACAGCTGATGATGTGCCACCTGCTGTCATGACGACAGATATTTATCTCTGACACACGTGGAGATCATGCGATGATTCCCACGTGACGTACATCACAGCGAAAAAGAGCAAGGTCGGATCTTCTGTCATCATAACACCACCTGCTTGTTTCTACAGCAGTTCACCTCAAGGGATGCTTCACACAAAAAACATCAATGTCACATTCAGACGTCTGCACGTAAAGCAAAAACCTGTCGACCCCTACGGTTATGATCAAACAGACGAACAAAGGGATACAGCGTCAAAGCAGTACTGACAGGTAACTAGAAGGTAAATCTCCTTACACGTGTTATTCGCTCATTGTTATTGTTATTTTTTTTGCTTAAAGCCCAGCCGACTGCGTAGAGCCCTATCAGGGCTATAAACGTTTAAAAGTTTTCACAATATTTCAACACGAAAAAAAAAAAAAAAAAAAAAAGAATAGAAGTACACATATCCATGCATTTGCGCACATAATCTAAGGAAATGCCACTGGCAGTGACTGCTCCGTCCAATTTATCACACAGGGGATTTAAAAACATACCTGAATACAAATTAAAACACAAAACAGGACACTAAAACATAAAAATACCACAGCCTAAATTACCTAAAATAGCTTCTGCATATCTCATTTCTTTAGAGCCAAAAATGCATTTAGTATATGTACCCAATTATCAATCCTAAGAGAAAATACATAAGCCTTTATCGAACAGATACAAGTGAATGGACCAGCAAGGCAGAAATTGATAGGACGAAATGACAGAAAGCAAAGGAACAAGGCAGAAACAAAGAGAGTGACAGAACAGAGGATAAGTCTAGCACAGAATGTCCAGCAGGTATGGATACTATTTGTGACCTCCCACCACGAAATCAGTCTTAACTAGCATTTTGGGCATTTTGAGATATACGTATCACTGGAAAGTGTACATTCTGCTGATTATTTTGGTACTTGAATAAAGCTTGTACTCAAAAAAATGTAGAAGTTATGTGTTTAAAGTCATTAAGTTGTCTGACGGCCATTTTCAGAAAACGGCCTCTAAAGTTTTTGTGTGCTCTCCTGCACATTTTCCTTAAATTTCTTTATTTGGTGGCTTTGACCCAGTTTGTTTCTAATTTTCGCTGTCATTATCTGAAAGGTGCACCAAAGAGCTTTCTGTAGAATATTACATGTGAGGGTACTGTACAGGTTATGGTTCATAATAAGAGACAAAAATAGGTACTTTTGTAGGAAATTGCGTTCTTTCTGCTGCGATCAGTGCATTAAAATACCATTTTAGATTGATTAATAGTATTTTTTCAAGAAAAAAATGTCTGTGGGGGATAGATTATAGTCTACAGAAATCAATTTTGAGAAAAAGTCAAAACACCCCAGACAGACCCTCAGTCACCTTTTCAGCTCCTAGTGCTGTTCGACTGACTGCGAGTTAAGACTGATTTCGTGGTGGGGGGTCACATATATACTGAAACAGCCCGCGGCATCCCCATGGAGGGATGTTATTCGATCAAGCAACGATGATAAAAACAAGGCAGTTAAAAGTACAAAAGTAGTGCGTACTCTGCTCTTTGTCTGTCTGTCTGTCTGTTTGTCTGTCTGTCATACACACACAGACACACAACAGTGATACAAAGACTCACAGACACACACATACGCACGGACGCGCGCTCACAAACACACACACACACATGCACGCACACACAGACCTATTCACAGACACACACACAGACACACACACACACACACACACACACACACACACACACACACACACACACCACATATGTATACATACACATACATACATACACATATACATTCACACACACACACACACACGCACACACACACACACACACACATATGTACACACAAATACAAACACACACATCACACGTACAATGTTAGCAGTTAACAGCAATTGACGTTCTGTCACATCTACGCAAAAAGTATTTATACCACTTGAAAATATTTACTGATCGCTCTGTTATGCTGGTGAAGCAGGCACTGGCTTTATGATTCCAAAATATAAAATGGAAAAGGCTTACTACTCTTTATGACATGGACATTCAATCTTCATTTCTGAATTAGTTGCCATCCTAATGGCACTGAAATATATAGTAGATCTAGCCATAGCTTTATTTAGTATCTTTTATATGAAAGTTCCAAATCTACATTACAAGCCCTAAAAAGTTGCGAATATAAGGTACATAGTAGGTTAATGTTTGGGATAACAAATGTAATTCATTGTTTAATAACAAATCATACGCATATTACTTTTTGTTGAATCCCATTACACTGTGGTATCATATACTCGGACATTAAGAACTGGATGACACACAATAGACTTCAGCTTAATGACGACAAAACAGAAGCTATCCTCATTGGCACCCGTCAGAAACTTTCTCAGCTGCCTCCTCTTTCTCTCCCATTATGTAACACATCAGTCCCAATTTCTGATTCAGCTAAAAACCTTGGTGTCTGCATTGACTCTACCCTCTCTATGAACAACTTTGTTTCTCAAACTGCCAGATCCTGCTATTATCATCTCCATCGTATAAAGCTGATCAGGAAGTATCTCTCTGTCGAAACAACTGCAAAACTCGTTCTCTCCTTCATAATGTCTCGCATTGACTATTGCAATTCACTCCTGTCTGGTCTTCCTGCCTCCACCATTCACATCCTACAGCGCATTCAAAACAATGCTGCACGCCTTGTACTCAAAAAGAAAAAAGCTGACCACATATCTCCTCTCCTGGCACAACTTCACTGGCTCCCTGTATCAAAGCGCATACAGTACAAACTAGACACCATGTGCTACAAAAGCCTCAATAACGCAGCCCCCGATTACCTGTCAAGCCTACTTGAGATCTATGTTCCCTCACGTACCCTCCGCTCTGCCTCTGATCCTCTGACTCTTCGCTTTCCACGCACTAAGCTCAATACCTATGGTCCACGAGCCTTCTCTGTTTCTGGTCCACTCTCCTGGAACAAACTTCCTCTCTCAGTCCGTCAGCAACCTACTTTTGTCTCCTTCAAGTCCGCTCTCAAAACTCACCTTTTCTCTCCTGCATAAAATCCTAACCTCACTCAACCCTCCCCTCTGCAGCCTGTCTCCGCTCGGAGGGAATCACATGGTTATAATATATAATTGTATGCTATGCTCTCTATAATTTTCCATTGCTTTTATTCTTGCTTTTATTGCTTTTATTCTTTCTCCCCATTTATAGCCATGCGTGTGTGTGTGTGTGTGTGTGTGTGTGAGTGTGTCTGTATGTGTGCGTGCGTGTGTGTGCGAGCGTGCGTGCCTGCGTGTGTGTCTGCTTCAGCGCTTAGATTTGATTTTATCAAGATTTTGCGCTATATAAATATTGTAATTATTATTATATAACGATCGGGTGGACAGAATAGCAAAAAATGCAGCAATGAACAGGGCTGGCAGTACCAAACTTGATTTACCACTCTCTGAACATGAAATGAATGTTATATTAGAAAACAAAGAAAAAAGCTCAGTGTGACCGCCGCCATTTCATCGTAAACTACCAGGGTTTTGCAAGACTAGAAATAACTTTTAGCTTACAGATTATGTCTCAACTCACTTCGAACTAAGTTCAGTAAAACCATCAAATGCATCTGTAGTGAATTTATAACAGTTAATCACCTTTCGTGTTGTCAGTGAATGTGACCTTATTTCACTGCATCATTTTACAAATTTGAAACAGAAACATACTGATTTCACTCTGTATTTACACATTGCTAGGCATTTACTGCACAGTCCCGTAGGTCGTTTCCTTTGATTCAGCCCGATTGTTTTATATCTGTAACTTCCATCTACCTCTGTTTGTTTGCTTGTTAGTTTTATCATTACTCCTTGACTGTTACAACGTTTTTAATTCGATAAGACAACCTCTCCCTATTCTACCCCACCAGATAATAACAGATGACTTGTCATGCGCCAGCACAGGACCTTACATGCTTGTAGTTCGCGCGCGCGCGCGCGCGTGCGCGTGACTGATCAATCCGATCCGGGCACGGAAGTAACGTCCACAGGTTGGACATCCGTGGTCGGTTACTGTGGTTGAAGGGTTTGCAGCCCTAGCTTTCCGTGCAGCTCGTTTTTCTTGTGCAGATTGGATACGAGACACTTCTGAAGTGGTACATCCGGTTTTGATTCTTCTACGCCAGACTGTACGGTCGAGGGCAAGGTTTTCCCAATTCTCCCAGTCTATGTCTGTCTTTAAACCGTTTTCTCTGGCCTCCAACTGTTCTCTTGCCAGACACTAGTTCCCCCTAGAGGAGTTGCTTCGGAATTCTGGTGTCAGACATCCGGTACACATGGCCAGCCAAGCGAACTTGACTCTTTTGAAGTAAAGTGTGGATGGAGGGGAGATTGGCTCTCTCTAGTACTTCTGTATCAGGGATCTTCTCTTGCCATCGGATATTGAGAGTCTTTCTGAGGCTTTTGGTGTGAAAATGATTCAATTTCCTTGCGTGTCTACTGTAAACAGTCCAGGTCTCACTGCCGTAGAGGAGAGTAGTGAGGACCACGCTTTGTACACTTTGAGTTTAGTTGTGGCCGAGATACCTCTTCTGTCCCATACAGTAGGACTCAGCCTCCCAAATGCAGTGCTGGCCTTAGCTATGCGTTTGTTGACTTCGTCGTCGATATGCACACAACGTGATAGGGAACTGCCGAGATATGTGAAGTTGTCGACTGCATGTAATTTTGTGCCCTTGACCTCGATATTTGGTTCAGTATATGGAACACCTGGAGGAGGCTGATACATGACTTCGATTTTCTTGGTGCTTATTGTAAGACCGAACACACACACACACACACACACAAACAAACAAACAAACAAACAAACAAACACCACACAACCCAGTACAAACTGATAAGCCGGGTCGTTCTGACTGCTTTTTTCTTGTTCGTTAAATTGTTTGATGTTACCCTGTGTGATGCAATGCCTTTGTGATTTCATGGAGTCATTTACCCCATACCCACTTTATTTTCTTATTTTTTTCATTTATTTATTTGTTCATTAACTTTTTTCCCCCCGACTAAAAGCACATATGTGAAAAGACGTCAAATGGAAATAACGAAAACACGCGGAAACGCACACAGGTATGCACACAAGAACGTACACACATAATTATGCACACTCGAACACAACACACAACACCACACACACACACACACACACACACACACACACACACACACAACTACACACACACACACACACACACAACACACACACACACACAAACACAAACTACACACACACACACACACACACACACACACACACAACACACACACACACACACACACACACACACACACACACACAACGTTACAATTTACGGACTTGCAGGGTGGCTGAGGACAGAGAGGGTGGGAGATGCACTTGCAGCGACAGGGGATAGATTCATATGGAGGGCCATGATCGCCAACGCCATGCAACAGGGCACATGATGATGATGATGATGTGATGATGATGATGATGATGATGATGATGATGATGAAGAAGAAGAAACCCGTCAGTCCGAACATTTTACTGTAAGTTTCCCCCCCCCTCCCCCCACAGGTTTATCTCCTCAGTTGAACATCCCGTGGCCTGTTGGACAGACGGGACCACACATCTGATCCACTTTGTTCAAATGTCCTGACCAGTACATCA
>JAPXFY010000015.1:2472202-2489702 GCA_030674185.1 Monoplex corrugatus
GTTCTGTTATCTGTTGGTTCTGTCTCCTGTTGGTTCTGTCATCTGTTTGTTCTGTCCTGTTGGTTCTGTCTCCTGTTGGTTCTGTCATCTGTTGGTTCTGTTCCTGTTGTTCTGTCATCTGTTTGTTCTGTCATCTGTTGGTTCTGTCTCCTGTTGGTTCTGTCATCCTGTTGGTTCTGTACCTGTTGGTTCTGTCATCTGTTGGTTCTGTTATCTGTTGGTTCTGTCTCCTGTTGGTTCTGTCATCTGTTGGTTCTGTTCCTGTTGGTTCTGTCTCCTGTTGGTTTCTGTCATTGTTGGTTCTGTCTCTGTTGTATCTGTCTCTGTTGGTTCTGTCATCTGTTGGTTCTGTCTCCTGTTGGTTCTGTCATCTGTTGGTTCTGTTCACTGTTGGTTCTGTCATCTGTTGGTTCTGTTCCTGTGATTCTGCTCCTGTTGGTTCTGTCTCCTGTTGGTTCTTTATCTGTTGGTTCTGTCTCCTGTTGGTTCTGTTATCTGTTGGTTCTGTCTCCTGTTGGTTCTGTCCTGTTGGTTCTGTCTCCTGTTGGTTCTGTCTCCTGTTGGTTCTGTCTCCTGTTGGTTCTGTCATCTGTTGGTTCTGTCACCTGTTGTTTCTGTCTCCTGTTGGTTCTGTCACCTGTTGGTTCTGTCTCCTGTTGGTTCTGTCTCCTGTTGGTTCTGTCTCCTGTTGGTTCTGTCTCCTGTTGGTTCTGTCATCTGTTGGTTCTTTTACCTGTTGGTTCTGTCATCTGTTGGTTCTGTCTCCTGTTGGTTCTGTCTCTGTTGGTTCTGTCATCTGTTGGTTCTGTCTCCTGTTGGTTCTGTCATCTGTTGGTTCTGTCATCTGTTGGTTCTGTCTCCTGTTGGTTCTGTCATCTGTTGGTTCTGTCTCCTGTTGGTTCTGTCATCTGTTGGTTCTGTCTCCTGTTGGTTCTGTCTCCTGTTGGTTCTGTCTCCTGTTGGTTCTGTTATCTGTTGGTTCTGTCATCTGTTGGTTCTGTATCTGTTGGTTCTGTCTCCTGTTGGTTCTGTCTCCTGTTGGTTCTGTCTCCTGTTGGTTTCTGTCTCCTGTTGGTTCTGTCTCCTGTGTTGGTTCTGTCTCCTGTTGGTTCTGTCTCCTGTTGGTTCTGTCATCTGTTGGTTCTGTTACCTGTTGGTTCTGTCATCTGTTGGTTCTGTTACCTGTTTCTGTTGTCTGTACCTGTTGGTTCTGTCATCTGTTGGTTCTGTCACCTGTTGGTTCTGTTACCTGTTGGTTCTGTCATCTGTTGTTCTGTCTCTGTTGGTTTCTGTTACCTGTTGGTTCTGTCCTGTTGGTTCTGTTACCTGTTGGTTCTGTCTCCTGTTGGTTCTGTCTCTGTTGGTTCTGTCATCTGTTGGTTCTGTTACCTGTTGGTTCTGTCTCCTGTTGGTTCTGTCATCTGTTTGTTCTGTTATCTGTTGGTTCTGTCTCCTGTTGGTTCTGTCTCCTGTTGTGTTCTGTCTCCTGTTGGTTCTGTTACTGTTGGTTCTGTCTCTTGTCTGTTGGTTCTGTTATCTGTTGGTTCTGTCTCCTGTTGGTTCTGTCTCCTGTTGGGTTCTGTTATCTGTTGGTTCTGTCTCCTGTTGGTTCTGTCTCCTGTTGGTTCTGTCACCTGTTGGTTCTGTCTCCTGTTGGTTCTGTCTCCTGTTGGTTCTGTTATCTGTTGGTTCTGTCACCTGTTGGTTCTGTCTCCTGTTGGTTCTGTCATCTGTTGGTTCTGTCTCTTGTTGGTTCTGTCTCCTGTTGGTTCTGTCATCTGTTGGTTCTGTCTCCTGTTGGTTCTGTCTCCTGTTGGTTCTGTCTCCTGTTGGTTCTGTTACCTGTTGGTTCTGTCATCTGTTGGTTCTGTCATCTGTTGGTTCTGTTACCTGTTGTTTCTGTTTACCTGTTGGTTCTGTTACCTGTTGGTTCTGTCTCCTGTTGGTTCTGTCATCTGTTGGTTCTGTCTCCTGTTGGTTCTGTCATCTGTTGGTTCTGTCATCTGTTTGGTTCTGTGTACCTGTTGGTTCTGTGACCTGTTGGTTTCTGTCATCTGTTGGTTATGTTACCTGTTGGTTCTCTGTTACCTGTTGGTTCTGTGACCTGTTGGTTCTGTCACTGTTGGTTCTGTCATCTGTTGATTCTGTCATCTGTTAGTTCTGTCATCTGTTGGTTCTGTCACCTGTTGGTTCTGTCACCTGTTAGTTCTGTCACCTGCATTGATTGGTTCTGTTACCTGCTGGATATTTTTTCTGTTCAGCACCTGTACGATACATTCCCTTGTATTGTACATGATCTGGTGCACGATGCACTGTGACCTCTGCAGGACCTGATGTACGATACATTCCCATGTTCTTTACAGGATCTGGTGTACAATACGTTTTCCTGTTTTTTTTTATACAGGATCTGGTGTACGATACATTCCCTGGTTCTTTACAGGATCTGGTGTACGATACATTCCCGGGTTCTTTACAGGATCTGGTGTACGATGCATTCCCTGGTTCTTTATAGGATTTGGTGTACGATACATTCCCTGGTTCCTTATAGGAGATGGTGTACGATACGTTCCCTGGTTCTTTACAGGATCTAGTGTACGATACGTTCCCTGGTTCTTTACAGGATCTGATGTACGATGCGTTCCCTGGTTCTTTACAGGATCTGGTGTACGATACGTTCCCTGGTTCTTCACAGGATATGGTGTACGATACATTCCCTGGTTCTTTACAGGATCTGGTGTACGATACGTTCCCTGGTTCTTTACAGGATCTGGTGTACGATACGTTCCCTGGTTCTTTACAGGATCTGGTGTGCGATACATTCCCTGGTTCTTTACAGGATATGGTGTACGATACATTCCCTGGTTCTTTGTAGGATATGGTGTACGATACATTCCCTGGTTCTTTATAGGATATGGTGTACGATACATTCCCATGTTATTTGCAGGATCTGGTGTACGATACGTTCCCTGGTTCTTTACAGGATATGGTGTACGATACATTCCCTGGTTCTTTACAGGATATGGTGTACGATACATTCCCTGGTTCTTTATAGGATATGGTGTACGATACATTCCCTGGTTCTTTACAGGATATGGTGTACGATACATTCCCTGGTTCTTTACAGGATATGGTGTACGATACATTCCCTGGTTCTTTACAGGATCTGGTGTACGATACATTCCGTGGTTCTTCAAAGGATATGGTGTACGATACATTCCCAGTTTCTTCACAGGATATGGTGTACGATACATTCGCTGGTTCTTCACAAGATATGGTGTACGATACATTCCCTGGTTCTTTACAGGATCTGGTGTAACGATACGTTCTCTGGTTCTTTACAGGATCTGGTGTACGATGCATTCCCTGGTTCTTTGCAGGGTCTGGTGTACGATACGTTCCCTGGTTCTTTATAGGATATGGTGTACGATACATTCCCTGGTTCTTTACAGGATATGGTGTACGATGCATTCCCTGATTCTTTACAGGATATGGTGTACGATACATTCCCTGGTTCTTTGCAGGGTCTGGTGTACGATACGTTCCCTGGTTCTTTACAGGATATGGTGTACGATACATTCCCTGGTTCTTTATAGGATATGGTGTACGATACGTTCCCTGGTTCTTTACAGGATATGGTGTACGATGCATTCCCTGGTTCTTTACAGGATATGGTGTACGATACATTTCCTGGTTCTTTACAGGATATGGTGTACGATACATTCCCTGGTTCTTTACAGGATATGGTGTACGATACATTCCCATGTTCTTTGCAGGGCCTGGTGTACGATACATCCCCTGGTTCTTTACAGGATCTGGTGTACGATACATCCCCTGGTTCTTTACACGATTTGATGTACGATACATTCCCTGGTTCTTCACAGGATATGGTGTACGATACATTCGCTGGTTGTTTACAGCATCTGATGTACGATACATTCCCGGGTTCTTTACAGGATTTGGTGTGCGATGTATTCCTTGGTTCTTTACAGGACATAATGTACGATACATTTCCTGGTTGTTTACAAGGTCTGGCGTATGATACATTCCATGGTTCTTTACAGGACATAATATACGATACATTCCCAGGTTCTTTACAGGATCTGATGTACGATACATTCCCTGGTTCTTTACAGGATATAATATACGATACATTTCCTGGTTGTTTACAGGATCTGATGTACGATACATTCCCTGGTTCTTTACAGGACATAATATACGATACATTCCCAGGTTCTTTACAGGATCTGATGTACGATACATTCCCTGGTTCTTTACAGGACATAATATACGATACATTCCCAGGTTCTTTACAGGATCTGATGTACGATACATTCCCTGGTTCTTTACAGGACATAATATACGATACATTCCCAGGTTCTTTACAGGATCTGATGTACGATACATTCCCTGGTTCTTTACAGGACATAATATACGATACATTTCCTGGTTGTTTACAAGGTCTGGCGTATGATACATTCCCTGGTTCTTTACAGGACATAATATACGATACATTCCCAGGTTCTTTACAGGATCTGATGTACGATACATTCCCTGGTTCTTTACAGGACATAATATACGATACATTCCCAGGTTCTTTACAGGATCTGATGTACGATACATTCCCTGGTTCTTTACAGGACATAATATACGATACATTCCCAGGTTCTTTACAGGATCTGATGTACGATACATTCCCTGGTTCTTTACAGGATATGGTGCACGATACATTCCTGATTTTCAACAGAATAGACTGTTCAGTATATTCCCTGTTCATTCTTTATTAAAGTCAGTGGAGGCTTGTCGGATAAGGGTTTCTTACATTTATTTAATTTTCTCTTGAGAACGAGACGGACAAATGCATCCGTCAGATTTCGATGACTTTTCTTTTGTGTACCGAAATCAATCCAAGGGAAGTAGACCTGCTCATGTGATTCTCAGATAGTTTTGTAGCAGTTCTTTCCCTTGTTTGATAGCATCTTTGTACGAGTTTGAATTGACCCTCTGCAACAAAGCTCCCAGAATAACATAGGTTTCAACATAATGACTTACAGGCTGGAACTTTACTGTGTAGTGTAAATTTGTGGCCATTGTTGTGTTTTCCCATGACCATTTCAAGTGGAGCGGAAAGATTGAATACATGTGGTTTCTGAACCTTTGTGACAGGGTAGAGAATACGTTGTGGAAGTGAATTACATTGTGGCAGTAAAGTTTTAAGTTTTGACCTCTGTATGTCTTTGTTTTTTCCATTGCTAACAACAAAAAGCTATCACAAATATTCACGCAAAGTAAAATTATCTTTAAAGTTTATTTCTTCTCTCTGTTTGTTGTACTTGTTCAGTGTCTGTGCTGTTTGTGGTTGGTGTTTCATACATTTTTACACTTCAGTCAAAATTGTGCCATTAAAGGGAAAAATTGACTGACTCCACTGTGTTCAACGATCTCACGTATGATGTAATAATATGTAGATCTCCAAAGGGTCCGATGCATGTAACATTCCATGGATCTAATGTGTGATACATTCTATAGCTTTCCACATGAATTGTATTTTAGACTTGTAAGGCAAACGGTGAGCATGTTTTTTTAAAAAACTATTGTTGTCTTTTATCTTAACTGGGTTGTCGTTTTTGACGTGGTGTTAGCCCTGATATGGCTCTAGTGGTCGGCTGGGCTATAAGCGATATGAACTTTAACTTGAACAGGCTCATACTGATGGCGTATTCCATAATTTTGGATAATTTTATCTTGTATGAGGTCTTCCCTAGTTTTCTACAGCATCTAGTGTAGGTTTTATCTTCTGGTTCTATACAGTATCCAGTGTCTGGTAGATTTCGTTTTCCCCATCAAAAGACTACCTGAGCATTGCTGACTATTACCACCTGAACAAATTTCTTCTTGACCTAATGGTTCTTGGGGCAAGTTGGTTCTTCTTCAAGTTGGTCCTTCACTTAGTTTCTTGACCAAAATGGTTCTTGACCAGCATTGTTCTTTATCAGATTTCCTCTCAACCAAAATTGTTTTTTTACCATATCAGTTCTTGGCCAAATTGCTTCCTGACCAAATTGGTTCTTGGCCAGATTACTTACTGGTTGAAAAAGTTCTTGGCTAGATTGCTTTTTGACCAAATAATTTCTTGACCAAATTACTTTATAACAAAATAATTTTTGACCATATCGATTCTTGACCAAATTGATTTCTTTTCAAATTGGTCCTTGCCCAAAATTGCCTTCTAGCCAAATTGGTTTTTAACCAAATTTCATTATGATTGGACAGGTTTTTGACTAAACTGATTTTATAAAAAAAAATCTTTTATTGATCAAATTGCTTATGGCCATTGTTTTTTGCCCACCAGACGAAGGCAGCAACATGGGTGGTGGTCAGCTGAAGTTGTCGGGTCTCCATGGCTACACCAGGTACCACGTGACAGCCTTCCTGCTGACCTTCCTCGTCTACTGCGTCTTCCACGCCTCGCGGAAAACCTTCAGCAACGTGAAGACCACCATTTTGTCGGAGTGGACCCCGTCCCACGACAACAGCACCCTGGACAGCGCCCAATGCCCCACCGGACTGTGGCGCTCCCACCACTTCTTCAGCAACAACCACGAAGCGGAGGAGTTCATGGGCACACTGGACGCCAGCTTCTTGTTCGCCTACGCCGTGGGGCTGTTCCTGATGGGGTTCGTGGCTGACCGACACGACCTGAGGGTGATGCTGACTATAGGTATGACCTTCACCTCTCTCATGGTCTTCGCCTTCGGCTGCTTGTTCGAATGGGTGGAGTGGTTCAACCAGCCAGCCTACCTCATCGCCTGGATCCTGAACGGGTTCTCACAATCCACGGCCTGGCCTTGCGTGGTGGCTGTGATGGGCAACTGGTTTGGCCGGGGCAGTCGGGGGCTGGTGATGGGGGTCTGGAGCGCCTGCGCCTCCGTGGGCAACATCATCGGCGCCCTCCTCGTGTCTGAAGTCCTGGAATACGGCTACGACTACGCCTTTCTGGTGACAGCCGGCCTGTTGTTGGCTGGGGCCGTGGTAATCATTTTTTGCCTGGTTCCCACTCCTCTGGAGGTGGGTCTTCCTCTGCCTCAGGATGGAGACGACGACGGCGATGATGTTGAGGATGGAGCCGGTCACGTGACTGGGAACAGCGTGCCTCTAGACGAACTAGGAGTCGAGATGGAGCAAGTGGCAGGGAACGCCGGTCATCTGACGTTGGACACACGTGATGAAGGACACGTAGAGAGTGCTGGGAATGGACACGATGGTGCACACGGTGACCAACTGGGACCTAGAATCTCCAAAGACGTCATGCACAATGGCGGTGTAATGAACGGACCTAACGCTTCCAGTCACCATCCTGTGCTTATGGACAATGGTAACGTTGAGACAGTCCACGTCACTTCGTTGAAGTTGGTCACTTAGATCACTCCAACCTGGACAGGGCTGTGAGCGCCTCCACTTCCAATGCCAACACCAACATGAACACGATTGCCAATGCCAACACCACCTGCATCAAAACCAGTGCCAACACGACCAACAGCAACACCACCACCAATGCCAACACCACCAACTTCAATACCAACACCAACACCAAACCCACGGAAGATCCAACCAGCGCCACCACCACCATCACCACCACCACCATCACCACTACCTCCAAGGACACCCTCACCAAGGCCGTACCCACTGAGGAGGCAAACCACACCACCGCCACCACCACCACCACCACCACCACCCCCGACAACACCAGCACCAAATCCACATCCGTAGAAGACCTCGCCGTCATCTACGACGAGGACAACACCACCCGCCCTCAAGCCATCAACTTCTTCACAGCCCTGCTGCTGCCAGGCGTAGTCCCATACGCGCTGTGCTACGCCTTCCTCAAGCTGGTGAACTACTCATTCTTCTTCTGGCTACCCTTCTACCTGTCCAACGCCTACAACATGGCGGAGGCGGTGGCCGGCAGGCTGTCCATCTGGTACGACCTGGGCGGGGTGTTTGGGGGCATGGTGGCTGGGTTCGTGTCTGACCGTCTGGGGGCACGGACCCTGGTGGTGGTGCCCATGCTGGTGATGGCGGTGCCCATGCTGTGTGTGTACGGCTTGCTGGATCTGGCCGGCACCATGCTCAGCAACGGGGCTCTGCTCTTTGTCCTGGGCTCTCTCATCGGTGGGGTGTCCAACGTCATCAGGTGAGTTGTTAGCTTGTCTGCCTTTGGTCTCTGCCTGTTGATATCCCCTGTAAGTTGTCTTTGGTCTCTGCCTGTTGATATCCCCCTGTAGTTTTCTGCCTTGGTTCTGCCTGTTGATATCCCCCTGTAATTGTCTGCTTGGTCTCTGCCTGTTGATATCCCCCTGTTGGTTTTCTGCCTTGGTCTCTGCCTGTTGATATCCCCCTGTAAGTTGTCTGCCTTGGTCTCTGCCTGTTGATATCCCCTGTTAAGTTGTCTGCCTTGGTCTCTGCCTGTTGATATCCCCCTGTTGGTTTTCTGCCTTGGTCTCTGCCTGTTGATATCCCCCTGTTGGTTTTCTGCCTTGGTCTCTGCCTGTTGATATCCCCCTGTTGGTTTCTGCCTTGGTCTTGCCTGTTGATATCCCCCTGTTGGTTGTCTGCCTTGTCTCTGCCTGTTGATATCCCCTGTTGGTTTCTGCCTTGGTCTCTGCCTGTTGATATCCCCCTGTTGGTTTTCCTGCCTTGGTCTCTGCCTGTTGATATCCCCCTGTTGGATTGTCTGCCTTGGTCTCTGCCTGTTGATATCCCCCTGTTAAGGTTGTCTGCCTTGGTCTCTGCCTGTTGATATCCCCCTGTGTTTTCTGCCTTGGTCTCTGCCTGTTGATATCCCCCTGTTGGTTGTCTGCCTTGTCTCTGCCTGTTGATATCCCCCTGTAGTTGTCTGCCTTGGTCTCTGCCTGTTGATATCCCCTGTAGTTGTCTGCCTTGGTCTCTGCCTGTTGATATCCCCCTGTAAGTTGTCTGCCTTGGTCTCTGCCCTGTTGATATCCCCCTGTTGGTTGTCTGCCTTGGTCTCTGCCTGTTGATATCCCCCTGTAAGTTGTCTGCCTTGGTCTCTGCTTGTTGATATCCCCCTGTTGGTTTTTTGGTCTCTGCCTGTTGATATCCCCCTGTTGATTTCTGCCTTGGTCTCCTGCCTGTTGATATCCCTCTGTTGGTTGTCTGCCTTGGTCTCTGCCTGTTGATATCCCCCTGTAAGTAGTCTGCCTTGGTGTCTGCCTGTTGATATTCCCCTGTAAGTTGTCTGCCTTGGTCTCTGCCTGTTGATATTCCCCTGTAAGTTGTCTGCCTTGGTCTCTGCCTGTTGATATTCCCCTGTAAGTTGTCTGCCTTGGTCTCTGCCTGTTGATATCCCCCTGTAAGTTGTCTGCCTTGGTCTCTGCCTGTTGATATCTCCCTGTAGGTTGTCTGCCTTGGTCTCTGCCTGTTGATATCCCCCTGTAAGTTGTCTGCCTTGGTCTCTGCCTGTTGATATCCCACTGTAAGTTGTCTGCCTTGGTCTCTGCCTGTTGATATCTCCCTGTAGGTTGTCTGCCTTGGTCTCTGCCTGTTGATATCTCCCTGTAGGTTGTCTGCCTTGGTCTCTGCCTGTTGATATCCCCCTGTAAGTTGTCTGCCTTGGTCTCTGCCTGTTGATATCCCACTGTAAGTTGTCTGCCTTGGTCTCTGCCTGTTGATATCTCCCTGTAAGTTTTCTGCCTTGGTCTCTGCCTGTTGATATTCCCCTGTAAGTTGTCTGCCTGGTCTCTGCCTGTTGATATCCCCCTGTAAGTTGTCTGCCTTGGTCTCTGCCTGTTGATATCCCCTGTAGGTTGTCTGCCTTGGTCTCTGCCTGTTGATATCCCCTGTAAGTTGTCTGCCTTGGTCTCTGCCTGTTGATATACCCCTGTTGGTTGTCTGCCTTGGTCTCTGCCTGTTGATATCCCCCTGTTGGTTTTCTGCCTTGGTCTCTGCCTGTTGATATCCACTGTAAGTTGTCTGCCTTGGTTTCTGCCTGTTGATATCCCCTGTAAGTTGTCTGCCTTGGTCTCTGCCTGTTGATATTCCCCTGTAAGTTTTCTGCCTTGGTCTCTGCCTGTTGATATCCCCCTGTTGGTTTTCTGCCTTGGTCTCTGCCTGTTGATATCCCCCTGTAAGTTTTCTGGCTTGGTCTCTGCCTGTTGATATCCCCTGTTGTTTTTCTGCCTTGGTCTCTGCCTGTTGATATCCCCCTGTACTTTTCTGCCTTGGTCTCTGGCTGTTGATATCCCCCTGTTGGTTTTCTGCCTTGGTCTCTGCCTGTTGATATCCCCCTGTTGGTTTCTGCCTTGGTCTCTGCCTGTTGATATCCCCCTGTTGGTTGTCTGTCTTGGTCTCTGCCTGTTGATATCCCCCTGTAAGTTGTCTGCCTTGGTCTCTTCCTGTTGATATCCCCCTGTTGGTTGTCTGCCTTTGTTCTGCCTGTTGATATCCCCCTGTAGTTGCTGCCTTGGTCTCTGCCTGTTGAATCCCCCTGTAGTTGTCTGCCTTGGTCTCTGCCTGTTGATATCCCCCTGTTGGTTGTCTGCCTTGGTCTCTGCCTGTTGATATCCCCCTGTAAGTTGTCTGCCTTGGTCTCTGCCTGTTGATATCCCCTGTTGGTTGTCTGCCTTGGTCTCTGCCTGTTGATATCCCTGAAGTTGTCTGCCTTGGTCTCTGCCTGTTGATATCCCCCTGTGGTTGTCTGCCTTGGTCTCTGACTGTTGATATCCCCCTGTAGTTGTTGCCTTGGTCTCTGCCTGTTGATATCCCCCTTAAGTTTCTGCCTTGGTCTCTGCCTGTTGATATCCCCCTGTTGGTTGTCTGCTTGGTCTCTGCCTGTTGATATCCCCCTGTAGTTGTCTGCCTTGGTCTCTGCCTGTTGATATCCCCCTGTAGGTTGTCTGCCTTGGTCTCTGCCTGTTGATATCCCCCTGTAATTTTCTGCCTTGGTCTCTGCCTGTTGATATCCCCCTGTAAGTTGTCTGCCTTGGTCTCTGCCTGTTGATATCCCCCTGTTGTTTCTGCCTTGGTCTCTGCCTGTTGATATCCCCTGTAAGTTGTCTGCCTTGGTCTCTGCCTGTTGATATCCCCCTGTTGGTTTTCTTTCTTGGTCTCTGCCTTTGATATCCCCCGTAAGTTTCTGCCTTGGTCTCTGCCTGTTGATATCCCCTGTGTTGCTGCCTTGGTCTCTGCCTGTTGATATCCCTTGTAAGTTGTCTGCCTTGGTCTCTGCCTGTTGATATCCCCCTGTAAGTTTCTGCCTTGGTCTCTGCCTGTTGATATCCCCCTGTAAGTTGTCTGCCTTGGTCTCTGCCTGTTGATATCCCCCTGTAAGTTGTCTGCCTGGTCCTGCCTGTTGATATCCCCCTGTTGGTTGTCTGCCTTGGTCTCTGCCTGTTGATATCCCCCTGTTGTTTTCTGCCTTGGTCTCTGCCTGTTGATATCCCCTGTAAGTTTCTGCTTGGTCTCTGCCTGTTGATATCCCTGTAAGTTGTCTGCCTTGGTCTCTGCCTGTTGATATCCCCTGTAGTTTTCTGCCTTGGTCTCTGCCTGTTGATATCCCCCTGTTGTTGTGGCCATTGGTCTCTGCCTGTTGATATCCCCCTGTAAGTTTCTGCCTTGGTCTCTGCTGTTGATATCCCCCTGTTGTTTTCTGCCTTGGTCTCTGCCTGTTATATCCCCCTGTAGTTTTCTGCCTTGGTCTCTGCCTGTTGATATTCCCCTGTTGTTTTCTGCCTTGGTCCTGCCTTTGATATCCCCTGTTGGTTTTCTGCCTTGTCTCTGCCTGTTGATATCCCCCTGTAAGTTGTCTGCCTTGGACTCTGCCTGTTGATATCCCCCTGTAGTTGTCTGCCTTGGTCTCTGCCTGTTGATATCCCCCTGTTTGTTGTCTGCCTTGGTCTCTGCCTGTTGATATCCCCCTGTGTTTCTGCCTTGGTCTCTGCCTGTTGATATCCCCCTGTTGGTTGTCTGCCTTGGTCTCTGCCTGTTGATATCCCCCTGTTGGTTTTCTGCCTTGGTCTCTGCCTGTTGATATCCCCCTGTAGTTGTCTGCCTTGGTCTCTGCCTGTTTATATCCACCTGTTTTGTCTGCCTTGGTCTCTGCCTGTTGATATCCCTGTAGTTTTCTGCCTTGGTCTCTGCCTGTTGATACCCCCTGTTGTTTTTTTGCCTTGGTCTCTGCCTGTTGATATCCCCCTGTAAGTTTTCTGCCTTGGTCTCTGCCTGTTGATATCCCCCTGTTGTTTTCTCCTTGGTCTCTGCCTGTTGATATCCCCCTGTAATTTTCTGCCTTGGTCTCTGCCTGTTGATATCCCCTGTAGTTTCTGCCTTGGTCTCTGCCTGTTGATATCCCCTGTGTTTTCTGCCTTGGTCTCTGCCTGTTGATATCCCCCTGTTGTTTCTGCCTTGGTCTCTGCCTGTTGATATCCCCTGTTGTTTGTCTGCCTTGGCTCTGCCTGTTGATATCCCCCTGTAAGTTGTCTGCCTTGGTCTCTGCCTGTTGATATCCCCGTGTTGTTGTCTGCCTTGGTCTCTGCCTGTTATATCCCCTGTAAGTTGTCTGCCTTGTCTCTGCCTGTTGATATCCCCTGTAAGTTTCTGCCTTGGTTCTGCCTGTTGATATCCCCCTGTGTTGTCTGCCTTGGTCTCTGCCTGTTGATATCCCCCTGTAAGTTGTCTGCCTTGGTCTCTGCCTGTTGATATCCCTGTAGTTGTCTGCCTTGGTCTCTGCCTGTTGATATTCCCCTGTAAGTTGTCTGCCTTGGTCTCTGCCTGTTGATATCCCCCTGTAGTTGTCTGCCTTGGTCTCTGCCTGTTGATATCCCCCTGTAGTTGTCTGCCTTGGTCTCTGCCTGTTGATATCCCCCTGTAAGTTGTCTGCCTTGGTCTCTGCCTGTTGATATACCCCTGTTGGTTGTCTGCCTTGGTCTCTGCCTGTTGATATCCCCCTGTTGGTTTTCTGCCTTGGTCTCTGCCTGTTGATATCCCACTGTAAGTTGTCTGCCTTGGTTTCTGCCTGTTGATATCCTCCTGTAAGTTGTCTGCCTTGTCTCTGCCTGTTGATATTCCCCTGTAAGTTTCTGCCTTGGTCTCTGCCTGTTGATATCCCCCTGTTGGTTTTCTGCCTTGGTCTCTGCCTGTTGATATCCCCCTGTAAGTTTTCTGGCTTGGTCTCTGCCTGTTGATATCCCCCTGTTTGTTTTTCTGCCTTGGTCTCTGCCTGTTGATATCCCCCTGTACTTTTTCTGCCTTGGTCTCTGGCTGTTGATATCCCCCTGTTGGTTTTCTGCCTTGGTCTCTGCCTGTTGATATCCCCCTGTAAGTTGTCTGCCTTGGTCTCTGCCTGTTGATATCCCCCTGTTGGTTGTCTGCCTTGGTCTCTGCCTGTTGATATCCCCCTGTAAGTTGTCTGCCTTGGTCTCTGCCTGTTGATATCCCCCTGTAGTTGTCTGCCTTGGTCTCTGCCTGTTGATATCCCCCTGTAATTGTCTGCCTTGGTCTCTGCCTGTTGATATCCCCTGTAAGTTGTCTGCCTTGGTCTCTGCCTGTTGATATCCCCCTGTTGGTTTCTGCCTTGGTCTCTGCCTGTTGATATCCCCCTGTAAGTTGTCTGCCTTGGTCTCTGCCTGTTGATATCCCCCTGTGGTTTCTTCTCTTGGTCTCTGCCTGTTGATATCCCCCTGTAAGTTGTCTGCCTTGGTCTCTGCCTGTTGATATCCCCTGTAAGTTGCTGCCTTGGTCTCTGCCTGTTGATATCCCTGTTCCCCCTGTAGGTTGTCTGCCTTGGTCTCTGCCTGATGATATCCCCCTGTAAGTTGTCTGCCTTGGTCTCTGCCTGTTGATATCCCCCTGTAAGTTGTCTGCCTTGGTCTCTGCCTGTTGATATCCCCCTGTTGGTTGTCTGTCTTGGACTCTGCCTGTTGATATCCCCCTGTTGGTTGTCTGCCTTGGTCTCTGCCTGTTGATATCCCCCTGTTGGTTGTCTGCCTTGGTCTCTGCCTGTTGATATCCCCCTGTAAGTTGTCTGCCTTGGTCTCTGCCTGTTGATATCCCCCTGTAAGTTGTCTGCCTTGGTCTCTGCCTGTTGATATCCCCTGCAAGTTGTCTGCCTTGGTCTCTGCCTGTTGATATCCCCTGTTGGTTTTCTGCCTTGGTCTCTGCCTGTTGATATCCCCCTGTTGTTTGTGTGCCTTAGTCTCTGCCTGTTGATATCCCCCTGTTGGTTGTCTGATTGGTCTCTGCCTGTTGATATCCCCTTGTTGGTTGTCTGCCTTGGTCTCTGCCTGTTGATATCCCCCTGTTGGTTGTCTGCCTTGGTCTCTGCCTGTTGATATCCCCCTGTAAGTTGTCTGCCTTGGTCTCTGCCTGTTGATATCCCCTGTAAGTTGTCTGCCTTGGTCTCTGCCTGTTGATATCCCCTGTAAGTTTTCTGCCTTGGTCTCTGCCTGTTGATATCCCCCTGTAAGTTTTCTGCCTTGGTCTCTGCCTGTTGATATCCCCCTGTTGGTTGTCTGCCTTGGTCTCTGCCTGTTGATATCCCCCTGTAAGTTGTCTGTCTTGGTCCCTGCCTGTTGATATCCCCCTGTAAGTTTTCTGCCTTGGTCTCTGCCTGTTGATATTCCCCTGTAAGTTGTCTGCCTTGGTCTCTGCCTGTTGATATCCCCCTGTTGGTTTTCTGCCTTGGTCTCTGCCTGTTGATATCCCCCTGTAAGTTGTCTGCCTTGGTCTCTGCCTGTTGATATCCCCCTGTAAGTTGTTTGCCTTGGTCTCTGCCTGTTGATATCCCCCGTAAGTTGTCTGCCTTGGTCTCTGCCTGTTGATATCCCCCTATAAGTTGTCTGCCTTGGTCTCTGCCTGTTGATATCCCCCTGCTGGTTTTCTGCCTTGGTCTCTGCCTGTTGATATCCCCCTGTAAGTTGTCTGCCTTGGTCTCTGCCTGTTGATATCCCCCTGTTGGTTGTCTGCCTTGGTCTCTGCCTGTTGATATTCCCCTGTTGGTTGTCTGCCATGGTCTCTGCCTGTTGATATCCCCTGTTGGTTTTCTGCCTTGGTCTCTGCCTGTTGATATCCCCCTGTAAGTTGTCTGCCTTGGTCTCTGCCTGTTGATATCCCCTGTTGGTTTTCTTTCTTGGTCTCTGCCTGTTGATATTCCCCTGTAAGTTGTCTGCCTTGGTCTCTGCCTGTTGATATCCCCTGTTGGTTTTCTTTCTTGGTCTCTGCCTGTTGATATCCCCCTGTAAGTTGTCTGCCTTGGTCTCTGCCTGTTGATATCCCCCTGTAAGTTGTCTGCCTTGGTCTCTGCCTGTTGATATCCCCTGTTGGTTTTCTTTCTTGGTCTCTGCCTGTTGATATCCCCCTGTAAGTTGTCTGCCTTGGTCTCTGCCTGTTGATATCCCCTGTTGGTTGTCTGCCTTGGTCTCTGCCTGTTGATATCCCCCTGTAAGTTGTCTGCCTTGGTCTCTGCCTGTTGATATCCCCCTGTAAGTTGTCTGCCTTGGTCTCTGCCTGTTGATATCCCCTGTTGGTTTTCTTTCTTGGTCTCTGCCTGTTGATATCCCCCTGTAAGTTGTCTGCCTTGGTCTTTGCCTGTTGATATCCCCCTGTAAGTTGTCTGCCTTGGTCTCTGCCTGTTGATATCCCCCTGTAAGTTGTCTGCCTTGGTCTCTGCCTGTTGATATCCCCCTGTAAGTTGTCTGCCTTGGTCTCTGCCTGTTGATATCCCCCTGTAAGTTGTCTGCCTTGGTCTCTGCCTGTTGATATCCCCCGTAAGTTGTCTGCCTTGGTCTCTGCCTGTTGATATCCCTGTTGGTTTTCTTTCTTGGTCTCTGCCTGTTGATATTCCCCTGTAAGTTGTCTGCCTTGATCTCTGCCTGTTGATATCCCCCTGTTGTTTGTGTGCCTTGGTCTCTGCCTGTTGATATCCCCCTGTTGGTTGTCTGCCTTGGTCTCTGCCTGTTGATATCCCCCTGTAAGTTGTCTGCCTTGGTCTCTGCCTGTTGATATCCCCCTGGTTGGTTTCTCTGCCTTGGTCCTGCCTGTTGATATCCCCCTGTAAGTTGTCTGCCTGGTATCCCTGTTGATATCCCCCTGTTGATTACAACAATCATGAACCTCATGTCTCTGCTGTAAGATCCTCTGTGGAATTTTTGTGCCTTTGTCTCTGGCCTGTTGATATCCCTGAAGGCTTTTTCAGCAGATGCACATCACAAATAGCCAGCAGAAATCGGCCAAGCAAAATTGCATTCAAGAAGAATGAAAAGCGTTCGGACCAACAAATGCTATAAATTAACATCAGGAAGAGAGTTTCTTCATTGTTATATATAGAACTGATACTGTGTACGTGTGAGCGTGGACAGTCAGCACACAAATCCAGAACAAAATTGAGGCACTGAAATGCGGTTTCTAAGAAGAATATTGAGAGTCCATTGACAGCAAAGGAAAACAAAGGGAGACCAGTCTTTGAAGGAGGCAGACACAAGATAGATCATTAATAAAGAAGATCAGAAAAGACAAGCAACATTCTAGGCCATTTTTATGAGGAAAAGGGAATTAGAGCACCGGTCACAACAAGAAAGCAGGAGGGAAAGAGATTACCAGGTAGACCCAGGGAGAAAATATTGGAGGGACTTGCAGAGTGGCTGAGGACAGAGAGGGTGGAGAGATGTACTTGCAGCGACAGGGGATAGATTCGGTGGAGGGCCATGATCGTCAAACGCTATGCGGCCCGGGCACATGATGATGATGATGATGATGATGATAATGATTTTATGCTTTGGTGTCTTCGTGTTGATATCCCTTGTCAGCTGTTGCTAGGAAGAAGAGAAAGAAAAGGGAGGAGGAGAGGGAGAGAAAGACAGAGGGAGAGAGAGAGAGAGGGATAGAAGGAGGAGGAGAGAGAGAGGAGGGGCAGAGAGATGGAGAGAGAAAGAGACAGAGAAAGAGAGAGAGAGGGAAAGAGAGAGAAGAGAGGGAGAGAAAAGAGAAATAGAGAGAGAGAAGGAGAGAGAGAAGAGAGAGGAGAGAGAGAGAAAAAGAAACAGAGAAGGAGAGAGAAAGAGAGAGGGAGAGAGAAAGAAAGAGGGAGAGAGAAGGAGAAAAAAGAGAAAAAAGAGAAGAGAGAGAGAGAAAGAAAACAGAGAGAAAGGGAGAGAGAACAGGAAACAGAAAGAGGAAAATAGAGAGAGAGAGAAAGGAAACAGAGAGAGAGAGAGAGAGAGGGAGAGAGAAGAGAGAGGGAGAGAGAGAAAAAGAGAAACAGAGAGAGAGAGAGAAGAGAGAGAGGAGAGAGAAAGAGAGAGGGACAGAGAAAGAGAAACAGAGAAAGAGAAACAGAGAGAAGAGAGAAAAGAAACAGAGAGAGAGAGAGAAAGAGAAACAGAGAGAGAGAGAGAGAGAGAGAAGAAACAGAGCGAGAGAGAGTGAGACAGGGACAGAGAAAGAGAAACGGAGGAGAGAAACATAGAGAGAGGGAGAGAGAAAAGGAAAC
>JAPXFY010000015.1:2494702-2499702 GCA_030674185.1 Monoplex corrugatus
GTAGACAACAATAACACTAACAGTCACAGCCTGACTGACGTCAGTGTATGATGTAAGATGTAGACAACAATAACAGTAACAGTCACAGCCTGGTTGACGTCAGTGTATGATGTAAGATGTAGACAAAAATAACAGTAACAGTTACAGCCTGGTTGACGTCAGTGTATGATGTAAGATGTAGACAACAATAACAGTAACAGTTACAGCCTGGTTGACGTCAGTGTATGATGTAAGATGTAGACAACAATAACAGTAACAGTCACAGCCTGGTTGACGTCAGTGTATGATGTAAGATGTAGACAACAATAACAGTAACAGTCACAGCCTGGTTGACGTCAGTGTATGATGTAAGATGTAGACAACAATAACAGTAACAGTCACAGCCTGACTGACGTCAGTGTATGATGTAAGATGTAGACAACAATAACAGTAACAGTCACAGCCTGACTGACGTCAGTGTATGATGTAAGATGTAGACAACAATAACAGTAACAGTCACAGCCTGACTGACGTCAGTGTATGATGTAAGATGTAGACAACAATAACAGTAACAGTCACAGCCTGGTTGACGTCAGTGTATGATGTAAGATGTAGACAACAATAACAGTAACAGTCACAGCCTGACTGACGTCAGTGTATGATGTAAGATGTAGACAACAATAACAGTAACAGTCACAGCCTGACTGACGTCAGTGTATGATGTAAGATGTAGACAAAAATAACAGTAACAGTAACAGTTACAGCCTGGTTGACGTCAGTGTATGATGTAAGATGTAGACAAAAATAACAGTAACAGTCACAGCCTGACTGACGTCAGTGTATGATGTAAGATGTAGACAACAATAACAGTAACAGTCACAGCCTGACTGACGTCAGTGTATGATGTAAGATGTAGACAACAATAACAGTAACAGTCACAGCCTGACTGACGTCAGTGTATGATGTAAGATGTAGATAACAGTAACAGTCACAGCCTGATTGACGTCAGTGTATGATGTAAGATGTAGACAAAAATAACAGTAACAGTAACAGTTACAGCCTGGTTGACGTCAGTGTATGATGTAAGATGTAGACAACAATAACAGTAACAGTCACAGCCTGATTGACGTCAGTGTATGATGTAAGATGTAGACAAAAATAACAGTAACAGTCACAGCCTGACTGACGTCAGTGTATGATGTAAGATGTAGACAAAAATAACAGTAACAGTAACAGTTACAGCCTGGTTGACGTCAGTGTATGATGTAAGATGTAGACAACAATAACAGTAACAGTCACAGCCTGGTTGACGTCAGTGTATGATGTAAGATGTAGACACAAACATAACAGTTACAGCCTGTTGACGTCAGTGTATGATGTAATTAGACAACAATAACATAACAGTCAAGCCTGGTTGACGTCAGTGTATGATGTAAGATGTAGACAACAATAACAGTAACAGTTCACAGCCTGGTTGACGTCAGTGTATGATGTAAGATGTAGACAACAATAACAGTAACAGTCACAGCCTGGTTGACGTCAGTGTATGATGTAAGATGTAGACAACAATAACAGTAACAGTCACAGCCTGGTTGACGTCAGTGTATGATGTAAGATGTAGACAAAAATAACAGTAACAGTCACAGCCTGGTTGACGTCAGTGTATGATGTAAGATGTAGACAAAAATAACAGTAACAGTCACAGCCTGATGACGTCAGTGTATGATGTAAGATGTAGACAAAAATAACAGTAACAGTCACAGCTGGTATGACGTCAGGTATGATGTAAGATGTAGACAACAATAACAGTAACAGTCACAGCCTGGTTGACGTCAGTGTATGATGTAAAATGTAGACAACAATAACAGTAACAGTCACAGCCTGGTTGACGTCAGTGTATGATGTAAGATGTAGACAAAAATAACAGTAACAGTCACAGCCTGGTTGACGTCAGCGTATGATGTAAGATGTAGACAACAATAACAGTAACAGTCACAGTCTGACTGACGTCAGTATGATGTAAGATGTAGACAACAATAACAGTAACAGTCACAGTCGGTGACGTCAGGTATGATGTAAGAGAAGACAACACAATTGTGCACATCAATTGACAGTTGATCAGTATTTTACTGAAGATAGACATGGCCATGAGAAATAGTATGGTACGCCTGAATATCACAACAAACAATTTCATATCATCAATGATATGCATAGGCTGCGTAGTAAACCCTGGCTAAGAATCATTAGTAATGCATAGGCTAGCGTAGTAAACCCTGCTAAGAATCATTAGTAATGCATAGGCTGCGTAGTAAACCCTGGCTAAGAATCATTAGTAATGCATAGGCTGCGTAGTAAACCCTGGCTAAGAATCATTAGTAATGCATAGGCTGCGTAGTAAACCCTGGCTAAGAATCATTAGTAATGCATAGGGTGCGTAGTAAACCCTGGCTAAGAATCATTAGTAATGCATAGGCTGCGTAGTAAACCCTGGCTAAGAATCATTAGTAATGCATAGGCTGCGTAGTAAACCCTGGCTAAGAATCATTAGTAATGCATAGGCTGCGTAGTAAACCCTGGCTAAGAATCATTAGTAATGCATAGGCTGCGTAGTAAACCCTGGCTAAGAATCATTAGTAATGCATAGGCTGCGTAGTAAACCCTGGCTAAGAATCATTAGTAATGCATAGGCTGCGTAGTAAACCCTGGCTAAGAATCATTAGTAATGCATAGGCTGCGTAGTAAACCCTGGCTAAGAATTATTTGTAATGCATAGGCTGCGTAGTAAACCCTGGCTAAGAATTATTTGTAATATCCACGAAGAAGTCTGTAAGTAGATGTTAACCCTTTGACTATGCACCCTGGCCACCAGCATCCTGCATTGTCAACCATGCTAATAAAACAAAAACTTAACCGTTTGACTCCCTCACCCTATCCACCAGCTTCCTGCAAGCTGGTGGATAGGGTGAGGGAGTCAAACGGTTAAGTTTTTGCAGTTGATAGATAGGGTGCGGGAGTGAAAGGGTTAATGTCAAGTACAGAATACAATTGTTCATAGCATTACATGTACACTCGATTTCGTCTCCGCAAAATTATGTATCAACCAATGTTTAAAACATTTTAGCATCTGCAGTCAAAAAACAAACTAATCTGCAGTGAAGAGAATTTCTCTGAATATTATATGTCGTGACAGTAACCTTTTTCTCTTTCCCGTAGAAGTTGAACTTTAGTACATCCATAATCACCATCATCGTCATGTGCCCTGCCACGTGGCGTTGGCGATCATGGCCTTCCATAAGAATCTGTCCCTTGTCGGTAGCCCTGACAGTCTTGGTAATGTACGATGGTGGCTTCCCGTTGCCTTCCATCGGTTTTTGTACGGACTGTCCGCTAAGCCTTTGTCGTTCCCACGACTACCCACAAGGCAGTGGGGGTGATTTTCTGTCAGGGTTCACTCCCTTAGCCATGGTTTCACCCGAGACACCCACAAGGCAGTGGTGCTATTTACCCATAGCTGGGTTCATAGTATGTCTGTTAAAAAGCTCGGTTATGTTGTCTCCAATATGGTTTGTTGTTACATCTGTGTCATCATCTGCAGAGATCCAAAACAGTCCGACTGCCCGCGTCCAAGCAAACAGGAACCAGAAAAACAAGAAAACCGAAAAAGGACGCGTATTAGATACAACAAGACAAGACAGGCGCAAATTTTGTGTTGTAGAATTCAACTCGCTTTCATTCGTTCATGGCGTTTGTCTCCCCTGTTCCCTAGTCACCTCAGTTCACAAACACTTTTTGAGTTGATGTCAGTCATTATCTGCAGGTTGATGAAATGTTGGGGGATGTTGTGTTGTTTTTGTCCTGAGGTTTGTGTGTTTGTTGTTTGTGTGTTTGTTGTTTGTGTGTTGTTGTTTTTTTGTGTTTGTTGTTGCTGTATGTGTTGTTGTTTTTGTCCTGAGGTTTGTGTATTTGTTGTTTGTGTGTTTGTGTGTGTGTGTTGTTGTTGTTGTCGGAGTGTGCGTTGTTGTCGTTGGAGTGTGTGAATTGTTGTTGTTGGATTGTGTGTGTGTGTGTGTTGTTGAGAGTGTGTGTGTTCTTGTTGTTGTTGTGTGTGTGTGTGTTGTTGTTGTTCTTGCTGTGTGTGTGCTTGTACGTGTGTGTGTTGTGTGTGTATTTGTGTATGTGTGTTTGTGTACACGTGCGTATGTATGTGTTTTGGTTTGTGTGTGTGTATTTGTATGTGTGTGCGCGTGTATGCCTGCGTATATGTCTGTAAGTGTGGGTATGTATGTGTCTATGTGTGTGTTTGCGTGTTTGTGTGTGTGTGTGTGCGTACGTGAGTGCGTGTGTGTGTGTGGTGTTGTTGTCTGTGTGTACTTGTGCGTGCGTGTGTGTATGTATGCGTGTATTTGTGCGTGTGCATGCGTGATTGTGAGCTTGAAAAGACCAGTTGGCCGAAAATTTGCCGTAACCTTGTTTCGTATATCAAATACACGTTGTAATTCAGTTTCCTGTCTTTCTCATTTTTACCAGCTTCATCAGTCGACTTTGATTGTTATAATAACCAGGTCACAATGACAGAAGTACTGCCTAACATTGTCAGCAATGCGTTTCTCGCATATATCAGCCTTTCCTCCATTTTTGTCATAGGCCTTGTAAGGTCCCTGTGAGAATCTTTCACTGTTTTTAAGGTATCTTGGCTGTGTTGGTCTTTTCGTTTTAGACTGTTTAGTAAGGCTTCACAGTGTTTTGTCGTCCTTCTCACAATTCAAACAGCTCGTTTTCTGTTTTCAGCTCCTCCATAAGCATGATAATAGTTTCCTCCTCTTTGTGTCAGTACATGTCAGTGTGTTTGTGTCATGATGTCAGTGTGTTTGTGTGTCATATTGTCAGTGTGTCTGTGTCATAATGTCAGTGTGTTTGTGTCATGATGTCAGTGTGTTTGTGTCATAATGTCAGTGTGTTTGTGTCATAATGTCAGTGTGTTTGTGTTCATAATGTCAATTGTGTTTGTGTCATAATGTCTG
>JAPXFY010000015.1:2504702-2522202 GCA_030674185.1 Monoplex corrugatus
TCGGGGTCTGCTGGGATTAGGATGTTGTCGGTGGGGACTTCTGCCAGGTGGTTAATTATCTTGTACAATAAGATGAGTTTGGCGTCCCTCCTACGGTCTGAGAGGCTGTCCCAGTTTAGCATTTTCAACATTTCTGTGACACTGCTGTTGTAACTGTAGTCGCGGAACACCATCCGCGCACCACGACGCTGCACCATCTCCATAAGATCCCCTGTACAATAGTGTCCACATGAGTTAAGATACTATTAGTTAAGGACTATAATACTTCCATTCGGCGTCAGAAGGGAATGAACTGCTACAGAATCTACTTCATGACCAGCTAAACGTCACACAGAACCTCCCCATAGACTGTGCCATGGACTAAGATCTTGGAAAGAGACACCAACTGCCCCACCATGGACTAAGATCTTGGAAAGGGACACCAACTGCCCCACCATGGACTAAGATCTTGGAAAGAGACACCAACTGCCCCACCATGAACTAAGATCTTGGAAAGAGACACCAACTGCCCCACCATGGACTAAGATCTTGGAAAGAGACACCAACTGCTCCACCATGGAGTAAGATCTTGGAAAGAGACACCAACTGCTCCACCACGGACTAAGATCTTGGAAAGAGACACCAACTGCTCCACCATGGAGTAAGATCTTGGAAAGAGATACCAACTGCCCCACCATGGACTAAGATCTTGGAAAGGACACCAACTGCCCCACCATGGACTAAGATCTTGGAAAGAAACACCAACTGCTCCACCATGGACAGCTCCATCCTAGTTAGCGACAAACAGCAACATATCCTGTAGATGATGTAGAGATCGGATGACAGTGATGTGGTAAAATCATCTTTATTGGGGAGGCAACTTGACGGAGATGAGTTCATTGGGTAGAACTACCCGAAGAGTGTCCAGGAGGTCAGTTCATCGGAGAAGAGTACCTGAAGATTGTCCTGGTGGTGTGTTCATTAGGGAGGACTACCTGAGGATTGTCCTGGACGTGAGCTCATAAGGAGGACTACCTGAAGAGTACCATGGAGGTGAGTTCATTAGGGAGGACTACCTGAAGAGATACCATGGAGGTGAGTTCATTATGGAGGACTACCTGAAGAGTACCATGGATGTGAGTTCATTAGGTAGGACTACCTGAAGAGTACCATGGAGTTGAGTTCATTAGGGAGGACTATCTGAAGAGTACCATGGAGGTGAATTCATTAGGGAGGACTACCTGAAGAGTACCATGGAGGTGAGTTCATTAGGAGGACTACCTGAAGAGTATTGGATGTGAGTTCATTAGTAGGACTACCTGAAGATTGTCCATGAGTGGTGAGTTCATTAGGAGGACTACCTGAAGATACCATGGTGTGTGATTCATTAGGAGGGACTACCTGAAGAGTACTTATGGAGTGAGTTCATTAGGTAGACTACCTGAAATGTCCATGTGGTAGTGTCATTAGGGAGGATACCTGAAGAGTACTCATGGAGGTGAATGTCATTAGGAGGACTACCTAAGAGTATATGGATAGTTCATTAGGAGATACCTGGATAGATACCATGGTGGTGGTTCATTAGGGTAGGACTACCGAAGAGTCCATGGAGGTGTTTATTAGAGAAGACTACCTGAAGATTGTCCATGGGGTGTGTTCATTAGGGAGGACTACCTGAAGATATTCCTGGGGTGTGTTCATTAGGAGGACCACCTGAAGAGTACCATGGAGATGATTCATTAGGTGAGACCACCTGAAGAGTACCATGGGGGTGAGTTCATTATGGAGGACTACCTGAAGAGTACCATGGAGATGAGTTCATTAGGGAGGACTACCTGAAGAGTACCATGGGGTGAGTTCATTAGGGAGGACACCTGAAGAGTACCATGGAGATGAGTTCATTATGGAGGACCACCTGAAGAGTACCATGGAGTGAGTTCATTAGGAGGACCCCCTGAAGAGTACCATGGAGTATTTCATTAGGGAGGATACCTGAAGAGTACCATGGAGTGAGTTCATAGGGAGGACTACCTGAAGAGACCATGGAGTGAGTTCATTAGGAGGACTACTGAAGAGTACACTGGAGTAGTTCATTAGGAGGACTACCTGAAGAGTACCAAGGAGTATTGATTGAACCTGAACAGTTCAGGAGTAGCATGGACTACCTGAAGAATACCTGGGGTGTTTCATTAGGGAGGACTACCTGAAGATGTGTCCTGGTGGTGTTTCATTAGGGAGGACTACCTGAAGATGTCCTGGAGGTGTTCATTAGGGAGGACCACCTGAAGATGTCTGGTAGGTGATTCATTAGGGAGGACTACTGAAGATTGTCCTGGATGGTGAGTTCATTAGGAGGACTACCTGAAGAGTCCATGGAGGATGATTCATTAGGGAGGACACCTGAAGAGTACCATGGAGTGAGTTCATTAGGAGGACTACGCTGAAGAGTCCATGGAGTAGTTCATTGGAGGACATCCTGAAGAGTACTGGAGATGAGTTCATTAGGAGGACCACCTGAAGATGCCATGGAGTGACTTCATTAGGAAGGATCCACCTGAAGAGTACACTGGAGGTCATTATTGAGGATAGTACCTGAAGAATGTCCGGAGGTCATTCATCGGGTAGGCTACCTGACGAGAATGACTCACTGGTGGTAGTCTAGCAGGCTATCTGAAGAGTACACTGGAGGTGACGTTATTGAGACTCTTCTGAAGAGTATTAGGAGGTGAGTTCATTGATAGAGACTACTGAATTCCAGGAGGTCACTTCATGGAGCCGAAGATACTGTGACTAAATGACATCACTGAGTGTATGATCATTGGGAAGCATCTGTAAGATGTCCGGAGTATGATCATGGGAAGGCCAAGAGTGTCTGGAGGTGATTCATTGGAAGTCACTGAGAGTCAGTGATCAGATCGTCTAAGCAAGTCTGAGTGACTCATTGGGAGGATCCTGTCTGAAGAGTGCCAAGAGGTGACTTATAAAATGACATCATGGTGAGACACTGTCATAAAGGAAGGCATACTGAAAATGAATCCTGGAGTGACATCTCATCATAAGGGCAAAGCTACTGTAAGAATGACTCACTGGAGTGACATTCATAAGGGAAGCATACTGTATAAAGTGACATCACTGGAGTGACTCATTGAGTCATCGAAAGAATGCTACTGAAGTGACATCATGGGTAATGACGTCATCAGAAGAGGCATGCATACTGAAGATGACTTCACTTGAGTCAAGTCATGACTGAAATTTAAATGATGCACTTGTATTCGTATCAAAGGAGGACTGTCATGAAGAATTCACTGGGTAGTGACTCATATAGAAGGTCACAAGCATGACTGTAAATGACATCATGGTGTATGATCAATCGAAAAGGCCAAAGCATACTGTATAAAATGACTCACTGTGTAATGATCACATCTCATCAGAAAGGCCAAAGCTACTGTATAGAAGTGACATCATGGGATGATCACATCGTCATCAAGAGGGCCAACATACAGTTGAAAGACATACGGTGAATGACACATGTCATCAGAAGTGCACTTCATTGTAAAATGACATCACTGGTGTATGATCACTCGTCATCAAAGGCCAAAGCATACTGTAAAATGACATCACTGGGTATGACACATCGTCATCAAATGAGGCCAAGCATACTGTATAAATGACATCCTGGTGTATGACTCACATCGTCACAAAGGCCAACATACTGTATAAATGACATCACTGTGTATGATCACTCGTCATCAAAGAGGCAAGCTACTGTATAAATGACATCACTGTTATGATGCACATCGTCATCGAAAGGCCAAGCATACTGTATAAATGACATCATGGTGAGTGTCATGATCATGAAGATGTCTCAAGGAGGTGAACTGTATGGAAATGTACTCGTCTGAGGAAGTGCCTGCGATGGTGCACTTCATGGGAGTCTCATCATAAGATGTATGCATGCAGGTGTTCATGCACATCGTCATGAAAGAGGCAGCATACTTATATAAATGACATCACTGGTGTATGATCACTGTCATCAAGAGCAAAGCATACTGTATAAAATGACATCACTGGGTATGTACTCATCAAGCGCTGATGCAAAGGGCAAGCATACTGTATAAAATGACATCACTGGTGTATGTCACTGTCATCAAAGGAAAGCATACTGTATAATGACATCACTGGGTATGATCACCTCGTCATCAAAAGGGCCAAAGCATACTGTATAAAATGACATCACTGGTGTATGATCACATCGTCATCAAAAGGAGACCAAAGCATACTGTATAAAATGACATCACTGGTGTATGATCACATCGTCATCAAAAGAGGCCAAAGCATACTGTATAAAATGACATCACTGGTGTATGATCACATCGTCATCAAAAGGGCCAAAGCATACTGTATAAAATGACATCACTGGTGTATGATCACATCGTCATCAAAAGGACCAAAGCATACTGTATAAAATGACATCACTGGTGTATGATCACCATCGTCATCAAAAGAGCCAAAGCATACTGTATAAAATGACATCACTGGTGTATGATCACATCGTCATCAAAAGAGCCAAAGCATACTGTATAAAATGACATCACTGGTGTATGATCACATCGTCATCAAAAGGAGCCAAAGCATACTGTATAAAATGACATCACTGGTGTATGATCACATCGTCATCAAAAGGAGCCAAAGCATACTGTATAAAATGACATCACTGGTGTATGATCACATCGTCATCAAAAGGCCAAGCATACTGTATAAAATGACATCACTGGTGTATGATCACATCGTCATCAAAAGGCCAAAGCATACTGTATAAAATGACATCACTGGTGTATGATCACATCGTCATCAAAAGAGCCAAAGCATACTGTATAAAATGACATCACTGGTGTATGATCACATCGTCATCAAAAAGGCCAAAGCATACTGTATAAAATGACATCACTGGTGTATGATCACATCGTCATCAAAAGAGACCAAAGCATACTGTATAAAATGACATCACTGGTGTATGATCACATCGTCATCAAAAGGAGACCAAAGCATACTGTATAAAATGACATCACTGGTGTATGATCACATCGTCATCAAAAGGAGCCAAAGCATACTGTATAAAATGACATCACTGGTGTATGATCACATCGTCATCAAAAGGAGCCAAAGCATACTGTATAAAATGACATCACTGGTGTATGATCACATCGTCATCAAAAGGCCAAAGCATACTGTATAAAATGACATCACTGGTGTATGATCACATCGTCATCAAAAGGCTAAAGCATACTGTATAAAATGACATCACTGGTGTATGATCACATCGTCATCAAAAGGCCAAAGCATACTGTATAAAATGACGTCACTGGTGTATGATCACATCGTCATCAAAAGGAGACCAAAGCATACTGTATAAAATGACATCACTGGTGTATGATCACCTCGTCATCAAAAGGAGGGCAAAGCATACTGTATAAAATGACATCACTGGTGTATGATCACATCGTCGTCAAGGGGAAAAGTTCTATGACCCTGTGAAGAACGGCCTGAAATCACACAATACCACAACCAGCCTGATTCAGACCTTGTACAGAGTTTTTCCCCATATTTCCTCCACTTAATCATATGTCTGAAAAAAACACGAACATTTTGTGAAACCAAGGGCATCTAACACTGAAGGTGAATCAGTTTGTAATCTGAACTTTGAGAACGGCCAGTATATTGCAATATGAACTTAGTTAACAGTCAGCAAACTGTAATCAGAACTTAGTAAATAGCCAGTAAACTGCAATATGAACTTAGTAAATAGCCAGTAAACTGCAATATGAACTTAGTAAATAGCCAGTAAACTGCAATATGAACTTAGTAAATAGCCAGTAAACTGCAATATGAACTTAGTAAACAGTCAGTAACTGAAATCTGAACTTAGTAAACAGCCAATAAACTGCAATATGAACTTAGTAAACAGCCAGTAACTGTAATATGAACTTAGTAAACAACCAGTAACTGTAATATGAACTTAGTAAACAGCCTGTAAACTGCAATATGAACTTAGTAAACAGCCAGTAAACTGAAGTCTGAACTTAGTAAACAGCTAGTAACTGTAATCAGAACTTAGTAAACAGCCAGTAACTGTAATCAGAACTTAGTAAACAGCCAATAAACTGCAATATGACCTTAGTAAACAGCCAGTAAACTGCAATATGAACTTAGTAAACAGCCAATAAACTGCAATATGAACTTAGTAAACAGCCAGTAAACTGAAGTCTGAACTTAGTAAACAGCCAGTAACTGAAATCTGAACTTAGTAAACAGCTAGTAACTGAAATCTGAACTTAGTAAACAGCCAGTAACTGAAATCTGAACTTAGTAAACAACCAGTAAACTGCAATGTGAACTTAGTAAACAACCAGTGAACTGCAATGTGAACTTAGTAAACAACCAGTAAACTGCAATCTGAACTTAGTAAACAACCAGTAAACTGCAATGTGAACTTAGTAAACAACCAGTAAACTGCAATCTGAACTTAGTAAACAACCAGTAAACTGCAATGTGAACTTAGTAAACAACCAGTAAACTGCAATGTGAACTTAGTAAACAACCAGTAAACTGCAATGTAACTTAGTAAACAACCAGTAAACTGCAATCTGAACTTAGTAAACAACCAGTAAACTGCAATCTGAACTTAGTAAACAACCAGTAAACTGCAATGTGAACTTAGTAAACAACCAGTAACTGAAATCTGAACTTAGTAAACAGCCAGTAACTGAAATCTGAACTTAGTAAACAACCAGTAAACTGCAATATGAACTTAGTAAACAGCCAGTAACTGAAATCTGAACTTAGTAAACAGCCAGTAAACTGCAATGTGAACTTAGTAAACAGCCAGTAACTGAAATCTGAACTTAGTAAACAGCCAGTAACTGAAATCTGAACTTAGTAAACAACCAGTAAACTGCAATGATGAACTTAGTAAACAGCCAGTAACTGAAATCTGAACTTAGTAAACAGCCAGTAACTGAAATCTGAACTTAGTAAACAACCAGTAACTGAAATCTGAACTTAGTAAACAGCCAGTAACTGAAATCTGAACTTAGTAAACAACCAGTAAACTGCAATATGAACTTAGTAAACAACCAGTAAACTGCAGACAAAACGCATGAAAAGTCTGTTGACGTTAGCTGTGATAGTGTAGACCAAACACAAAACTCACAATGAAATGAACGTGGCCAGAGTGGTGATGACGTTAGCTGTGACAGTGTAGACCAAACACAAAACTCACAATGAAATGAACGTGGCCAGAGTGGTGATGACGTTAGCTGTGACAGTGTAGACCAAACACAAAACTCACAATGAAATGAAGGTGGCTAGAGTGGTGATGACGTTAGCTGTGACAGTGTAGACCAAACACAAAACTCACAATGAAATGAAGGTGGCTAGAGTGGTGATGACGTTAGCTGTGATAGTATAGACCAAACACAAAACTCAATGAAATGAAGGTGGCTAGAGTGGTGATGACGTTAGCTGTGATAGTGTAGACCAAACACAAAACTCACAATGAAATGAAGGTGGCTAGAGGTGATGACGTTAGCTGTGACAGTGTAGACCAAACACAAAACTCACAATGAAATGATCGTGGCCAGAGTGGTGATGACGTTAACTGTGACAGTGTAGACCAAACACAAAACTCACAATGAAATGAACGTGGCCAGAGTGGTGATGACGTTAGCTGTGACAGTGTAGACCAAACACAAAACTCACAATGAAATGAAGGTGGCTAGAGTGGTGATGACGTTAGCTGTGACAGTGTAGACCAAACACAAAACTCACAATGAAATGAAGGTGGCTAGAGTGGTGATGACGTTAGCTGTGATAGTATAGACCAAACACAAAACTCACAATGAAATGAAGGTGGCTAGAGTGGTGATGACGTTAGCTGTGATAGTGTAGACCAAACACAAAACTCACAATGAAATGAAGGTGGCTAGAGTGGTGATGACGTTAGCTGTGACAGTGTAGACCAAACACAAAACTCACAATGAAATGAAGGTGGCTAGAGTGGTGATGACGTTAGCTGTGATAGTGTAGACCAAACACAAAACTCACAATGAAATGAAGGTGGCTAGAGTGGTGATGACGTTAGCTGTGATAGTGTAGACCAAACACAAAACTCAATGAAATGAAGGTGGCTAGAGTGGTGATGACGTTAGCTGTGATAGTATAGACCAAACACAAAACTCACAATGAAATGATCGTGGCCAGAGTGGTGATGACGTTAGCTGTGATAGTGTAGACCAAACACAAAACTCACAATGAAATGAAGGTGGCTAGAGTGGTGATGACGTTAGCTGTGATAGTATAGACCAAACACAAAACTCACAATGAAATGATCGTGGCCAGAGTGGTGATGACGTTAGCTGTGATAGTGTGGACCAAACACAAAACTCACAATGAAATGAAGGTGGCCAGAGTGGTGATGACGTTAGCTGTGATAGTGTAGACCAAACACAAATCTCACAATGAAATGAACGTGGCCAGAGTGGTGATGACGTTAGCTGTGACAGTGTAGACCAAACACAAAAGTCACAATGACATGAACGTGGCCAGGGTGATGATGATGTTGTGCGTGGTGTAGATACCTCAATACATAACGACACTGATAACTCTTTCAGTGATCAGAGACATAATTTGCCAGCTTCCTGTGGCCTGATCTTTGTGGCGGCACTGGGAATAATTGGAAAGGGAGATAAATCACACAGAAAATGAAGTCTGTTCAAACAGTGAACAGGTTGGAAGAAACTTAACAGGTATGTGCTGAGTGTTGGTCCTGTGTGTCATCATTGTGTTTATCCCCCACTGGGGATGCCGGGGGCTCTTTCAGTGTAAATAGTATCCCCCACCTTCTGGATATTCTGTGCTAGAAATGTCCTCTTTTTCTGTCACTCTCTTTGTTTCTGCCTTGCTCCTTTGCTTTCTGTCATCTCTTCCTATCAATTTCTACTGTTCACCAGTATATGTTTTATAAAACTTTAATACTTTATCTTGGGATTGATAAATGGGTACAAGTATTAAATGCGTTTTTGGTCCTAAGGAAATGTGAGATGCAGACGCAATTTTAGGTAGTTTAGACCCTCTTTGATATGCTTCAGCGTCCATAGGGATAAATTGCATGGGTGGTCAGCGCCAGGGACATATACTCCTAATCATAATTTAAGGGCCACTTCTTCCTTCCTCTCTAATTTTAAGTTGAAATAATTGACAATATTTAGAATTGATTCTATGTTTTATTTCATCATTTCCACACCTGTTTTGGAAAAAGAAATTAGCACAATGACCCATTAGTGAACAGCACATGCATTTAAAGGAACATCCCCCCCTTTTCAAAAAACAGAAAGTGTCAGATTTGGCCAATCTGTTTTCAATATCGCGTGTGTCCGCCCTGAGCCTGGATGCATGCTTCACAGCGCCGATGCATCGACCCCACAAGGGTACGGAGTGTGTCCTGAGGGATGGCCGCCCACTCGATCTGCAGGATGTCGACCAGCCTGGCCAGGGTGCCCGGTGGGGGGTGGTTGTCCCTGATGCGCCTCCCGAGCACATCCCAGAGGTGTTCAATTGGGTTCAGGTCAGGTGAGCACGCTGGCCAGGCCATACGGACGACTTCATGCTGCTCCAGGAAGTCGGTCACAAGGCGTGCTCGATGCGCAGGTGCATTGTCGTCCTGGAAGATGGCGCCTTGACCAAGGTCCACAAGCGCAGGCAGTGCCACGGCCGCCAGAACCTCGTCCCGGTACCGGACCCCGTTCAGGATGCCGTCAATGGGGAGCAGGGGGGTCCGGGTACCACGGCTCATGCCACCCCACACCATCACCGACCCGCCGCCGTACCGGTTATGCTCTTGGACAGTGGCGTCAGCGAACCTCTCCCCTTGACGTCGCCACACCCGAGCCCGGCCATCGTTAAAGGTCAGGGTGAACCTGGACTCATCCAAAAACAAGACCCGGGCCCACTGTTGCCTTGTCCAGGTCACGTGCTCCCTGGCCCAGGTCATGCGGCGCACTCTGTTGACCGGTGACAGCACGGGTCGGACGGCCGGTCTCCGTGACCTCAAGTTTGCCTCATGTAGCCGTCTTCTCACCGTGCTGCAGCTGATGTTAGCACCTGTTGCGTCCCTCAGCTGACCCCTCAAGGTCACCACAGTGGATGCCCTTTCCCTCAGGACGGAGAGGGCAAGGTAGCGGTCTTGCTGTCTTGTCGTTACTCTGGGTCGACCCGTGTGACGCCTTTCCTGGACTGCTCCAGTCTCATTGAAGCGCTCCAGCAGTCTCTGGATTGTGGAATGCGACACTTCAAGTCGTCTAGCAACTTCCCGCTGCGCTAGGCCTTCATCAAGCAGATCGAGGGCTCTCCCCCGCTGCTCATCCGTCATCCGTCGTCTTGCAAGCATGGTTAAAACGAACCAAGAACGGGTCCTTTTTATCCTCGTCTGCGGGCAACTTTGGCTGGAGTAGTGTTCAAAAAGGGCTTGCCTTGCACGTGCAAAGCGAATTTTGTCGCTACCTTGCCTGCGTCGTCAGAGAGACCCTGCTGAAGATTCGACAATTTCGTGTGGAAATTGTCTTCCTTGGGCCGCCCATTGCAAATCGGCAAATCCCCAAACACGTGCCAAAAGGAAACTGCAATGTTGTCTGAGCTCTTATCCATTCAGTTACGGCAACGAATTGGAGAAAAGAGTAAGAGAAAATAGGTTATTTCTCCTTTCAAAAATTGACTCAAAAACGTTCCTGGCCCTTCAATAATGACGTGTAGTATATACCTACACTATGTGCGTGAATGCGTTGATCTGTTTACCTAATTTTCTTATCTATTTTATTCCTCCGGAGAGGTATTGTGCAAGTTTTGATATACTTATAACCGTGATATGGCTCTGCGCAGTCAGCTGGGTTTTAAACAACAATAACAGTAACAATAACAATAACAGTAACAATAACAATAACAACAATAATAACAGTAACAATAACAGTAACATTAACAATGACATTAATACCCTTGTGTTTCGTCTCATGGAATGTAGACAGTCTAATAACTAAGCTTGAAGATTCCGATTATGTTGATACATTTCACGTTTACATTTCATCCGTCATCTCCGGCTGGTTGATTCAATCCCCAACCCACAACATGAAATACCGATCTGATGGCTGTCCATCTTAATGTTTCCATCATTCTGCTGGTGTCAGCTTACTGTTTCATTGGTCCAGTGGCCTGTTGGCTGCCCATCTTAATGTTTCCATTATTCTGGTGGTGTCAGCTTACTGTTTCATAGGTCCACTGGTCTGTTCACTGCCCATCTTGATGTTTCCATCATTCTGGTGGTGTCAGCTTACTGTTTCATAGGTCCACTGGCCTGTTGGCTGCCCATCGTAATGTTTCCATCATTCTGGTGGTGTCAGCTTACTATTTCATAGGTCCAGTGGCCTGTTGGCTGCCCATCTTAATGTTTCCATCATTGTGGTGGTGTCAGATTACTGTTTGATAGGTCCACTGACCTGTTGGCTGCCCATCTTAATGTTTCCATCATTGTGGTGGTGTCAGCTTACTGTTTGATAGGTCCACAGGCCTGTTGGCTGCCCGTCTTAACGTTTCCATCAATGTGGTGGTGTCAGCTTACTGTTTGATAGGTCCACTGGCCTGTTGGCTGCCCATCTTAACGTTTCCATCATTGTGGTGGTGTCAGCTTACTGTTTGATAGGTCCACTGGCCTGTTGGCTGCCCATCTTAACGTTTCCATCATTCTGGTGGTGTCAGCTTACTGTTTGATAGGTCCACAGGCCTGTTGGCTGCCCATCTTAACGTTTCCATCATTGTGGTGGTGTCAGCTTACTGTTTCATAGGAACCAGAAAAAAACGAAAGAAGAATAAGAACACGTATTCAGTATAAGACAAGACAGGAGCACATTTTCGGCCAACTGGCCTTTGTCAAGCGTAAATGTAAGATCACAAACAAACACACACCAAATCCAAAATTAGGAGAAAAAGACTGAAACTTCCCTGCTGCTTCGGCCAGTGGGAGAAGAAGAGTAAATACATTCACGCTTGACAAAGGCCAGTTGGCCGAAATTTGCGCCTGTCTTGTCTGGTTATAGTAAATACCTTACACGTTCTGATTCTATTTTCGTGTTTTTCTGGTTCCTGTTTGCTTGAACGCTGGCACTAGCACTTGTTTTGGAGACTGCTTCAGAGGTCCATCTCCCCCTTCCCCATTTCAAGATCGTATCAACACTTAAGGTTTTGCGCAGGCTCTGAGAATCTGTCAATTGCTGACAGATTTGTGTGGAGCGTGTTAGGAATTGTCCAAGTACGATCTTCTTCTTCTTGGCGTACGCTGCTACACAATCATCTGAGTCCGGGCGATGAATGCAGCCGTCTTTTCCAGCTCCTGTCTGCAGCCATGGAGTTTGGTTGTCAGCGGAGTTTCTGTCGGCCACACGTCCTGTCTTGCCACCTGGTGAAGGGGACATCTTTGGAGTATATGCTCCGTGGTTTGGTCTTCTTGACCACAGGGACAGGTTGGGGAGGGCGCCAGTTTCAGTTTGCGGTACATGTGGCTGTTCAGACTATTGTGACCAGTGCGCAACCTCACCAGGGCAACTTGCTGCTCTCTAGACAACAGATGGTAGTCATCCCTGTGTCGTCTCGGCATGGAAAGCGCCCTGATGATGCTCCTCTTGTCCAAGTACGATGAATCCCTCTTAAACAAAGTGAACACTTCCACCTTCGTCTGTTTAGTCGACAGTTTCATGGAGACTATACACTCTGCCCTTTTACCCAAACATGACCGTCTTCTACTGTTCTGTTTAGTCAGCCCTTTGATTCTGGCACCTCTGGCCTCCAGCATCCTGCAAAGTCAACTGTACTAGCAAAGCAAAAACTTAACCCTTTGACTCCTTCACCATAGCCACCAGCTTCCTGCAGTCAAAGGGTTAAGTTTTTGCAAGAAACTGGTGGATAGGGTGAGGGAGTCAAAGGGTTAAGTTTTTGCAGGAAGCTGATGGCTAGGGTGAGGAAGTCAAAGGTTAGAGCTTGTCAAGGGAGGTCGGGTGGTGATGGTGGTGGTGGTGATGGTGGTGGTGATGGTGGTGGTGGTAATGGTGGTGATGATGATGATGGTGGTGATGGGGATGGTGGTGGTGATGGTGGTGGTGATGGTGGTGGTGATGGTGATGATGGTGGTGGTGACGATGGTGGTGGTGATGGTGGTTGTGGTGGTGGTGATGGTGGTGGTGGTGATAGTGGTGGTGATGGTGGTGGTGATGGTATCATACCAACATTACCACCACCACCACCATCACCGAATCATCATCATCATCATCATCATCATCATCTAGGTATCTATGTATAGAATGACCTTGAATTCGTGACGGGAGATCAACTGACGAATGAATGTACTGAAAAAAGAGGAATCCGCTGCGTGAACAAAACTGTTTGGAATCCTGGGGGCGGGGATGAGGGGGGTGTGTGTGTGTTAGGATAAAGACTTTTCCACTCTGTTGAATCATTGTGTGGATAGTGACATGGCTCTAGAAGAATTTAATTAATTATCGTACAACCGAAAGAGCACAGTGTATAGAAAGACAGACGGGAAATTTCATCTCCAAACCTTCCATGTTTTTTTGTCTGGCTTGTCGCCAAGCATGAACTATTTCACAACAAGCGGATATGATTAACCTTTTGACTCCCGCACACTGTCCAACAACAGCATCTTGTATTGCCAGCCATGCTAGCAAAGCAAAAACTTAACCCTTTGATTCCCACACCCTCATTCCGAGCGCGGAGACGTCATCTTGAGAAACTGAAACTGTAGGAAGCTGGTGGATAGGGTGAGGGAGTGAAAAGGGTTAAGGTTTTTGCCTTGCTATCATGTCTGATAGCAAAGCAAAAACGTAACCCTTTTTATTCCCTCACCCTCGCCCTCATTTCATCAGACGGCAGATGCACATCAGAAATAGCCGGCAGAATCGGCCAAGCCAAAACAGCATTCAAGAAGATGACAGGCATTCTTACCAACAAGTGCCTATCAATTAACATCAGGAAGAGAGTTCTTGAATGTTATATAGAACCAATACTGTTGTACGGATGCGAGGCGTGGGCAGTCAACAAACAAAGCCAGAACAAGATTGAGGCAGCCGAGATGTGGTTTCTAAGAAGAATGTTGAGAGTTCCATGGACAGCAAAGAAAACAAACGAGACAGTCTTGATGGAGGCAGACACAAGTAGATCACTCATAAGGAAGATTATGAAAAGACAGGCAACATTTACAGGCCATTTTATGAGGAAAGGGGATTTGGAGCACCTGGTCACAACGGGAAAGCTGGAGGAAAAGAGAGCACCAGGTAGACCCAGGGAGAGAATGCTGGACGGACTTGCAGAGTGGCTGGGGATGAGGAGGGTGGGGGAGATGCTAGGGGCAACGAGAGATAAAGACAGATGGAAGGCCATGATCGCCAACGCCATGTGGCAGGGCACCTGATGATGATGATGATGATGATGATGATGATGATGATGATCATGTCTGATCGTACAGAAAGCTGGTGGACAGGGGAGGGAGGGAAAGGGTTAAGGTTTTGCTTTGCTATCATGTCTGATCGTACAGAAAGCTGGTGGACAGGGTGAGGGAGTGAAAAGGGTTAAGGTTTTGCTTTGCTATCATGGCTGATCGTACAGAAAGCTGGTGGACAGGTGAGGGAGTGAAAAGGGTTAAGGTTTTGCTTTGCTATCATGTCTAATCGTACAGAAAGCTGGTGGACAGGGTGAGGGAGTGAAAAGGGTTAAGGTTTTGCTTTGCTATCATGTCTGATCGTACAGAAAGCTGGTGGACAGGGTGAGGGAGTGAAAAGGTTAAGGTTTTGCTTTGCTATCATGTCTAATCGTACAGAAAGCTGGTGGACAGGGTGAGGGAGTGAAAAGGATTAAGATTTTGCTTTGCTATCATGTCTGATCGTACAGAAAGCTGGTGGACAGGGTGAGGGAGTGAAAAGGGTTAAGATTTTGCTTTGCTATCATGTCTGATCGTACAGAAAGCTGGTGGACAGGGAGGGAGTGAAAAGGGTTAAGGTTTTGCTTTGCTATCATGTCTAATCGTACAGAAAGCTGGTGGACAGGGTGAGGGAGTGAAAAGGGTTAAGGTTTTGCTTTGCTATCATGTCTGATCGTACAGAAAGCTGGTGGACAGGGTGAGGGAGTGAAAAGGGTTAAGGTTTTGCTTTGCTATCATGTCTAATCGTACAGAAAACTGGTGGACAGGGTGAGGGAGTGAAAAGGGTTAAGATTTTGCTTTGCTATCATGTCTAATCGTACAGAAAGCTGGTGGACAGGGTGAGGGAGTGAAAAGGGTTAAGATTTTGCTTTGCTATCATGTCTGATCGTACAGAAAGCTGGTGGACAGGGTGAGGGAGGGAAAGGGTTAAGATTTTGCTTTGCTATCATGTCTGATCGTACAGAAAGCTGGTGGACAGGTGAGGGAGGGAAAGGGTTAAGGTTTTGCTTTGCTATCATGTCTGATCGTACAGGAAGCTGGTGGACAGGGTGAGGGAGGGAAAGGAGAGAGAGAGAGAGGGAAAGAGACGGGGAAGGAGGGAGGGAGAGAGAGTGTTTTTGCTTCGCTATCGTGGCTAATGCAGAAAGCTGGTGGATAGGGTGAGGGAGTGAAAGGGTTAAGGTTTTGCTTTGCTGTCAGCGCTGATAATGTACAGGACGTTGGTGTATTGTTGCTGTATAAAACATATCCTCCCGTGGGGATGCCGGGGGCTCCTTCAGTATAAACCAGGGCTTAAAACGTTCCGCGTCTGGGCGGAATTCCGCGATTTCGGTTTGTCAAAAAAAAAAAAAAAAAAAAGGAGCAAGGCATCCGTGATCGGCTTGCAAGCGTTCATAGCAACGGCGCGCAAGTTATGGCCCCTGATTTTTCTTGGAAGAAGTTTCCAGTGCTGATTCCACAAGTTGATCTCTGTTATATGAGACTGAACTTTAAAAGTGTTTGATGCAGTTACTGACTTTGTGTACTCCAACTTCAAACTTGATATTGTGTGATCATTTAAACTGAAAAGTGAAACTTATTGAGCAACCCAAGAAGTGAGATTTCATCCAAAGACTACAGTTGGTGAACACGTAAAACACTCAAGTTAAAGGATGAGTGTTCATTTTATTATTATGTTTTTAACCCCTTCTCCGCTTTTCCCAAATATATCTTCCTGTAATAATTATGTGTTTACAGCAATTTTTATGCACTAAATATCTCTTGAAATTATGTCCAGAAAGCGCGAAATGGCATAGATTTACACTTGGTTTATAAAAAAATTTCCCGGAGGAGCATGCCCCCAGACCCCCCCCCTAGTTTCAATGGGTTTTTTCCTCCTCCGTTTTAAGCCCTGATAAACAGTATCCCCACCTTCTGGACATTCTGTGCTAGAAATTTCCTCTTTTCTGTCACTCTCTTAGTTTCTCATTCTCCCTTCGCTCTCTGTTTGGTCTCCTGTCGTCTTCTCATGTGTTGCATAAAGTTCTGCCTTGTTCTGTTCCTTATCCTTATGTTTTGCATAAAATTCTCTTCTTACATTCCTTATCTTTTTGCATAAAGTTCCTTCTTCCTTATGTTTTCATAAAGTTCCTTCTTCCTTATGTTTTGCATAAAGTTCCTTTTCCTTATGTTTTGCATAAAGTTCCTTCATCCTTATGTTTTCCATAAAGTTCCTTCTTCCTTATGTTTTCCATAAAGTTCCTTCCTTATGTTTTCCATAAAGTTCCTTCATCCTTATGTTTTCCATAAAGTTCCTTCATCCTTATGTTTACATAAAGTTCCTTCTCTTATGTTTTACATAAAGTTCCTTCATCCTTATGTTTACATAAATTCCTTCATCCTTATGTTTTCCATAAAGTTCCTTCTTCCTTATGTTTTCCATTAAGCCACACATTACTGTCTCTTAGGACTGATAATTGGATACAATATGTATTATGTGCATTTTTATGTGCTTACAAAGGAAACGTAATATGAGAAGCAATTTTATGGATTTTAGGCTCATTTTTTTTGACACATGTTTTAGTGTCCTTAGTTTTTTCAATTTGTGTTCAGGTTTTTTTTAAATCCCTGGTGATAAATTGGGCGGAGCTGGTAGTCGTCAGGAACAATCCTTGGATTATGCCCGTGAAAGAATTCATATGTGTACTGATTTTTTTTTTGTTTAGTTTTCTATACAAGCACTTCAACAGCATTCAAGCAGATGACAAGCATTCTTACCAACAAATGCCTATCAATTAACATCAGAGAGAGAGTCCTTGAATGTTGTATAGAACCAATACTGTTGTACGATGCGAGGCGTGGACAGTCAGCAAGCAAAGCCAGAGCAGGATCGAGGCAGCCGAGATGTGGTTCTCAGAAGAATGTTGAGAATTCCATGGATAGCAAAGAAAAAACAAACTGATGGAGGCAGACACAAGTAGATCACTCATAAGGAAGATTAGGAAAAGACAA
>JAPXFY010000015.1:2532202-2539702 GCA_030674185.1 Monoplex corrugatus
CAACATACACGCACAGATACATACACGCAAACATGAACACACGCGCACGCATGCACACACACGTACGTGCACACACACACAGAGACAGACGTCAACATACACGCACAGATACATACACACAAACATGAACACACACACGCACAATACAACACACACAACACAACAACACACACACACACACACACACACACACACACACACACACACACACAACACATACCGTCTAAACAAAGACACACAAAACTAACATCAAAACAATGAAACAACGACAACAGAACAACACACACACACACACACACACACACACACACACACACACACACACACACACACACACACACACACACACACAACACACACAACACACACACACACACACACACACACACACACACACAACACACACACACATTGTAAACATGAAGAGAGAAAGAGGGAGAGAGAGAGAGAGAGAGAGAGAGGTGTCCTTGTATAACCCATACTGTCCATGATTGTTCATTCCTTGCTCTAGCTCTAGCACCATAGTTGTTTAGCAGACGATGCACATTTAACTCATACTGCTTATTTCCCACAGGCTGTGTAAATATCACATGACCTTTCTGTCCTCTTCACTGATGAACAGAATTGTGAACACGACTTGCTGTCTGCAGGAGGAAGGTAGGCAGCTTCCTGTCTTTTGACGACAGATTGCTGTCTTCAGTGAAAGAAGGAAACTCATTTGGCTCCCTCATCCTGTCCCTCATCATGTAAGGAAGATGGTAAATAGGGTTAGGGAGTCAAAGGGTTAGGTTTTTTGTTTTGCTAGTCGCTGTGGTGTAGCTGTTAACGCAGCAGGCTACCGACTGGATGGTTGCTGGGTTTCAAATCCCCATCAGTCCCTTCAAAACTCGTTGTGGGATTTTTCGGCTCTAACCGGCTCCTACCCAGAGTTGGGCGTGCTATGGGCTCATTGGGAAGACTGGAACCACACGGTCGAGTCTCATCCACTTCACGGATGCTCAAATCTTCTTACCAGCACCGCAGGTGCCTGTATCTTCCGGTCCTTGTGGACGCCAGGATATGTTATGATAGTAAGCGTAGAGTACAGCCCTGTCACACAGTCTCAATCCTAGATAGAACTCCATAGCATCATAATTATTTATCATCCACATCTACATCATCATCATCGCATTGTAAAATCTGTGCCAGCTTTTGTGGCCATTAGGTGGTGTAGAAAATGGGACAAAACATTTTTTAAAAAAAGTTTAGCACAAAGATAACCTTCCTGAGTGTGATGATTCTACGGAAAAAAGTGTTTGTTTTGCTAACTTGATGGACAGTGCTGTATGCTGGTGGACAGGGTGGGGAAGTCAAAGAGTCAAAGACACCACCGCACCGTCTGAAAGATGGCAGTATAACCTTTTCTCCTGTCAGTCATCGCTTAATGGTCAAGCCACATCTGGTGATGTATGTGGCCGTTTACTTTTCAGTTCCTGCAGGTTGCCATGGAGCTTGGTGGTCAGAGGTATTGTAGTCGGCCATGTCTCCTGTCGCTCCACTTGATAGAGGTGACATGGCTGTAATATGTGTTCAGCTGTCTGGTCCACTTGATAGAGGTGACATGGCTGTGATATGTGTTCAGCTGTCTGGTCCACTTGATAGAGGTGACATGGCTGTAGTATGTGTTCAGCTGTCTGGTCCACTTGATAGAGGTGACATGGCTGTAATATGTGTTCAGCTGTCTGGTCCACTTGATAGAGGTGACATGGCTGTGATATGTGTTCAGCTGTCTGGTCCACTTGATAGAGGTGACATGGCTGTAGTATGTGTTCAGCTGTCTGGTCCACTTGATAGAGGTGACATGGCTGTAATATGTGTTCAGCTGTCTGGTCCACTTGATAGAGGTGACATGGCTGTAATATGTGTTCAGCTGTCTGTCCACTTGATAGAGGTGACATGGCTGTGATATGTGTTCAGCTGTCTGGTCCACTTGATAGTGGTACATGGCTGTGATATGTGTTCAGCTGTCTGGTCCACTTGATAGAGGTGACATGGCTGTAATATGTGTTCAGCTGTCTGGTCCACTTGATAGAGGTGACATGGCTGTAATATGTGTTCAGCTGTCTGGTCCTTGATAGTGGTGACATGGCTGTGAATATGTGTTCAGCTGTCTGTCCACTTGATAGAGGTGACATGGCTGTAATATGTGTTCAGCTGTCTGGTCCTGTTGAACACATGGGGCAGGCTGGTGATGGCGTCAGTTGGAACTTGTGGTTCATAGGACGTTGACCGGTTGTGGATGGGTCATCAGACCACTTGCTCTGGACTGAAGATGGTCGTCATCCCTGTCTGACCCGTGTGTCTTCTGGTCTGCTCACGTTAAAGATCCTACGACAGTTGAAAATCATGAGGAGTAGGGTATTCGCTTCCTAGGTCCCTTCCTTGAGGCCCATTAGCCATCTTGCATTTCTGAAATCTTGATCAAACAAACAAACAAACAAACAAACAAACAAACAAAAAAAACAAAAAAATAAATAAAAGGGAAAGAAAAAATAGAAATATGTGTGTGTGTGTGTGTGACAGAGAAGATGACAACTTGGGTCAAGGGTTGTTCATCGAACAGGCTTGAGTGTATCCTAGCTCGTCATTGTGTGTGTGTGTGTGTGTGTGTGGTGTGTGTGTGTGTGTGTGTGTGTGTGTGTGTGTGTGTGTGTGTGTGTTGTGTGTGTGTTTGGTGTGTGTGTGTGTGTGTGTGACAGAGGGAGTTGACGGCTTGGGTCAGGGGTCACAGACCCACTCCCCTCCTGTCTTTCCCCTCCCAGTTTGCGTATGTTTTGTGCCTTAGAGTTTGGTCATAGTTGGTGAATGGTGATAATAACAATAATAACAATAATAATAATGATAATAATAATAATAATGACATCCATAACAACATAATGATGATAATAATGATGATAGTAATAACGGTAATACAGATATATCATATATCAGCTTACGTCTGCTGCTACGACATGTATATTTTCCAGGTAAATTTGTTCCAGTGCTCACCTCTCCAAGACGTGAAGTCATTTTACCTGTCAGGGAGACTGCTTTACTTGATGGTTCCCCAGTGGGGATGCCAGGGACTCTTTCAGTATAAATAAAATCCCCACCTTGAAATTCTGTGCTAGAAATTCCCTCTTTTCTGTCACTCTCTTTATTTCTGCCTTGTTCCTTTGCTTTCTGTCATTTCTTCCTATCATTTTCTGCCTTGTTCCCCTTTGCTTTCTGTCATTTCTTCGTATCATTTTCTGCCTTGTTTCCTTTGCATTTCTGTCATTTGTTCCTATCATTTTCTGGCCTTGTTCCTTTGCTTTCTGTCATTTCTTCTATCATTTTTGCCTTGATGGTCCATTCCCTGTATGTGTTCGATAAGTGCGTACATACATTTTCTTAGGATTATAGTTGGTAATATGTATTGTGCATTTTTGCTCTAGGGAGGTGAGATGCGGAAGCAATTTTAGGTAATTCATGCCCGTTTTTGTATATGTTTTGGTGTCCTTGTGTGCTTAAATTTGTATTGTGGCTTGTTTTTTTAAATCCCCTGTGCGGTAAATTGAACGGAGTGGTCAGCGCTGGGGGCATGTCCTTAGATTATGTGTGCGATGCATTGATATGTGTACTTAATTTTCTTCTTTTTTTCTGTCTTGTTGAAGTTTTCGCATGTTTTGAAGCGATTGTAGCCCTGATATGGCTCTACGCAGTCGGCTGGGCTTTAAACAACAAAAAAATAAACAACAACAAACTAGAACTGACCACCGGGCAAGCTAATCACCAAGGTAACCAACCATTTAATCAACCATTCATTAATCAACTGATCAACGGACTGACCAACCAGCTAACAAACCAACCAACTCATAAAGAAAAGAACTAACCAACCCAACAATTGAGCAACTGCTCAAAACACGTTTCGCCGAATGATTAAGAAACCAACCAAGTAACTTAACAAAACTAACCAACCAAACAATTGAGCAACTAATAAAACGACTATTTCGCCAAATGATTAATAAACTATAATGGCTACCTGGCTGAACCTGTCTCTCAGTAAAAAACAACAACTACTTACTGCGTAGCTTTCATCGGCGATCCGGCCGACTTCTTCAGCGCAACTGCTGGTCGAGAACTGGCTTCAGATTAATAAACTAACCAACAATCAGCTAACAAACTCACTAAACCAAACGGCTATCAAAATAACTATCAAACTAACCCTAACGAAATAACATAGCACCAAAGCTAACCAACCGATAAACTATTTAACTAACCAACCAACTGTCTAACCAACCAATCAAGTAAGTAACCAATCAACGAACGAATGAACGAACCATCCGACAACCCCCTAACCAACTATTAACTAACATAATTTCGTCATCGAACGTCTTGTCGTATGACCATGGCTAGACACATCTGGTGATGATTTGACCGTTCTGTTTTACCATCATCTGTATACGTGTAACCATCTTAAGGTGTAGATCAGTTATGTACCACCCGAAGAGACTCAGTGAACGACGCCATCCTTCTCTGATGTAATACTATAGACATTGTATTATATTATGCATCGGACTATGGTATGTCAGAAGGTCCTGCAGGCCTGGTACCTCTGACTTCAACCTGTTATACAGGGGGTGCAAAAGTAAGTATACATTATGAAAAAAGAAAAACACTACATAACTCATCGCAGTTATTAACAAACAAAATGACAATATTGCATAACATGTAATAACCAACACACCTTAATCCCCAGATCTCAAACTGCTTGCGTCGGTATTCACACAAATCCACTAATCGAGAGCGGACCAATTAGCACCACCTAGCACAAATACCTTTATCACCATCAATACTTGACAAGCCTGCAAGATGAACTGAACATGTCATTAACATGCGCGCTTGCTGCGAAAACCCTTTCCTTTAACAATCCCCCCCAAAAGAAGTCCATCTGTCTTCCACTATTGTCTAAAACCATTTGTGCTCCTCGTCTGTCAAATTACCAGCCAAGTAAATTAAATTTCCGCTTAGATCTAAATTAAATTGCCAGCTTTACCTGCAAAAAAATAAAAGAATTAAAAGTTAGCAATAAAAGTACAATGCATATCATTATTACGATAAAATAAATTTAATGAATACTGAAAGTATCGAAAATAAGGCCAACTAACTTAATGTGCTAATAATTTTGATGAATTAAGCATTATGATAATGATGTGATACTTACTGTATACCTACTTTTGCACCCCCCTGTATTGCATGGTACCATGGTTTGTTAGAAGGCGCCTGTAGGCCTGGTACCTCTGACTTCAGCCCTGTTATATTGCATGGTACCATGGTTTGTTAGAAGGCGCCTGTAGGCCTGGTACCTCTGACTTCAGCCCTGTTATATTGCATGGTACCATGGTTTGTTAGAAGGCGCCTGTAGGCCTGGTACCTCTGACTTCAGCCCTGTTATATTGCATGGTACCATGGTTTGTTAGAAGACGCCTGTAGGCCTGGTACCTGTGACTTCAGCCCTGTTATATTGCATGGTACCATGGTTTGTTAGAAGGCACCTGTAGGCCTGGTACCTCTGACTTCAGCCCTGTTATATTGTATGGTACCATGGTTTGTCAGAAGGCGCCTGCTGGTCTGGTACCTCTGACTTCAACCCTGTTATATTGCATGGTACCATGGTTTGTTAGATGTCTGTAGCCTGGTACCTCTGTGTATGTTTTGAAACGGCTGTAGCCCTGATATGGCTGTACGCAGTCGGCTGGGCTTTAAACAGAGATAACAGTAACAATAAGTGAGTAAATAAAGTAAGCAAGCCAGCAAACAATTATCTACTCAGCTAATCAACCAACCAGCTAGTAAACTGCCAATCAACCAACTGATCAACCGACTAAGAATCAATTAACTAAAAATACAACCAACTAACGAAATGATTAACAAATCAAATAACCAGTTAACTAATCAACAAACCAGCTACTGATCGACTAACAAATCAACTAAGAAATGAACAAACCCAATAATTCATCAACTAATTAACTAATTTATTAATGGGCTAATTGATAAACCACTGGACTAACCAGTCAGCAAACTCTCACCTAACTACCCAATTAACTAGCAAAAGAATTTAGCCCTACCCAATTAGCAAACTATCGAACCAGTCAACCAACCAAGTAACCAATCAACGAACAAACCAACCAACCAACCAACCAAACCAAGTGACCAACCAATCAAGCAACTAACTAAATAATAACCAACCCAATCTGGTGAACTAACCAACCAGCCAGCCAGCCAGCCAGCTAACCAGCTACTTAACCAACCAGCCAACCAACTAACCAACCAACCAACCAACCAACCAACCAACCAACCAACCAGCCAACCATCCAACCAACCAACCAACCAACCAACCAACCGACTGACTAACCAACCAACCATCCAACCAACCAACCACCAACCAACCAACCATCCAACCAACCAACCAACCAACCAACCAACCAACCGACTGACTAACCAACCAACCATCCAACCAACCAACCACCAACCGACCAACCATCCAACCAACCAACCAACCAACCAACCAACCAACCGACTGACCAACCAACCAATCATCCAACCAACCAACCAACCAACCACCAACCATCCAACCATCCAACCAACCAACCAACCGACTGACCAACCAACCAACCAACCAGCCATCCAACCAACCATCCAACCAACCAACCAACCAACTAACCAACCAGCCATCCAACCAACCATCCAACCAACCAACCAACTAACCAACCACCAGCCAACCAACCATCCAACCAACTAACCAACCACCAGCCAACCAACCAGCCAACCAACCAACCAACCAACCAATCATCCAACCAACCAACCAACCAACCAACCATCCAACCAACCAACCAACCATCCAACCCACCAACCAACCAACCAACCAACCAACCAACCAACCAACCAACCAACCAACCATCCAACCAACCAACCAACCAACCAACCAACCAACCAACCAACCAACCATCCAACCAACCAACCAACCATCCAACCAACCAGCCAACCAACCATCCAACCAACCAACCAACCAACCAACCAACCAACCAACCAACCAACCAACCAACCAACCAACCAACCAGCCAACCAACCAACCAACCAGGCAACTAACCAACCAACCAACCATCCAACCAACCAGCCAACCAACCAACCAACCAACCAACCAACCAACCGACTGACCAACCAACCAACCAACCAACCATCCAACCAACCAACCAACCAACCAACTGACCAACCAACCAACTAACCATCCAACCAACCAACCATCCAACCAACCAACCATCCATCCAACCAACCAACCAACCAACCAACCAACCAACCAGCCAACCAACCATCCAACCAACCAACCAACCAATCATCCAACCAACCAACCAACCAACCAACCGACTGACCAACCAACCAACCAACCAACCAACCATCCAACCAACCAACCAACCAACCAACCAACCAACCATCCAACCA
>JAPXFY010000015.1:2542202-2547202 GCA_030674185.1 Monoplex corrugatus
CACACACACAACACACACACACACACACACAAACACAACACAACACAACACACACACACACACACACACACACAACACACACACACACACACAAACACAACACAACACAACACACACACAGACACGCACACAAACAACACACACACACACACAACACAACACAACCACACACACACACACACACACACACACACACACACACACACACACACACACACACAGACATAGACACGCACACACGCAAACACACATACACAAATACAGACAGACACACAGACACACACAGGCACACACACACACGCACACACACACGCACACACACACACACGTTAATATTTAAAGAATTGCTTAATTGGACAGTGGCAGCACAAGCATGCAAATCTTCGCTTGATTTCAAAACTGGGGAAGTAAGTAAGCAGTATTGTAACTCTTTGAGTATATATATCGCGGTGGATACCTTCTTCCCGTGATTCCCACATTCATAGACTGGAGGATATTAATAATTGGGGAAATTGGGAAGCTTGGTAGTGACAACATTCATCGACTGTAGAATCAAAATTTCACACCTATTTGATGCTAGGAAATGCTCCAAGTAAGCCGAATTGGTGGAAAGGGATCTACAATTCCATTGCAAAAACTTGACTTGGGATTGTTGTCGCATTGCTGATATTGGTTAATCTCCAACTTTCTATGAACTGTTATTTATGGTCGATAATAATGAATACTTTGATTTTCTGTGTCCAGGAGAACTGGACAGAAAGAAAATTACGTAATTACTTAGACTACGAAGTAAAGAAAACAAAATTGTAGCAAAATCAATAAAAAGAAAATTACATAGTCCAACGTACGAATAACTTATAAAGGTGATAATAGATTACAAGGGATAACAAATAACCAAAAATCAAAATAATGGCATTCACGTCTTCAAATGTACAGAGTGTATAGTCTGACCGAGTCTTGATAGTCGGACTAAAAACACAACACAGAATGGCTGCGCACTATCCAAGATCAGCAGCGTGGTAAATGGCTAATAGGTGGAGACTTTAATTCCCACTCCCCATTTTGGGAAAAGAACTGTTCTACTGTTACGAGCAATCGTTTGGTAGAAAATATCGTTGATAGTTCGCTTTACCTTCTAAATGATGGTAGTGTCACTAGGATCCCTGATGTTTCCAAACACAGGGCGACAGCCATCGATTTGTCTCTAATCTCACCAGAATTAGTACCATCCTGTACCTGGGAAACTCACAGAGACACTTTGGGAAGCGATCACCTACCTATCATCATAACCATAACTGACAAAAACATCAGGATGAAAGACAGCTCTCCTGAAATTATTCCAAAATATAATTACAAGCGTGCTGACTGGTCCTTATTTCGAACTGCTCTAGCTAATCAAGATTACAGACATTATGAAAGTGAAAATGTAGACATTATGTTTTCTAAATTCCAAGAGTCAATTTTAGCCGCTGCAGACCTATCGATTCCGAAACTCAAATCTTCTAGATCAAATAATCGATTGGGTAATGTTTGGTGGACAGAGGCATGTGAGAAAGCAGTTCAATATAAAAGGGAGAAATTCAAAATCTACATCAAAAGCCAGAAACCTGAGGATCATGTCGAAATGAAAAAAGCTAACATCCAATGTAACAAAATCATTGCTGAAGCAAAGAAAGATTATTGGGCATCATTCTGCACAAAAGAAATTTCAGATTTCAAAGATTTCCATAAAGTCTGGACGAAAATGATTGAAACATGTAACACATTTCCTTCAGACATGGACAAAGCAGAAACTTTTGTGGATCTGTTCGCCGAAAACAGTAAAGTTGAAGGTTTATCTCCTGACTGCAAACATCACAGAGAAATGGAAGATTACAACCCAATCTACACTGATCCAGTACCACAGAATGATCTCTGGTTTAATTCTCCAATCACCTTAGAAGAGCTAAAAAACACAGTACTGTCTCTACACAACAAAAATAGTTCGGTAGGTGTTGATGCAGTTTCGACTGAAATGATTAAACATCTCCCTGAAAACTACCTTATTTTCCTACACAAAATTTTGCAGAAATGCTGGGTTACCGGAACTGTGCCACAAATCTGGCAAAAGTCTATAGTTATACCAATCTTAAAAACAGGAAAATCAAAAACCGATAAAAATAGTTACAGACCTATTGCTTTGACGTCCCACACAAGCAAACTAATGGAAAGATTGGTCTTAAACAGACTTTTACACTACTGTGATAAAAATAACGTTATTCCGGTAAACCAGGCAGGTTTTAGAAAAGGAAGATCCGCAGTTGAGCACCTAGTTAAACTTACAACTCAGATCAAACAACAGTTTGCCCGCAGAAAAAGTGTTTTAGCTACTTTCTTTGATGTGAAAAAAGCTTACGATCAAGTTTGGCATAAACGTTTATTGTTCAAGCTAAAATCTGTTGGTTTATCAGGCAATATGTTCAATTACATTAAATCTTTTTTAGCTAATAGAACAATTCAGGCAAGAGTGGGAGCTAGTTATTCTTCTTCACGATGCCTCGACATGGGGATTCCACAAGGTTCAGTGATAGCACCTATTTTATTTAATATCCTTATACAGGATCTTCCTAAAGCTCTTTCAAATCGTGTTGTTTTAGTACAGTACGCTGATGATATATGCACTTGGATGAATATCACTTTAAAAAAGACAACTCCACAGAGAACGCGAAATTACATCAGGAAGTTGTATCAAATTGATCTTGATAATCTTGGAAACTATATGTTAGAAAATGGGCTGTCGTTGTCAGCAGAAAAAACTAACATGATGCTGTTTGATCCTGGTGGTAACTCAAATAACTTGCCTACTTTCAAATTGCTTGGTGAAGCGTTAAATTACAAACAGGTCGTAAAATTTCTGGGAGTTTACATCACGTCCAAATTAAGCTGGAATGTCCATTTTGATTATATTTTAACAAAAGCGCGAAAAACCTTAAATTTTCTAAAGATAATAAGCAAATTACCCTGGGGAATGGATACAAATGTACTGATTCATCTGTCAACAGCGCTGGTCAGGTCTAAATTATCCTACGCGCAAGAAGTTTTCTTCAATGCACCCAAATATTTACTAAAAAAGATTCAGAGCTTGGACTGCAAAAGTCTTAAAATTGCACTAGGTGTACCAACTCATGCTTCTACTCTGGAAACGTACAAAGTTGCTGGAATTCTACCTTTAAACAACCATCGTGAGTTAGCTACAGCAAAGTTTGCAATTAGAACTACTTCACAAGTGGATAATTTTGTGAGCAAAGAAATTAAGATCAGGTCTGATACTGACTTTCCAAAACGAGCAAAAAACATTTCATCGCAAATTACAGCCGCAACTTACATATCTGGCCTGATCAAACAGTCCAACATAACAATGGATGAAATAACCGAGAAACCAACGATAACGCCTATCCCTACATGGGAAATGCTAAAGGCCACATTTGATCTCGATTATGCAAAAGTTAAAAAAGATGATAATGTCAACATTACGCTATCCACAGCTTGTGAACACATCGATGAAAAGTACCGTACCCACCTCCACATTTTTACCGATGGGTCAGTCTTAGCAAACCAGAGCGCTGGAGCAGCCTTTTATGTTCCAAAATTTAACATTAAAAAGTCTTTTTTCATTGGGGCAAATGTATCTATATATATACAGCAGAATTGGTCGCTGTTGTTCAAGCGTTGCATTATTTAATAAGCCTTCGGCCTGTGTCATTCAAAGTAGTTCTCTTTGTTGATTCAAAATCTGTATTATATGCCTTACAGTCTTTTGATACAGACACAAGACCTGACTTAATTATTGAGGCAAATCATCTAATACATTGTTTAAAGATAAATGATTCGGAAATCAATTTATGCTGGGTGCCTTCTCATGTTGTCTTCATGGCAACAACGTAGTTGACAGAGCAGCTAAATCCGGTGCCCTCCATTATGAAAATTCCATAGAATTACATGTTAACACCTCGGTAAAAGAAGCTTACAACTCGCTAGAATTAGCATCATGGATTCGATTTCATGAACATTTAAATGAAAAATTTGTGTCTCAAAAAAGAATCAAACTTTCAGTTCAAAATATCTGTAAAAATTTGCAGTATTCCTCGTTATATCATTTGAGATTAATTGTTATGACATATTTTCGCATTCAACTGAACGCTTTGAAAACAAAATATTGTAACAACGTTTTATGTATTTGTGGCGAACAATTCACATTGTATCACTGTTTGTTTTACTGCAGAAAGCTTCGTTCCTTTTTACCAAAGACGTTTACACAAGGAAACTATCTTGAAACGCATTTTAAAGAAGTAGTATCGGATCAAGTTTTGTTAGTTAAAATTTCAGAATCATTGGTTCACAGTCCTGTTAATGCGTTACTTTAAGATTATTTTATAATTATGATTATTTTTGTTTTGTTTTGTTTTTATGACGATTTTTCTTTTACATTATTGATGTTAGCGTTGTTCTAGTTTCATTTCTCTGTTCATCCATATCCTTTTTCTTAAGACCTTGCCGCTTCCTTTTAATTTTTTTTACTTCCCTTACTCTGTTCCCCTCTCCCCTCCACACCCCCCCCCCCTTATTTCATCCTCCATGCCATTTTTCCCCGTCTAATATCACTTATAGTGAAAAGACGTTAAATCAAGCAACGAACGAACACACACACACACACACACACACACACACACACACACACACACACACACACACACACACACACACACACACACACACACACACACACACACACACACACACACACACACACACAACACACACACACACACACACACACACACACACACACACACACACACACACACACACACACACACACACACACACACACACACACACACACACACACACACACACACACACACACACACACACACACACACACACACACACACACACACACACACACACACACACACACACACACACACACACACACACACACACACACACACACACAC
>JAPXFY010000015.1:2549702-2554702 GCA_030674185.1 Monoplex corrugatus
TGAAGAATTAACAGCAAGAACAATAAGAACACAGGGCTTAAAACGTTCCGCGTCTGGGCGGAATTCCGCGATTTCGGTTTGTCAAAAAAAAAAAAAAAAAAAAAAAAAAAAAACCAACGAAAGGAGCAAGGCATCCGTGATCGGCTTGCAAGCGTTCATAGCAACGGCGCGCAAGTTATGGCCCCTGATTTTTCTTGGAAGAAGTTTCCGGTCGGACGTCTTGGAAAAAACAAAATGGCGCAGCGCGCAGACATTGTTCAAGCAGGTCAGACTTTTGACGACTCTTTAATTAAAAACACTCAAGTTAAAGGGTGAGTGTTCATTTTATTATTATGTTTTTAACCCCTTCTCCCCTTTTCCCAAATATATCTTCTTGTAATAATGTGTTTATAGCAATTTTTATGCACTAAATATCTCTTGAAATTATGTCCAGAAAGCGCGAAATGGCATAGATTTACACTTGGTTTTTAAAAAATGTTCTCAGGGGAGCATGCCCCCGGACCCCCCTAGTTTCAGTGGGTTTTTTCCTCCTCCCGTTTTAAGCCCTGAGAACAATAACAACAAAAGCAACAACAATGCCAAAACTAACAATAACCATAACAATATATGATAATGATAGTGATAATGATAGCTCGTGACCAGTGTAGTCGTTGGGGGTGGGTGGGGTTGGGGACTGATAGACACAGCAGCAGACAGGATCCTCCATCTCTTTGGGGTACAGCAACAAACAGTTCAGACATACTGAGGTTGGTCCAGTCTGTGATATTGACCACCCAGCTCTTCCTCTGTCTGTGGGGTACAGCAACAAACAGTTCAGACATACTGAGGTTGGTCCAGTCTGTGATATTGACCACCCAGCTCTTCCTCTGTCTGTGGGATACAGCAACAAACAGTTCAGACATACTGAGGTTGGTCCAGTCTGTGATATTGACCACCCAGCTCTTCCTCTGTCTGTGGAGTACAGCAACAAACAGTTCAGACATACTGAGGCTGGTCCAGTCTGTGATATTGACCACCCAGCTCTTCCTCTGTCTGTGGGGTACAGCAACAAACAGTTCAGACATACTGAGGTTGGTCCAGTCTGTGATATTGACCATCCAGCTCTTCCTCTGTCTGTGGGGTACAGCAACAAACAGTTCAGACATACTGAGGCTGGTCCAGTCTGTGATACTGACCATCCAGCTCTTCCTCTGTCTCTGGGGTACAGCAACAAACAGTTCAGACATACTGAGGTTGGTCCAGTCTGTAATATTGACCACCCAGCTCTTCCTCTGTTTGTGGGGTACAGGGCCTGAAGTGTGTCATGGTGAGTGACGTGACCAAACCATGTCACGGTGAGTGACGTGACCAAACCATGTCACGGTGAGTGACGTGACCAAACCATGTCATGGTGAGTGACGTGACCAAACCATGTCACGGTGAGTGACGTGACCAAACCACGTCATGGTGAGTGACGTGACCAAACCATGTCATAGTGAGTGACGTGACCAAACCATGTCATGGTGAGTGACGTGACCAAACCATGTCATGGTGAGTGACGTGACCAAACCATGTCATAGAGAGTGACGTGACCAAACCATGTCATGGTGAGTGACGTGACCAATTACACCATGTCATGATGAGTGACGTGACCAAACCATGTCATAGTGAGTGACGTGACCAAACCATGTCATGGTGAGTGACGTGACCAATTACACCATGTCATGGTGAGTGACGTGACCAAACCATGTCATGGTGAGTGACGTGACCAAACCATGTCATAGTGAGTGACGTGACCAAACCATGTCATGGTGAGTGACGTGACCAAACCATGTCATGGTGAGTGACGTGACCAAACCATGTCACGGTGAGTGACGTGACCAAACCATGTCATAGTGAGTGACGTGACCAAACCATGTCATGGTGAGTGACGTGACCAAACCATGTCATAGTGAGTGACGTGACCAAACCATGTCATAATGAGTGACGTGACCAAACCAAGTCATAGTGAGTGACGTGACCAAACCATGTCATGGTGAGTGACGTGACCAATTACACCATGTCATGGTGAGTGACGTGACCAAGCCATGTCATGGTGAGTGACGTGACCAAACCATGTCATGGTGAGTGACGTGACCAATTACACCATGTCATGGTGAGTGACGTGACCAAACCATGTCATGGTGAGTGACGTGACCAATTACACCATGTCATGGTGAGTGACGTGACCAAACCATGTCATAGTGAGTGACGTGACCAAACCATGTCATGGTGAGTGACGTGACCAAACCATGTCATGGCGGGTGACGTGACCAAACCATGTCATGGTGAGTGACGTGACCAAACCATGTCATGGTGAGTGACGTGACCAAACCATGTCATGGTGAGTGACGTGACCAATTACACCATGTCATAGTGAGTGACGTGACCAAACCATGTCATGGTGAGTGACGTGACCAAACCATGTCATGGTGAGTGACGTGACCAATTACACCATGTCATGGTGAGTGACGTGACCAAACCATGTCATGGTGAGTGACGTGACCAAACCATGTCACAGTGAGTGACGTGATCAAACCATGTCATGGTGAGTGACGTGACCAAACCATGTCATGGTGAGTGACGTGACCAAACCATGTCATGGTGAGTGACGTGACCAAACCATGTCATGGTGAGTGACGTGACCAAACCATGTCATGGTGAGTGACGTGACCAAACCATGTCATGGTGAGTGACGTGACCAGACCATGTCATGGCGGGTGACGTGACCAAACCATGTCATGGTGAGTGACGTGACCAATTACACCATGTCATGGTGAGTGACGTGACCAAACCATGTCACGGTGAGTGACGTGACCAATTACACCATGTCATGGTGAGTGACGTGACCAAACCATGTCATGGTGAGTGACGTGACCAAACCATGTCACAGTGAGTGACGTGACCAAACCATGTCATGGTGAGTGACGTGACCAAACCATGTCACAGAGAGTGACGTGACCAAACCATGTCATGGTGAGTGACGTGACCAAACCATGTCACGGTGAGTGACGTGACCAATTACACCATGTCATAGTGAGTGACGTGACCAAACCATGTCATGGTGAGTGACGTGACCAAACCATGTCACAGAGAGTGACGTGACCAAACCATGTCATGGTGAGTGACGTGACCAAACCATGTCATGGTGAGTGACGTGACCAAACCATGTCATGGTGAGTGACGTGACCAAACCATGTCATGGTGAGTGACGTGACCAAACCATGTCATGGTGAGTGACGTGACCAAACCATGTCATGGTGAGTGACGTGACCAAACCATGTCATGGTGAGTGACGTGACCAAACCATGTCATGGCGAGTGACGTGACCAAACCATACCAGCTTGTGTCGTTTGTCTGTTGATGGAAGCGGCTCCAGAATGTCTTGGACTTCTCCTTGGATCCTGTCAAACTATCGTTGTGGTCATGTTGAGTTCTGCAGAATATCTGCTGTGTGTCAGTCTGTCTGTAGCTAATCCCTGTAACTCCCTCGTGGGGATTCTGGTTCGCTCTTTAGCATCCCCACTGGGAAGTAAAAGGGATTAGTAAAATATTCTGTGCTAGAAATGTCCTCTTTTCTGTCATTGTCTTTCTGTCTGCCTTGTTCCTTTGCTTTCTGTCATTTCTTCCTTTTTCATCTTCTTGCTCTGTTGGTCTATTCATCTGTATGTTCTCCATAAAGCCGTACATCATTTCTGTCTGTTAGTATTGTTGATTGAATATGTTTTGCTATTTAGGATTATTGATTGGGTGTATACAGGGAGGTGCAAAAGTAGGTATACAGTAAGTATCACATCATTATTATATTGCTTAATTCCGCTCTCGATTAGAGGAGTGTGTGAATACCGACGGCAAGCAGTTTGAGTATCTGAGGGATTAAGGCTGTGCTTATTACATGTATATGCAATATTCATTTGTTTGTACTATATAAATGCAGTGAGTATTGTACGTTTTTCTTTTTCATAACTGTATACCTACTTTTGCACCCCCCTGTTATTAATTGCATTTTAGCTCTGGCGTGATGTGTTCTGCCCTGTGGCTATTTAAGAACCAGATGCCAGATTTTATGTGTCTTTTACTGTATTTAGCCATTTTATGTATTTTGTATTCATGATTTTTAAAATCCTCTGGTGATATATTGGACAGAATGGCCAACGCTAGGTGCATATCCTAAGATTATTTACGAGAATGCATTGATGTGTATATTTGGTTTTTTCTTCCAGGTTTTGCTGTTTTCAGAGTCGGTGATGTGTTTAGATGTGTGTGTGTGTTTTGTTTGAGATTGTTACAGCCCTGAGCCGTCGGCTTGTCTTTAAACACTACTGCTATTACCACCACCACCACCACTACTACCACTACTACTACTACTACTACTACTACTACTACTACTACTCGTAGTAGTAGTAGTGTGATAGGCGTCCTTCAGTCTCGGAAGACTATGGAGTTGCGCTCTTGGTGTTTATTCTGGTGCAGCGTCGGGTGTGGCTGGCCAGTCCGACGCGGGAATGACAGTCCCTTGGCAGAGGGCACAGATGAAGTCTGACGCTGGTCTGTCTGCCTGGGCTGCAGCCTTTCTTCTCGTTCTCTTTTCCTCGTGCTGCTGAGCGAGTGTCTCTTCGAACTTGGAGAGACCTTTCTGCACAGTCTGTCTCCAGGCTGACCGTTCGAGGGCTGTTGCTTCCCAGTTGTCCTTGTCGATGTTCAAGGCTTTTAGGTCCCTCTTACACACGTCTTTGCACTACTACTACTACTACTACTACTACTACTACTACTACGCTACTACTACTACTACTACTACTACTACTACTACTACTACTACTACTACACAACAAAACATGTATCACTACTTATGATAATAATCGCTTTCGCATAATCATATAAGGTACATTTCTCTTTCGATTGGAAGGACAGACAGAAAGCGAAGGGAACAGACTTAGAGAGAAAGAGAGACAGACAGAGAATGGAAATTGGGAGTTTGTTCA
>JAPXFY010000015.1:2559702-2607202 GCA_030674185.1 Monoplex corrugatus
TTCATTATGGGTGGTCCTTCAAAGTTCTTTTTATGATGTGTTCTTCGTTTCTGTCATCCTCAAAAAGGTCTTTAATGTACTCTCCCCATCTGTCTAATACCTTGTCTTTTTCCATGATAAGCGTGCCATCTTTTCATTTTAAGCAACCAGTTGATGTGCATGTATTTTTCCTGTGAACAATTTATTTCTTCAATTCGTCTGTACATACCCTGAGGATCCATTTTGTGTCGTTCTTCTATCTCTTTGCATTTTGTGTTCAGCCAAGCTTCCTTAGCTTCATTGCACCTATACCTGATTTCTTTGTTTATCTTCCTGTATATCTCCTCGTTTCTCTTTGCCTTCCTCCTTTTCTCCATCAGGCCCAAAATTTCATTAGTCATCCAGCTCTTTTTTGCTTTTCTATTTGCCTTAGGGATTTCCTCACAAGCTTCATTTATAGAACTTCTCAACTTTGTCCATTGTTCCTCACTGTCACCAACGTCTTCCAGAGCACTGAATTTGTTTTGAACATGTACATTAAATTTTTGACGTGTCATTTCATCTGTCTTCAAGAGTCCAAGGTTTAGTTTGATGTTGCTTTTGGTCTGTTTCCTTTTCCTCAATTTCAGCCTAAACCTTCCCACTACCGGATTGTGGTCACTGTTGCAGTCTGCGCCTGGTAGTGTTTTTGCTGACAGTAAAGAATTTCTAAATCTTTTGTTAATCAGGATGTAGTCAATTTGATTTTTAGTATTATCTCCTGGACTCATCCAAGTCCATTTTCTTCTGTTAGGCTGCTCAAACCAAGTGTTTCCTACTATGAACTCATTCATCTGTGTCCATTCTACAAGCTTCCCCCCTCTTTCGTTTTGTGTACCAAGGCCATGAGGTCCAACTATATCCTCCACCCTATCCTGTCCCACTTTAGCATTAAAATCTCCCATTATGACTGTAACTTCTTGTGATTTACATTGGACCTTGGCCATCTCTAAAACTTCGTAGAAGTTGTCGATGTCTTCCTGAGTACTTGCGGATGTTGGTGCATACACCTGTATGATGTTGATATCAAAAGGTTTCCCTCCGAATTTGACCAGTAAAACTCTGTCGGACACTGCCCAGTATCCTTTAACTGCTTTTGATTTGTCTTTGTCCATTATGCTGCCAACTCCTCTTTCATGTGAATTACCACCAGAGTATATCACTGTATATTCTTCTGATGTTATCATGCCTGCCCCCTTCCATCTCATTTCCCCAGTCCTCAAATACTGATGTTAAGCCTTTCCATCTCCATTTTGATGTTGTCCAATTTACCTTTCTGCAGCATTGTTCTTACATTCCATGTTGCCACCTTGGTGTTGAATTTAATTTTGGTTTTGGTCGCAGTAGCTGGCTGACGGTCTGGTGTCACCTGCTCCGCATAACAGTCCCTACCGGACGAAGGTGCTCCACAGGAGCAACTATTGACGTCATTAACTTTATTCTTTATTCTTCCTCTGTCCATGGATTTCCTGGGGAAAAGTACGATGGTGGTTTCCCCTTGCCTTCCATCGGTTTTTTATTTTAGGGTTGACTCCCTTAGCCTTACTCTCTCCCGAGATGTCCACACTCTCTCCCGAGATGTCCACATTCACCTGTATGTATTCGATAAAGCCTTACATATTTTCTGTTTGGATTGATAATTAGATACATGTGTTATCTGCATTTTTGGGTCAAAGGAAATGTGTTTTACGGAAGCACTTTTAGTTAATCTAATCATCATCATCATGTGCCCTGCCACATGGCGTTGGCGGTCATGGCCCTCCAAGTGCATCTTCCACCCTCTCTGTCCTCAGCCACTCCGCAAGTCCGTCCAGTATTTTCTCCCAGGGTCAACCTGGTGTTCTTTTTCCTCCCAGCTTTCCTGTTGTGACTAGGTGCTCTAATTTCTCTTGCCTCATAAAATGTCCTGTAAATGTTGCTTTTTTTTTAATTGATCTTATTCATTAAGGTTCTTCTAATGTTTTGAAACGGTTATAACGCTGATATGGCTGTATGCAATCGACTGGGCTTTAAACAGAAGTAACAGTAACAATACCATTTATATGTCATATTGAGAAACACATTTCATAACAGTGTAGTGTAGATTGTTCAACTGACAAACTGATGCCATGCAAGACCCATACACTGCAAACGACATCAAGACTTCGACTTCATAATGAATTTATGCGCTGGCTTAAGGCGTATGCCATCATCATTTTGCCTGATTTATGTACGTTTGTATGTATGTATAAATATGTTTATGCATTTGAAAAAAATATTTTTGGTGATAAATTAGGCGAGATGGTTCATGTCAGGGGCATATCCTTAGATTAGTTGAGAGAATGAAATAATATATGTGACCTGCCACCACGAAATCAGTCTTAACTAGCATTTTGGGTATTTTGAGATATACATATCACTGGGCAGAGAAACATTGGCCGCCCACAGCTGAGATACAAAGACGTTTGCAAGCGTGACATGAAGGCGCTTGAGATCAACACTGAGTCCTGGGAGGACCTCGCAGACGACCGCAACAGCTGGAGAACTACTCTCAAGAAACAGCTGCGGATTGGTGAGGACAAACTGTCAGCTGCTGCAGCAGAAAAGCGATTCGCAGAAAAGGGATGACAGCCAACAGACCAGCATCAGCATACACATGCGACCGCTGCGACAGAGACTGCCTCTCTCGCATTGGTCTGTACAGTCACAGGCGACGCTGCTTGGACCAAGCAGACAGCCCATCTAGACATTAGAACGGATGTACTTTGTCCATGGTCAGTCATGACCGAAGGAGGCCTACTACTACATATCTCTGGAAAGTGTACATTCTGCTGATTATTTTGGTACTTGAACAAAGCTTGTACTCAAAAAATGTAGAAGTTATGTATGTTCAGTCATCAAGTTGTATGACGGCCATTTTGAGAAAACGGCCTCTAAAGTTTTTATGTACTCTCCTACACATTTTCCTTAAATTTCTTTATTTGGTGGCTTTGACTCAGTTTGTTTCTAATTCTACTGTCATTATATGAAAGGTGCACCAAAGAGCTTTCTATCAGTATATTACATGTGGGGGTACTGTATAGGTTACGGTTCATAATAAGAGACAAAAATAGGTACTTTTGGTAGGAAATTGCGTTCTTTCTGCAAGAAAAAAAAAAGTCTGTGGGGATAGATTATAGTCTACAGAAATCAATTTTGAGAAAAAGTCAAAACATCCCAGATAGACCCTCAGTCACCTTTTCAGCTCCTAGTGCTGTTGGACTGACTGCGAGTTAAGACTGATTTCGTGGTGGGAGGTCACATATGTATGTGTTGCGTAGCTTTCTTTTCCAGTTTATTTTTCTAGGATCATCTACATGACTTGTTTAGATGTGTGTGTTATGTTTGGGATGGTTATAGCCCTGACCTGTCAGCTGGCTTTACACAATAATGAATAATGATGATGATAATAACATAACAACAACAACAACCCTAGTAGTAGTAGTAGTAGTAGTAGTAATAACAACAACAATAAGAATAACAACAATAATGGTATTGATGATGATAACAATAGGAATATAGTAATGATAATAATAGTAATAATAATGATAGTGACAATGATGATGACAATTAAAACAATAATAATAGTGGTAATAATAATAATGATAATAATAATTATAACAATAATAATAGTAGCAACAACAACAGTAATAATAACAATAATACTGATAATAGTGATAATAACAATAACAACAATACTCTACTACTACTACTGCTACTACTTCTACTACTACTGCTACTACTACACTTCTACTACTACTACTACTACTGCACTACTTCTACTGCTACTACTTCTACTACTACTGCTACTACTACTGCTACTACTTCTACTACTACTGCAACTACTACTTCTACTGCTACTGCTACTACTTCTTCTACACTACTACTTCTATGTTACTACTACTGCTACTACTTCTACTACTACTGCTACTACTACTTCTACTACTACTACTACTACTGCTGCTGCTACTACTACTACTACTACTACTACTAACTGATAATAATGATGTTGATGATGATGATGATGATGATAATAATAATAATATAATTTGGATCTTCTTTACCACATGACAGGGGCGTGAGAGCACACACAATACACACCAAACGGAACGATGTAATTAGTAGACAGTGAAACTGGAAATACTAACAGACTTTGATTTCTGACAGGTGTGTCCAGGTGTGTCTAGCTCAGTGTCACACACACTGACAGGTGTGTCCAGGTGTGTCCAGCTCAGTGTCACACACACTGACAGGTGTGTCCAGGTGTGTCTAGCTCAGTGTCACACACACTGGCAGGTGTGTCCAGCTCAGTGTCACACACACTGACAGGTGTGTCCAGCTCAGTGTCACACATACTGACAGGTGTGTGCAGTGTGTCCAGCTCAGTGTCACACATACTGACAGGTGTGTCCAGGTGTGTATAGCTCAGTGTCACACACACTGGCAGGTGTGTCCAGCTCAGTGTCACACACACTGACAGGTGTGTCCGCTCAGTGTCACACATACTGACAGGTGTGTGCAGGTGTGTCCAGCTCAGTGTCACACATACTGACAGGTGTGTCCAGGTGAGTCCAGCTCAGTGTCACACACACTGACAGGTGTGTCCAGGTGTGAACAGCTCAGTGTCACACACACTGACAGTTGTCCAGGTGTGTCCAGCTCAGTGTCACACACACTGACAGGTGCGTCCAGGTGTGTCCAGCTCAGCGTCACACACACTGACAGGTGTGTCCAGCTCAGTGTCACACACACTGACAGGTGTGTCCAGTGTGTCCAGCTCAGTGTCAACACACTGGCAGTGTGTCCAGATGTGTCTAACTCAGTGTCACAGAACGACGACAGACGAGACAGAAAAGGACTGCTGTGTGGCTGTTGGAGGTTTCGAACACAGGCACCGGCCTGAGGTGTACGGTGGATGACCATGACACCACAAGGCCCACGTGACGTCATATTTACAGACTGCCAGCAGTGTCGTCTGCTTGTCCATGTCACCACTTCTCCATTGTCACAGGGCTTGGTGCTAAGGTGTGGATATTGACTGTACTGATTGATACTACAGCAAGGGGTGTGTGTGTGTGTGTGTGTGTGTTTTGTGTGTGTGTTTGTGTGTGTGTGTTTTGTTTCGTGTGTGTGTGTGTGTGTTGTGTTGTGTTGTGTGTGTGTGTGTGTGTGTGTGTGTGTGTGTGTGTGTTGTTGTTGTTGTTGTGTTTCCTGTTTGTGTTTTGTGTTTGTGTGTGTGTGTGTGTGTGTGTGTTGTGTGTGTTTGTGTGTGTGTATGTGTGTGTGTGTGTGTGTGTGTGTGTTTGTTGTGTGTGTGTGTGTGTGTGTGAGTCTTGTGTGTGTGTGTGTGTTTGTGTGTGTGTGTGTTTGTATGTGTGTGTTGTGTGTGTGTGTGTGGTTGTTGTTTTGCATGTGTTGTTGTTGTGTTTGTATGTTGTGGTGAGTACGATGTGTGTTTGTGTTATATTGTGTTGGTTGTTATGAGTGTGTGTGTGTTACTTATTGTTGTTTGTTGTTATTGTTGTTGTTTGTTCATGTGTACGTGGTTTTGGTTGTTGTGTTTGTGTATTTGTTGTTGTCTTGTGTTGTTGTTGTTGTTATGTTCGTGTGTGTTGTGTATGTGTTGTTGTCGTGTGTCGTGTTGTGTGTTGTGTTGATTGTATGTTTGTGTATGTTTATGTATGTCTCTGTGTACATCTTTGTGTGCAGTATTGTGATGGTAAGTATCGAGCAGTCATACACATGTGTACAAAAACATAAAATGTTGGTGTTGTTATTTTTTTTTAGGTATGTTTGTATGTATGTACAGGTATGTGTGTATATATGTTGTTGTTTGTTGTTGTAGTTTATATTGTTGTGTGTGGTTACACATACATACATGTAGAAACAGACATACTTGTTGTGTTGATGCTAATGATGGTGGTGTTGTTAGCGTTGTCTGTATGTGTGTATGTGTACGGATGCGAGGCGTGGACAGTCAGCAAGCAAAGCCAGAGCGGGATCGAGGCAGCCGAGATGTGGTTTCTCAGAAGAATGTTGAAAGTTCCATGGACAGCAAAGAAAACAAAGGAGACAGTCTTGATGGAGGCAGACACAAGTAGATCACTCATAAGGAAGATTAGGTAAAGACAAGCAACATTTATAGACCATTTTATGAGGGAGGGGGATATGGAGCACCTGGTCACAACGGGAAAGCTGGAGGGAAAGAGAGCACCAGGTAGACCCAGGGAGAGAATGCTGGACGGACTTGCAGAGTGGCTGGGAATGAGGAGGGTGGGGGAGATGCTGGGGGCAACGAGAGATAGAGATGGTTGGAGGTCCATGGTCGCCAACGCCATGCGGCAGGGCACCTGATGATGATGATGATGTATGTGTGTATATCTATGTGTATGTGATTATTGTTGTTGTGTGTGGTTACACATACATACATGTAGAAACAGACATACTTGTTGTTATGATGCTAATGATGGTGGTGTTACGTTGTCTGTATGTGTGTATATCTATGTGTGTGATTATTGTTGTTGTTGTGTGTGGTTACACATACATACATGTAGAAACAGACATACTTGTTGTTATGATGCTAATGATGGTGATGTTACGTTGTCTGTATGTGTGTATATCTATGTGTCTGTGATTATTGTTGTTGTTGTGTGTGGTTACACATACATACATGTAGAAACAGACATACTTGTTGTTATGATGCTAATGATGGTGGTGTTACGTTGTCTGTATGTGTGTATATCTATGTGTTGTGATTATTGTTGTTGTTGTGTGTGGTTACACATACATACATGTAGAAACAGACATCCCTGTTGTTATGTCTAATGATGGTGGTGTTACGTTGTCTGTATGTGTGTATATCTATGTGTGTGTGATTATTGTTGTTGTGTGTGGTTACACATACATAATGTAGAAACAGACATATATTTGTTGTATTGATACTAACGAAGGTGTGGTGTGTTCCACAGCACTACAGTCAGACCTGCAATACATGGACATGGATGTCTGGAACTGTCCAAGATTTGCTTCACCATCACCCATGCCTTGTGACTGGGACCATGGAACGGACAATGTGATCAGTCACAACTTACACTCTGAACATCCCTGCTCCCAATGTGTATGCTTGGGGCTCTTTCGGTATAAACAGTATCTCCAGTTTCTGGAAATTCTGTACAAGAAATTCCTTCTTTTCTGTCACTCTCATTGTTTCTGCCTTGTTCCTTTGCTTTCTGTGATCTCTCGCTGTTATTTTCTGCCTTGCTGGTCCATTCACCTGTATGTGTTCTGTGAAGGCTTGTGTACTTTCTGTCTATTACGATTGATAAGTAGATACATATATAATAATTGTAGTTTGAGCTTAAGAATGGAAAACTTCTTAGTGGCAATATGGGCACTATAAGCCAGTTTTAATGAATGTTTTTGTGTGTTTTGTTTTGTTTATCATTTGTATTCAGGTTTGTTTTCTTGAACCTTAACCCCCCCCCCCACCGTAGCCAAGGTCAGAGGCATATCCCTTGAATTCTTTGCGTGAATGCAGTGATACGTGTATTCATTTTCTTTTTCAGGTTTCGTGTTTTTCAGAGTCATCGATGTGTTTTGATGTGTGTGTTTTCTTTGAAAATAAATAAAAATAACACTAATGATGATGATGATGAGATGATAATGACGATGATGCCATCATCATCATCGTCATCGTCATCATGAAAAAAATAGTAATAACAGTAGCATACTTAACATCAAAACTGCTGACATAGAAACTCGTTATCTATAATCATAGTGTTAATGCATCTATAACGTTGCAAAACCGTGAAGAGTTAGCTGCTGACATATGAATGGAACTTATTAATTCTGTTCACATAGTGATTTTAGACACACATACACACACACACACACACACACACACACACACACACACACACACACACACACACACCACACACACACACATACACACACACATTTCACACTATAACACACACACACGATCACACATACACACACACACACATACATAGGAGAAAAAAAATGTGATACTTTCCTTCTTCTTTAATCCACAATGCATTTGTATGTTTTAGTCTGTTCAGTTGATTAGTGTACAATGTTTATTGTTTCAGTGTTTACATTACATGTTTACATTAGATTGTTAAGTTTGCAATGTTTGCTGTTGCACCATTTACATTAGAAGTAATCTGTATTTAGTAAGTTTGCAATGTTTTACTGTTTCAGTGTTTATATTGAAAATATTCTTTATTTAGCAAGTCTTCAATGTTTACTGTTCTGTTGCTTTCATTACAAATAATCTTTACTTGAGAAGTTTGCAATGCTCTCTGTTCCACTCTTTTACATTACAAAATTATGTGTACTTGATAAGTTTCAATGTTTACTGTTTTATTGCTTACATTAGAAATGATCTTTGCTTGATGAATTTGCAATGGTTATTGTTTCATTCTTTGCGTTAAGAAATATTTACTAAATAGGTTTGCCATATTTACTGTGTCAGTGCTTACATTAGAAATAATCTTTGCTTGATAATGTTTTAAATGTTCTGTTTCACTGTTTACATCACAAAATAATCTTTACGTGATAAGTTTGTAATATTTATAGTTTCACTGTTCACGTTAGAAATAATCTTTATTTAATAAGTTTGCAATATTTACTGTTTTGTTGTATATATATGATAAATGATGTATACTGTTTAAGTTTGCCGTGTTCACAGTTTCGCCGTTAATATTAGAAGTAATCTTTATTTAGAAAGTTTGCAATGTTTACGGTTTGACTGTTTACATTAGAAATAATCTTTAGGTGATAAGTTTTGCAGGTTTATTGTTCAATTGCTTATATTAGAAATAATCTGTATTTGGTAAGTTTGCAGTGATTACTGTTTCACTGTTTTCATCACAAATAATCTTTATTTTGATGAGTTTGTAATGTTTACTGTGTCATCTTTACATAAGAAATAATCTTTACTTCATAAGTTTGCTGTGTTTATGTTTAACTGTTTACACTAGAAATAATCTTTATTTGCTAAGTTTGCAATGTTTACAGTCTCCCTTTTACGTTAGATATAATCTTTATTAAGTAAGTTTGCAATGTTTACTGTTCCAGAGTTTGAATACAAATAATCCTTGGTAAGTTTGCAATGTTTGCTGCTCTGTTGTTGTTGTTTTTTTTTACAAAAATCTTTATTTGATAAGTTTATAATGTTCACTGTTCTATTGTTTTCAGTACGAATACTTTTACTTGATCAGTTTGTAATGTTTACTGTTCTATTGTTTTTAGTACGAATACTTTTTACTTGATCAGTTTGCAATGTTTACTGTTTCACTATTTACATTAGAAATAATCTTTACTTGATACGTTTGCAATTTTTACTGTTTCAGTGTTTGCAGTAGAAATAATCTTTACTTGTTGAATTTGCAATGTTTACTGTTCAATGTTTACTGTTTCAGTGTTTGCAGTAGAAATAATCTTTACTTGTTGAATTTGCAATGTTTACTGTTCAATTTTTACTGTTTCAGTGTTTGCAGTAGAAATAATCTTTACTTGTTGAATTTGCAATGTTTACTGTTCAATGTTTACTGTTTCAGTGTTTGCAGTAGAAATAATCTTTACTTGTTGAATTTGCAATGTTTACTGTTCAATGTTTACCTAGAAACACTTACTTGATACGTTTGCAGTCTTTACTGTTACACTGTTTACATTGGAACCAATCTTTATTTCTGTTTTGCAATGTTCGTTGTTTCACCATTTACATCAGAAATAATCTTTGCTTATAAGTATGCAGTGTTTACTGTTACACTGATTACATTACAAGTTCTGTTTGTTTAGTAAGTTTCCAGTGTTTGATGTTTCACTCTTTTTATATAAAATAATCTTTATTTGAAAAGTTTGGAATGTTTCCTGTTCACTGTTTATATTAAAATAATCTATATTTGATAATTATTCAAGTGTCTGCTGTTTTAATGGTTACTTTGGAAATATTCTTTATTTAATGTGCTTGCAATGTTTTTTGTTTCACTGTTTACATGAGAAATATTCTCTGCTTGATAAGTTACCAATGTTTACTGTTTCATTGTATGTATTACAAATAATCTTTACTACAAAAGTTTTCAATCTTTATTATTTCACTGTATGGATAAGAAATATATAAGAAATAATCTTTATTTTATAAATTTGCAGTGTTTACTATTTCGCTGTTTATATTAGAAATCTTCATTTGATAAGTTAGGAATATTTACTGTTTCACTGCTGAATTAGTAATAATCTTTGCATGACAAGTTTGCAGTGTTTACTGTTTCACTGTTTTCTAGGAGAAATAATCTTTACATGGTGAGTTTGCAATGTTTACTGTGTCAGTGTTTGCAGTAGAAATCATCTTTACGTGGTAAGTTTGCAATGTTTACTGTTTCAGTGTTTACAGTAGAAACAATCTTTACATGGTAAGTTTGCAATGTTTATTATTTCAGTGTTTACAGTAGAAATCATCTTTACGTGGTGAGTTTGCAAAGTTTGCTGTTTCAGTGTTGCAGTAGAATTAATCTTTACGTGGGAAGTTTGCAATGTTTACTGTTTCAGTGTTTGCAGTAGAATTAATCTTTACGCGGTAAGTTTGCAATATTCACTGTTTCAGTGTTTGCAGTAGAATTAATCTTTACGTGGTAAATTTGCAATGTTTACTCTTTCAGTGCAGTAGAATTAATCTTTACCGGTAAGTTTGCAATGTTCACTGTTTCAGGTTTGCAGTAGAATTAATCTTTACGTGGTAAGTTTGCAATGTTTACTATTTCAGTGTTTGCAGTAGAAATAATATTTACATGATAAGTTTGCAATGTTCACTGTTTCAGTGTTTGCAGTAGAAATTAATCTTTACGTGGTAAGTTTGCAATGTTTACTGTTTCAGTGTTTGCAGTAGAATTAATCTTTACGCGGTAAGTTTGTAATGTTTACTGTTTCAGTGTTTGCAGTAGAAATAATCTTTACATGGTAAGTTTGCAATGTTTACTGTTTCAGTGTTTACAGTAGAAATAATCTTTACATGGTAAGTTTGCAATGTTTACTGTTTCAGTGTTTACAGTAGAAATAATCTTTACATGGTAAGTTTGCAATGTTTACTGTTTCAGTGTTTGCAGTAGAAATAATCTTTACGTAGTAAGTTTACAATGTTTACTGTTTCAGTGTTTGCAGTAGAAATAATCTTTGCGTGGTAAGTTTGCAATGTTTACTGTTTCAGTGTTTACAGTAGAAATAATCTTTACGTGGTAAGTTTGCAATGTTTACTGTTTCAGTGTTTACATCAGAAAGATTCTTTACTTGATAAGTTTATAATGTTTACTGCTCCACTGTTGACAATAGGTAAGTGTGCAATGTTTACTGTTTTACTGTTTACATTATAAATTATCTTTATTTGATAAATTTGCAATGTTTACTGTTTCACTAATCTCATTGGAAATGTTAATTATATAAATTAGTGTGCAATGTTCATTGTTTTATTGTTTACATTAGAAACAATCTTTATTTGATACGCTTGCAGTCTGTACTATTTCAGTGTTTACATGGAAGTAATCTTTAGTTAATAAGTGTGCAGTGTTTACTGTTTCACTGTTTACATACCAAATATTATTTATGTTTACATGGAAGTAATTTTTAGTAAATAAGTGTGCAGTGTTTACTGTTTCACTGTTTACATACCAAATATTATTTATGTTTACATGGAAGTAATTTTTAGTAAATAAGTGTGCAGTGTTTACTGTTTCACTGTTTACATACCAAATATTGTTTATGTTTACATGGAAGTAATTTTTAGTTAATAAGTGTGCAGTGTTTACTGTTCCACTGTTTACATACCAAATATTGTTATTTATGTTTACATGGAAGTAATCTTTAGTTAATAAGTGTGCAGTGTTTACTGTTTCACTGTTTACATACCAAATATTGTTATTTATGTTTACATGGAAGTAATCTTTAGTTAATAAGTGTGCAGTGTTTACTGTTTCACTGTTTACATACCAAATATTGTTATTTATGTTTACATGGAAGTAATCTTTAGTTAATAAGTGTGCAGTGTTTACTGTTTCACTGTTTACATACCAAATATTATTTATGTTTACATGGAAGTAATCTTTAGTTAATAAGTGTGCAGTGTTTACTGTTTCACTGTTTACATACCAAATATTGTTATTTATGTTTACATGGAAGTAATCTTTAGTTAATAAGTGTGCAGTGTTTACTGTTTCACTGTTTACATACCAAATATTGTTATTTATGTTTACATGGAAGTAATCTTTAGTAAATAAGTGTGTAGTGTTTACTGTTTCACTGTTTACATACCAAATATTGTTATTTATGTTTACATGGAAGTAATCTTTAGTAAATAAGTGTGTAGTATTTACTGTTTCACTGTTTACATACCAAATATTGTTATTTATGTTTACATGGAAGTAATCTTTAGTAAATAAGTGTGCAGTATTTACTGTTTCACTGTTTACATACCAAATATTGTTATTTATGTTTACATGGAAGTAATCTTTAGTAAATAAGTGTGTAGTATTTACTGTTTCACTGTTTACATACCAAATATTGTTATTTATGTTTACATGGAAGTAATCTTTAGTTAATAAGTGTGCAGTGTTTACTGTTTCACTGTTTACATACCAAATATTGTTATTTATGTTTACATGGAAGTAATCTTTAGTTAATAAGTGTGCAGTGTTTACTGTTTCACTGTTTACATACCAAATATTGTTATTTTTGTCAATTTGCAGTGTCTTCTCCATGGGTGGCCTTCCCCAGGTCAGCTGGTCACGTATGACAGATGGCGGATGTCCTTCAAATTTGGAAATCAGCTGCGAAAGAAGGTGGCCTCGCCTGGAGAATTAGCAGTCTGATGGACTGGCGGTGATTTCTGTCAGGTAAGAACTGGATGGCACACGGTAAGGTCACACCTACAGAATAATCTGTACCTCTTGTGCTGAGTATGAAGTTATAACGGGTCACTTAGCAATGGTATATTTGGTGTGTGAGTTTCAGAGAAGATTACTCAGTAGAGAGAGAGACTGCTGACTATTGCAGGTAATTTAAAACTGACAGGTGAGCTCACCCTTACTGTGATATGAATGGACTCATACAGTCAAGTGTATGCAGTTATATTGTAAATTGTATGGTGTGTATACATAAAGTACATAATTGTACATCGAAAAACGGTGATGTTGCCTGCAACTACAAAAATGAGGTACAAAATCATTTATCAATGAATGCCAAGCACCTATAGATATCAATATATTGATGATTTTTTTTCATTGTTGAAGACTCAACCTTGTGTGTGTGTGTGTGTGTGTGTGTGTGTGTGTGTGTGTGTGTGTGTGTGTGCGTGTGTGTGTGTGTGTGTGTGTGTGTGTGTGTGTGTATGTGTTGGATCTGTGTGACATCAGGTCAATGTATATGATGGTGATATGGTCTGTATAACATGTTACCAGTTTTTGTGTTTATTATTGTTTGCTGTGTATTGTAACATTCTATCTAATAAAGCCTGTAACATCCTATGAGCTACATAAATCATTTATCACTGAATGCCAATCACCTGTAGATATCAATATATTGAACATCTTTTTCACTGTTGTAGACCCATCCTCTGACAACAACTGGAGAAGATTCCATGACAGACGTCAGACAGCAGGAGAAGATTCCATGACAGACGTCAGACAGCTGGATAAGATTCCATGACAGACGTCAGACAGCTGGAGAAGATTCCATGACAGAGGTCAGACAGCTGGAGAAGATTCCATGACAGACGTCAGACAGCTGGAGAAGATTCCATGACAGACGTCAGACAACTGGAGAAGGTTCCATGACAGACGTCAGACAGCTGGAGAAGATTCCATGACAGACGTCAGACAGCTGGAGAAGATTCCATGACAGATGTCAGACAGCTGAAGAAGATTCCATGACAGACGTCAGACAGCTGGAGAAGATTCCATGACAGACGTCAGACAGCTGGAGAAGATTCCATGACAGACGTCAGACAGCTGGAGAAGATTCCATGACAGACGTCAGACAGCTGGAGAAGATTCCATGACAGACGTCAGACAACTGGAGAAGATTCCATGACAGACGTCAGACAGCTGGAGAAGATTCCATGACAGACGTCAGACAGCTGGAGAAGATTCCATGACAGACGTCAGACAGCTGGAGAAGATTTCATGACAGACGTCAGACAGCTGGAGAAGATTCCATGACAGACGTCAGACAGCTTGAGAAGATTCAATGACAGACGTCAGACAGCTGGAGAAGATTCCATGACAGAGGTCAGACAGCTGGAGAAGATTCCATGACAGACGTCAGACAGCTGGAGAAGATTCCATGACAGAGGTCAGACAACTGGAGAAGATTCCATGACAGACGTCAGACAGCTGGAGAAGATTCCATGACAGACGTCAGACAACTGGAGAAGATTCCATGACAGACGTCAGACAGCTGGAGAAGATTCCATGACAGACGTCAGACAGCTGGAGAAGATTCCATGACAGACGTCAGACAGCTGGATAAGATTCCATGACAGACGTCAGACAGCTTGAGAAGATTCCATGACAGACGTCAGACAGCTGGAGAAGATTCCATGACAGACGTCAGACAGCTGGAGAAGATTCCATGACAGACGTCAGACAGCTGGAGAAGGTTCCATGACAGACGTCAGACAGCTGGAGAAGGTTCCATGACAGACGTCAGACAGCTGGAGAAGGTTCCATGACAGACGTCAGACAGCTGGAGAAGATTCCATGACAGACGTCAGACAGCTGGAGAAGATTCCATGACAGACGTCAGACAGCTGGAGAAGATTCCATGACAGACGTCAGACAACTGGAGAAGATTCCATGACAGACGTCAGACAGCTGGAGAAGGTTCCATGACAGACGTCAGACAGCTGGAGAAGGTTCCATGACAGACGTCAGACAGCTGGAGAAGGTTCCATGACAGACGTCAGACAGCTGGAGAAGGTTCCATGACAGACGTCAGACAGCTGGAGAAGGTTCCATGACAGACGTCAGACAGCTGGAGAAGATTCCATGACAGACGTCAGACAACTGGAGAAGATTCCATGACAGACGTCAGACAGCTGGAGAAGATTCCATGACAGACGTCAGACAACTGGAGAAGATTCCATGACAGACGTCAGACAGCTGGAGAAGATTCCATGACAGACGTCAGACAGCTGGAGAAGATTCCATGACAGACGTCAGACAGCTGGAGAAGATTCCATGACAGACGTCAGACAGCTGGAGAAGATTCCATGACAGACGTCAGACAACTGGAGAAGATTCCATGACAGACGTCAGACAGCTGGAGAAGATTCCATGACAGACGTCAGACAACTGGAGAAGATTCCATGACAGACGTCAGACAGCTGGAGAAGATTCCATGACAGACGTCAGACAGCTGGAGAAGATTCCATGACAGACGTCAGACAGCTGGAGAAGGTTCCATGACAGACGTCAGACAGCTGGAGAAGATTCCATGACAGACGTCAGACAGCTGGAGAAGGTTCCATGACAGACGTCAGACAGCTGGAGAAGATTCCATGACAGACGTCAGACAGCTGGAGAAGGTTCCATGACAGACGTCAGACAGCTGGAGAAGATTCCATGACAGACGTCAGACAGCTGGAGAAGATTCCATGACAGACGTCAGACAGCTGGAGAAGATTCCATGACAGACGTCAGACAGCTGGAGAAGATTCCATGACAGACGTCAGACAGCTGGAGAAGATTCCATGACAGACGTCAGACAGCTGGAGAAGATTCCATGACAGACGTCAGACAACTGGAGAAGATTCCATGACAGACGTCAGACAGCTGGAGAAGATTCCATGACAGACGTCAGACAACTGGAGAAGATTCCATGACAGACGTCAGACAGCTGGAGAAGATTCCATGACAGACGTCAGACACCTGGAGTAGGTTCCATGGCAGATGTCAGACAGCTGGAGAAGATTCCATGACAGACGTCAGACACCTGGAGAAGGTTCCATGACAGACGTCAGACAGCTGGAGAAGATTCCATGACAGACGTCAGACAGCTGGAGAAGGTTCCATGACAGATGTCAGACACCTGGAGAAGATTCCATGACAGACGTCAGACAGCTGGAGAAGGTTTCATGACAGACGTCAGACACCTGGAGAAGGTTCCATGACAGACGTCAGACAGCTGGAGAAGATTCCATGACATACGTCAGACACCTGGAGAAGATTCCATGACAGACGTCAGACACCTGGAGAAGGTTCCATGGCAGACGTCAGACACCTGGAGAAGGTTCCATGGCAGATGTCCAAGACAAGTGTGGCACCAGAGCTTGTCCCCCCCCCCCCCATGGGATGTCCAAGTGTAGAGAAGTCAGAGGTCAGTGAAGTGTGCAGGTGTGATGTTGAACAGTGTGGGTTTTGTCATGTCTGTCATCACATGAACAGTGTGGGTTTTGTCATGTCTGTCATCACATGAACAGTGTGGGTTTTGTCATGTCTGTCATCACATGAACAGTGTGGGTTTTGTCATGTCTGTCATCACATGAACAGTGTGGGTTTCGTCATGTCTGTCATCACATGAACAATGTGGGTTTTGTCATGTCTGTCATCACATGAACAGTGTGGGTTTTGTCATGTCTGTCATCACATGGTGTGGTGTTGAACAGTGTGGGTTTTGTCATGTCTGTCATCACATGAACAGTGTGGGTGTTGTCATGTCTGTCATCACATGGTGTGGTGTTGAACAGTGTGGGTTTTGTCATGTCTGTCATCACATGAACAGTGTGGGTGTTGTCATGTCTGTCATGGTGTGATGTTGAACAGTGTGGGTTTTGTCATGTCTGTCATCACATGGTGTGATGTTGAACAGTGTGGGTTTTGTCATGTCTGTCATCACATGAACAGTGTGGGTGTTATCATGTCTGTCATCACATGAACAGTGTGGGTGTTGTCATGTCTGTCATCACATGAACAGTGTGGGTTTTGTCATGTCTGTCATCACATGAACAGTGTGGGTGTTGTCATGTCTGTCATCACATGAACAGTGTGGGTTTTGTCATGTCTGTCATCACATGAACAGTGTGGGTGTTGTCATGTCTGTCATCACATGAACAGTGTGGGTGTTGTCATGTCTGTCATCACATGAACAGTGTGGGTTTTGTCATGTCTGTCATCACATGGTGTGGTGTTGAACAGTGTGGGTTTTGTCATGTCTGTCATCACATGAACAGTGTGGGTTTTGTCATGTCTGTCATCACATGAACAGTGTGGGTGTTGTCATGTCTGTCATCACATGAACAGTGTGGGTTTTGTCATGTCTGTCATGACATTGTGTGGTCAGCAGCAGCTGTACTGTAGTACAGTGTTGTATGCAGTGGATTGCTGTTATGTTGTTGTCCCCTGTAGTACGACACAGTAATCGTCACGTAGTGTGAGACACTTGTCGACAGTCCTATGGTGATGATGATGATGACGATGTGAACGATAACCATGATGCTGCCATGATGATGAGGATGATAACCACGATGCTGCGATGATGATGTTGACGATGGGGATGATGATGATGAAGACGATGGGAACGATAATCATGATAATGATGATGACAGTGGGGATGATAATTAAGATGATGATGACAGTGGGGATGATAATTATGATGATGATGACTGGGGATGATAATTATGATGTTGATGATGACAGTGGGGATGGTAATTATGATGTTGATGATGACAGTGGGGATGATAATTATGATGTTGATGATGACAGTGGGGATGATAATTATGATGTTGATGATGACTGGGGATGATAATTATGATGTTGATGATGACAGTGGGGATGATAATTATGATGATGATGACTGGGGATGATAATTATGATGTTGATGATGACAGTGGGGATGATAATTATGATGATGATGACTGGGGATGATAATTATGATGTTGATGATGACAGTGGGGATGATAATTATGATGATGATGACTGGGATGATAATTATGATGTTGATGATGACAGTGGGGATGATAATTATGATGATGATGACTGGGGATGATAATTATGATGATGATGATGACAGTGGGGATGGTAATTATGATGATGATGACAGTGGGGATGATAATTATGATGTTGATGATGACAGTGGGGATGGTAATTATGATGTTGATGATGACAGTGGGGATGGTAATTATGGTGTTGATGATGACAGTGGGGATGATAATTATGATGTTGATGATGACAGTGGGGATGGTAATTATGATGTTGATGATGACAGTGGGGATGGTAATTATGGTGTTGATGATGACAGTGGGGATGGTAATTATGATGTTGATGATGACAGTGGGGATGGTAATTATGGTGTTGATGATGACAGTGGGGATGATAATTATGGTGTTGATGATGACAGTGGGGATGGTAATTATGGTGTTGATGATGACAGTGGGGATGGTAATTATGGTGTTGATGATGACAGTGGGGATGATAATTATGATGTTGATGATGACAGTGGGGATGATAATTATGGTGATGATGATGACAGTGGGGATGGTAATTATGATGTTGATGATGACAGTGGGGATGATAATTATGGTGTTGATGATGACAGTGGGGATGATAATTATGATGTTGATGACAGTGGGGATGATAATTATGATGTTGATGATGACAGTGGGGATGATAATTATGATGTTGATGATGACAGTGGGGATGATAATTATGGTGATGATGATGACAGTGGGGATGGTAATTATGGTGTTGATGATGACAGTGGGGATGATAATTATGATGTTGATGATGACAGTGGGGATGATAATTATGATGTTGATGATGACAGTGGGGATGATAATTATGATGATGATGATGACAGTGGGGATGATAATTATGATGATGATGATGACAGTGGGGATAGTAATTATGGTGACGATGGGGATGGTAATCATGATGATGACGACAACTTGGATGATAATCATGATAATGATGACGATGATAATCATGATGACGATAGGACGATAATCTTGACGATGACGATGTGGATAATAACAATGATGATGGTGACTGATGACGACGATGTGGATGATAATCATGATGATGACGACAATAATACTGCTGATGACGACGACGACGATGTGGATGATAATCATGATGATGGTGATGATGACGACGACGACGATGTGGGTGATAATCATGATGATGGTGATGATGACGACGATGACGATGTGGGTGATAATCATGATGCTATCTTGCTGTCCCGTTTACTACCCCAGACTCAGGACCTGGCCAGCTCATGGATTTATGTGCAGACTTAAGGCTTGTGCCATGATCATTTTGGATCTTCTTCATCACATGGCATCAGTGGCTTGCCAACACATAGGGTTTATGTGCAGGCTTATGGCTTGTGCCATGATCATTTTGGATCTTCTCCATCACATGGCATCAGTGGCGTTAGTGCACATAGAATTCGTTCCGAGCGTCGAGACGTCTTCTTGAGAAACTGAAACTGAAAGTACATCACATTAATGGTCACATGGTGTGAGACAGTTTGTCATAATGTTATGATGTTGATGACGATGGGGATGATAAAGGGAAGAACGGTGGCAGGATGGTTTAGACGTTTGAGGTTCCGGGGTTCGTTTCTGGATAGATAGATAGGTAGGTAGATAGATAGATATGTAGGTAGGTACATACATATATAGATAGATAGGTAGGTAGATAGATAGGTAGGTAGGTAGGTAGGTAGGTAGATAGATAGGTAGGTAGATAGATAGGTAGGTAGATAGATAGGTAGGTAGATAGATAGGTAGGTAGGTAGATAGGTAGGTAGGTAGGTAGGTGCATACATATAGATAGATAGGTAGGTAGGTATATACATATATAGATAGATAGGTAGGTAGGTATATACATATATAGATAGATAGGTAGGTAGATATATACATATATAGATAGATAGGTAGGTAGATAGATAGGTAGGTAGGTAGATAGATAGGTAGGTAGGTAGGTAGGTACATACATATATAGATAGATAGGTAGGTAGATAGATAGGTAGGTAGGTAGGTAGGTAGGTGCATACATATATAGATAGATAGGTAGGTAGGTATATACATATATAGATAGATAGGTAGGTAGATAGATAGGTAGGTAGGTAGGTAGGTAGGTAGGTAGGTGCATACATATAGATAGATAGGTAGGTAGGTAGGTAGGTACATACATATAGATAGATAGGTAGGTAGGTAGGTGCATACATATAGATAGGTAGGTAGGTAGGTACATACATATAGATAGATAGGTAGGTAGGTAGGTAGGTAGGTAGGTAGGTACATACATATAGATAGGTAGGTAGGTAGGTAGGTACATACATATATAGATAGATAGGTAGGTAGGTAGGTAGGTACATACATATATAGATAGGTAGGTAGGTAGGTACATACATAGATAGATAGGTAGGTAGGTAGGTAGGTACATACATATATAGATAGATAGGTAGGTAGGTAGGTACATACATATATAGATAGATAGGTAGGTAGGTAGGTAGGTACATACATATATAGATAGATAGATAGGTAGGTAGGTAGGTACATACATATATAGATAGATAGATAGGTAGGTAGGTAGGTACATACATATATAGATAGATAGGTAGGTAGGTAGGTAGGTACATACATATATAGATAGATAGGTAGGTAGGTAGGTACATATATAGATAGATAGGTAGGTAGGTAGGTACATACATATATAGATAGATAGGTAGGTAGATAGATAGGTAGGTAGATAGATATGTAGGTAGGTACATACATATATAGATAGATATGGAGGTAGGTACATACATATATAGATAGATAGGTAGGTAGATAGATAGATAGGTAGGTAGGTAGGTAGGTAGGTACATACATATATAGATAGATATTGTAGGTAGGTACATACATATATAGATAGATAGGTAGGTAGATAGATATGTAGGTAGGTAGATAGATAGGTAGGTAGGTAGGTAGGTACATATATAGATAGATAGATAGGTAGGTAGGTAGGTAGGTATATACATAGATAGATAGATAGGTAGGTAGGTAGGTAGGTACATATATAGATAGATAGATAGGTAGGTAGGTAGGTAGGTACATACATAGATAGATAGATAGGTAGGTAGGTAGGTACATACATAGATAGATAGGTAGGTAGGTAGGTAGGTACATACATAGATAGATAGATAGGTAGGTAGGTAGGTAGGTACATATATAGATAGATAGGTAGGTAGGTAGGTACATATATAGATAGATAGGTAGGTAGGTAGGTACATACATATATAGATAGATAGGTAGGTAGGTAGGTAGGTACATATATAGATAGATAGGTAGGTAGGTAGGTACATATATAGATAGATAGGTAGGTAGGTAGGTACATACATAGATAGATAGATAGGTAGGTAGGTAGGTACATATATAGATAGATAGGTAGGTAGGTAGGTACATACATATATAGATAGATAGGTAGGTAGGTAGGTAGGTAGGTACATATATAGATAGATAGGTAGGTAGGTAGGTGCATACATATATAGATAGATAGGTAGGTAGGTAGGTACATACATATATAGATAGATAGGTAGGTAGGTAGGTAGGTACATACATATATAGATAGATAGGTAGGTAGGTAGGTAGGTACATACATATATAGATAGATAGGTAGGTAGGTAGGTAGGTACATACATATATAGATAGATAGGTAGGTAGGTAGGTACATACATATATAGATAGATAGGTAGGTAGGTAGGTACATACATATATAGATAGATAGGTAGGTAGGTAGGTAGGTACATACATATAGATAGATAGGTAGGTAGGTAGGTACATACATATATAGGTAGGTAGGTAGGTAGGTAGGTAGGTAGGTACATACATATATAGATAGATAGGTAGGTAGGTAGGTAGGTAGGTACATACACATATAGATAGATAGGTAGGTAGGTAGGTAGGTACATACATATATAGATAGATAGATAGGTAGGTAGGTACATACATATATAGATAGATAGATAGGTAGGTAGGTACATACATATATAGATAGGTAGGTAGGTAGATAGATAGGTAGGTAGGTACATACATATATAGATAGATAGGTAGGTAGATAGATAGGTAGGTAGGTACATACATATATAGATAGGTAGGTAGGTAGATAGATAGGTAGGTAGGTACATACATATATAGATAGATAGGTAGGTAGGTACATACATATATAGATAGATAGGTAGGTAGATAGATAGGTAGGTAGGTACATACATATATAGATAGGTAGGTAGGTAGATAGATAGGTAGGTAGGTAGATAGGTAGGTAGATAGATAGGTAGGTAGATAGATATGTAGGTAGGTAGATAGATAGGTAGGTAGGTACATACATATATAGATAGGTAGGTAGGTAGATAGATAGGTAGGTAGGTACATACATATATAGATAGATAGGTAGGTAGATAGATAGGTAGGTAGGTACATACATATATAGATAGATAGGTAGGTAGATAGATAGGTAGGTAGGTACATACATATATAGATAGATAGGTAGGTAGATAGATAGGTAGGTAGGTACATACATATATAGATAGATAGGTAGGTAGATAGATAGGTAGGTAGATAGATATGTAGGTAGGTACATACATATATAGATAGATATGGAGGTAGGTACATACATATATAGATAGATAGGTAGGTAGATAGATAGGTAGGTAGGTAGGTACATACATATATAGATAGATATTGTAGGTAGGTACATACATATATAGATAGATAGGTAGGTAGATAGATATGTAGGTAGGTAGATAGATATGTAGGTAGGTAGATAGATATGTAGGTAGGTACATACATATATAGATAGATAGGTAGGTAGATAGATAGATAGGTAGGTAGATAGATAGGTAGGTAGATAGATAGATATGTAGGTAGGTACATACATATATAGATAGGTAGGTAGGTAGATAGATAGGTAGGTAGGTAGATAGATATGTAGGTAGGTACATACATATATAGATAGATAGGTAGGTAGATAGATAGGTAGGTAGATAGATAGATATGTAGGTAGGTACATACATATACAGATAGATAGGTAGGTAGGTAGGTAGAGAGGTAGATAGATAGGTAGGTAGGTAGGTAGGTAGGTAGGTGCATACATATAGATAGATAGGTAGGTAGATAGATAGGTAGGTAGATAGATAGGTAGGTAGATAGATAGGTAGGTAGATAGATAGATATGTAGGTAGGTACATACATATATAGATAGATAGATAGGTAGGTAGGTAGGTAGGTAGATAGATAGGTAGGTAGGTAGGTAGGTAGGTAGGTGCATACATATAGATAGGTAGGTAGGTAGATAGATAGGTAGGTAGGTAGGTAGGTAGGTGCATACATATAGATAGGTAGGTAGGTAGATAGATAGGTAGGTAGGTTGGTAGGTGCATACATATAGATAGATAGGTAGGTAGATAGATAGGTAGGTAGGTAGGTAGGTAGGTGCATACACATAGATAGATAGGTAGGTAGATAGATAGGTAGGTAGGTAGGTAGGTAGGTGCATACATATATAGATAGATAGGTAGGTAGATAGATAGATAGGTAGGTAGGTAGGTAGGTAGGTGCATACATATAGATAGATAGGTAGGTAGATAGATAGATAGGTAGATAGATAGATAGGTAGGTAGGTAGGTAGGTAGGTGCATACATATATAGATAGATAGGTAGGTAGATAGATAGGTAGGTAGGTAGGTAGGTAGGTGCATACATATAGATAGGTAGGTAGATAGATAGGTAGGTAGGTAGGTAGGTAGGTGCATACATATAGATAGGTAGGTAGGTAGATAGGTAGGTAGGTAGGTAGGTGCATACATATAGATAGATAGGTAGGTATATAGTATAGGTAGGTAGGTAGGTAGGTAGATAGGTAGGTAGGTAGTAGGTAGGTAGGTAGGTAGGTGCATACATATAGATAGATAGGTAGGTAGATAGATAGGTAGGTAGGTAGGTAGGTAGGTAGATAGGTAGGTAGGTAGGTAGGTAGGTAGGTAGGTGCATACATATAGATAGATAGATAGGTAGGTAGATAGATAGGTAGGTAGGTAGGTAGGTAGATAGGTAGGTAGGTAGGTAGGTAGGTAGGTAGGTGCATACATATAGATAGGTAGGTAGGTAGATAGGTAGGTAGGTATGTAGGTGCATACATATAGATAGATAGGTAGGTAGATAGATAGGTAGGTAGGTAGGTAGGTAGGTAGGTAGGTAGGTAGGTGCATACATATAGATAGATAGATAGGTAGGTAGATAGATAGATAGATAGGTAGGTAGGTAGGTAGGTGCATACATATAGATAGATAGGTAGGTAGGTAGGTGCATACATATAGATAGATAGGTAGGTAGGTGCATACATATAGTATAGATAGGTAGGTAGGTGCATACATATATAGATAGATAGGTAGGTAGGTACATACATATAGATAGGTAGGTAGGTGCATACATATAGATAGATAGATAGGTAGGTAGGTAGGTAGGTAGATAGATAGATAGGTAGGTAGATAGGTAGGTAGATAGATAGATAGATAGGTAGGTAGGTAGGTAGATAGGTAGGTAGGTAGGTGCATACATATAGATAGATAGGTAGGTAGGTAGGTAGGTAGGTGCATACATATAGATAGATAGGTAGGTAGGTAGGTAGGTAGGTACATACATATATAGATACATAGATTCAGTTCAGTTCAGTTCATATTGCTTATAGCCTAGCCGACTACTAGAGCCATATCAGGGCTAACATTACGTCAAAAAACGACAAGATAAAAGACAACAGTTAAAAGCCATGCTCACCATTAGATACATACATACACACATACATACATACATACATACATACATACATACATACATACATACATACATACATACATACATACATACAAACATACATACATAAATGCTACATACATACATACATACATACATACATACAAACAGAAAACTATGATCATAATCCATTCTGTACAGGATGGTCCATTACTATCATCATCATCATCATCATCATCATCATCATCATCATCATCATCATCATCTATTATTATCATTATTATTATATATCCATATACGCCAGTTATATATTGAATGATTTGTTTTTGCTGATGTCAGTTTCGCTTTGCTGAGTGTATCTTTCAGAAAACTGTGTTGTGTTCCAGCCACTGTCCAAGAACGTTACCCACAGGTCACTGACGTTGAGGACAGGGGACAGAGTGCTGGCTGGTCGTTTTCACTTCACCACACAGGCGGTGGTCAACAGCATGCCTTGACCTGATGTTGTCCACTACCACACAATCTGTCAAACATCATGTTGCTACAGGACTTGGCCAGCTCGTGTGTTTGTGTGCAGACTTAAGGCTTGTGCCATGATCGTCCTGATCTTCTTCATCACGTGACATCAGTGGCTGGCCAACACATAGGTTTATAAACAGACTTAAAGACTTGTGCCATGATCATTGTGGATCTTCTCCATCACATGACATCAGTGACTTGCCAACACACAGGGTTTATGTACAGACTTCAGACTTGTGCCATGATCATTCTGGATCTTCTCCATCACATGACATCAGTGACTTGCCAACACACAGGGTTTATGAACAGACTTCAGACTTGTGCCATGATCATTCTGGATCTTCTCCATCACATGACATCAGTGACTTGCTAACACACAGGGTTTATGAACAGACTTCAGACTTGTGCCATGATCATTCTGGATCTTCTCCATCACATGACATCAGTGACTTGCCAACACGCTGGGTTTATAAAAGGACTTCATTCCGAGCGAGGAGACGTCATGGTGAGAAAGTGAAAGTGAAATCAAGCACCAGGCAGACACAGATCACGTGACCAGTTCAACGACAAGAAAAAAATGTTTTGCTTTTGACATGTTTATGTTGTACAATTGTATAAGTTCAAAAAATTATGATTGTAAGATAGAGGCTTACCTGCTAGAAGGGTGTAAGTGTCTGCTCTGTTCCATGTGTGATACACCAGTCTGGCAGGTATCATGAATTAGTATAAATTACTTCTGTGTAGTGCTCCAAGCTCAGTTAAGAGTCACTGTACATTACCTATAATCAGACTTGTTTGTGGAGCACGGAGAACTCAAGCTGTTAGGTCAGCTGACCATACTGCACTATGTTGTTGTACAGTCTGTATCTGTTAGGTCAGCTGACCACACTCCACTATGTTGTAGTACAGTCTGTATCTGTTAGGTCAGCTGACCACACTCCACTATGTTGTAGTACAGTCTGTATCTGTTAGGTGAGCTGACCACACTGCACTATGTTGTTGTACAGTCTGTATCTGTTAGGTGAGCTGACCACACTGCACTATGTTGTTGTACAGTCTGTATCTGTTAGGTGAGCTGACCACACTGCACTATGTTGTTGTACAGTCTGTATCTGTTAGGTGAGCTGACCACACTGCACTATGTTGTTGTACAGTCTGTATCTGTTAGGTGAGCTGACCACACTGCACTATGTTGTTGTACAGTCTGTATCTGTTAGGTCAGATGACCACACTGCACTATATTGTTGTACAGTCTGTATCTGTTAGGTGAGCTGACCACACTCCACTATGTTGTTGTACAGTCTGTATCTTTGGTGGGCGTGCATGCTGGCTGTTTTACTGTTTCCATATGCCAGCCACTAACATGACTGAAAGATCTTTAACTTGTGTATTTGACATTCTGCATACATACACACAGAGGGGGGTTTAGACACTGGCAGGTGTACACACATGTTGACCTGGGAGATGGGAAAGATCTCCACCCTTTACCCACCAGATGGAGCTGTCTGGGCGGATCGAACCCAGGACCTTGTGACTGGATGTCTGACGTTTACCTGATTGGCAACCACGCTCCTCAATGACCCAGTTCATTCTCTTGCACATACAACATCATTACATTGTATTGCATTATGTGTTGTATTATTTTTGTATGATCGTTCATGTATATATTCAAGCATGACCGTAGATGTAAATGTGTATGTGGTCGGACATCGTCAGTGTAGATTACTTGGGCAATCTGATGTGTGTATACATGTATGTGTGATACATTAGTACTTTTGTATATATTACACTATGTGCTAGGTAAAAGGTATTACCCCCCCCCCTCCCCCCGTAGGGATGCCGGGGGCTCTTTCAGTATAAACAGTATCCCCACCTTCTGGACATTCTGTGCTAGACATTTCCTCTTTTCTGTCACTCTTTGTTTCTGCCTTGCTTCTTTGCTTTCTGTCATTTCTTCCTATCATTTTCTGCCTTGCTCCTTTGCTTTCTGTCATTTCTTCCTATCATTTTCTGCCTTGCTTCTTTGCTTTCTGTCATTTCTTCCTATCATTTTCTGCCTTGCTGGTCCATTCACCTGTACGTGTTATAGGCCCTACAAAGCTTTTGAGAAAATATGATGTGCAGAAGCAATTTTAGGAAGTTTAAGCCATTTTCATGTTTGCTTAAGTGTTCTTAGTTATGTCACATTTGTATTCATTTTTCTTAAAACCCTCTGGTGATAAATCGGACAGGCAGGGGCATATCCTTAGATTATGTGTGTGCATACTGCCATACATCCATATGTGTTCCTGATGTTTTTTTTCTCAGCATTTACCCCTAACTAGATATTGAGTACATTTTGATATATATATTAATCCCTCAGATACTCAAACTGCTTGCCGTCGGTATTCACACACTCCTCTAATCGAGAGCGGAAATAAGCATTATAGTAATGATGTGATACTTACTGTATAACCTACTTTTGCACCCCCCTGTATAGAGCCCTGATGTAGCTTTAGGCTGTCGACTGGGCTTTAAACAATAAGAACAAGAGCAAGTGAAATGTGTAATGCATGGCAGTCCAAATGGCTGGAGAATAGTGCTATATACAAGTATGATGTGTTATTATTGTTAGAGTGAAATGTTGTATAGTTCAGTATAACACAGTACGATACATTACAGTACCACATGATATGGTAGACTAGACTAGTTTAGATTAGACTATACTGCACTGTACTGTACTAGACTGTATAAATACTGTACTATATTATACTGTATTATACTATACTGTACTTTGCTATACTGTACTACATATACTGTACTATACTGTACTTTGCTATTCTGTACTTTGCTATACTGTACTACATATACTGTACTTTGCTATACTGTACTACATATACTGTACTTTGCTATACTGTACAACATATACTGTACTTTGCTATACTGTACTACATATACTGTACTACATATACTGTACTTTGCTATACTGTACTACATATACTGTACTACATATACTGTACTTTGCTATACTGTACTACATATACTGTACTTTGCTATACTGTACTACATATACTGTACTACATATACTGTACTCTGCTATACTGTACTACATATACTGTACTACATATACTGTACTTTGCTATACTGTACTACATATACTGTACTTTACTATACTGTACTACATATACTGTACTATATTTGTACTATACTGTACTTTGCTATACTGTACTACATATACTGTACTATACTTGTACTATACTGTACTTTGCTATACTGTACTACATATACTGTACTATACTTGTACTATACTGTACTTTGCTATACTGTACTACATATACTGTACTATACTTGTACTATACTGTACTTTGCTATACTGTACTACATATACTGTACTATACTTGTACTATACTGTACTTTGCTATACTGTACTACATATACTGTACTACATATACTGTACTTTACTATACTGTACTACATATACTGTACTATACTTGTACTATACTGTACTTTGCTATACTGTACTACATATACTGTACTATACTTGTACTATACTGTACTTTGCTATACTGTACTACATATACTGTACTATACTGTACTTTGCTATACTGTACTATGCTATACTATACTCCACTGTACTCTACTGTATTATGCTATACTGTACTATACTGTACAATACTGTACTATACTGTGCTGCGCTATATTACACTGCACTGTACTCTACTGCACTATACTACACTGTACTATAATATACTAATGTACTACACTATATTATACTGTACTGTACTAGACAAGACTGTGCTGTACTGTACTAGACTGTAAATACTATACTATACTATACTGTACTATACTGTACTATACTATACTATACTATACTATACTATAGTATACTATACTATACTATACTATACTATACTATACTATACTGTACTATACTATACTATACTATACTATACTATAGTATACTATACTATACTATACTATACTATACTATACTATACTGTACTATACTATAGGGGCATCTCCTTAGATTATGTGCGCGAATGCATTGATACGTGTACATAATTTTCTTTTCCCTTTTTTCCCCTGTGTGCATCAAAATGGCTATAGCCCTGATGTGGCTCTACGCAGTCGGCTGGGCTTTAACCAAAAATATGGATAACAATGTTGTCCTAAGTGTGGTGACTTGTTTGTAGGGTAAGTAGGCTGCCTACCAGCTGTCCATTAGTCTGTCTGATCAGTGGTATTAGGGACCACCGTCTGAATGTTGGCTGTGTCGGTTGTTTACATAGTTGGTTGGTTGGTCGATTGGTGGATTAGTCAGTCAGTTAGCTCGCTAGTCGGTCAGTTAATCCGTCAGTCATTTGCTGGTCGGTCGGTTGGTTAGTCAGCTAGTCCTCTTTTCTGTCACTCTCTTTGTTTCTGCTTTATTTTTTCTTTTTTTTTTCATGTTTTAATTTTTTTAGGATCATCGCAGTCAGGGAGGTTACCTTTGTGCTCAATTTTTTTTCGTCCCAATTTTCTACGCCACCTTAATGGCCACAGAAGCTGGCACAGTTTTTTTTTTAAAAATGCGATGATGATGGTGTTGATGAGGATGATAATCATGATGCAATAGAGTTCCATCTAGGATTTTGAGTCTGCGTGACAGAGCTGTACTCTACGCTTACTATCATAAGATATCTTGGCGTCAACCAGGCCCGAGAGATACAGACACCTGCGGTGCTGGTCTGAAGATTTGAGCAACATCCTCAATGACGCATCCGTGAAGTGGATGAGACTCGACTGTGTGGTCCCAGTCTTCCCAATGAGCCCATAGCACGCCCAACTCTGGGTAGGAGCCGGTTAGAGCCGAAAAATCCCACAATGATATATTTTTGAAGGGATTGGTGGCCTTATTTGTTTGCTTTCTGTCATTTTCTGCTCTTGGGATTGATAATTGGGTACATGTATTAAATGCGATTTCGGTTCTAGGCAAGCAATCTTAGTTGTTTGTTAACTTTTTAGTCGGTAGGTTAGTTAATTGGCAAAGCTGGTTGGTTAATCAGACAGTGGGTTGTCCGGTTGGTTAGTGAGTTGGTTGCTCAGTTTTTTGTTGGTTGGTTACTTGGTTGGTAGCTTTTTAGTCCTTTGTTAGTTGGTTGGTTCGGTAGTTGGATGATAGTTTTTTTTTAGTTAGTTGGTTACTCAGTTTGTTCATTAATTGGTCTGTTTAGCTAAACGATTAGTTGGTTCGTTTATTAGTTTGTGGGCGGGTTGAATCTTAGCAGGTTAAGTAGGTAGGTAGGTTGGTAGATAGGAAGATCGGTAGTTAGCTACCACCACCACTACCAGTACTACTGTACCACAACTGTACGCCTACAATTACTACTACTAATTTAGCCTACTACCACTGTTACTCTGCTTATACTGTGGCCTGCTACTACTGCTGCCTCTGCTACTACTGTAGCCATTTACTTTACTACTGCTACTACCGTAGGCCTACTACTGCTGCTGCTATATTACTACTATAGCCTTCTATTACTACTACTTCTGTAACCTACTACTACCGCTACTACTGTAATCTACTACTACTGCTACTACTGTAACTGTTAAATTATACTGTTATATCTACTACTACTGTACGACTACTATACTGTTACTACTATTGCTACTGTAACCTACAACTACTGCTACTACTACTGTAACCTACTACTACTGCTACTACTGAAACATACCACTACTGCTACAACTATTACTGTTATATTATACTGTTACTACTACTACTACTGTACGACTATCATACACCCTTACTACTGCTACTACTGTAACCTACTACTGTGAACTACTACTACTGCTACTACTACTGTAACCTACTATTACTGCTACTACTACTGTAATCTATTATTACTGCTACTACTACTGTAACCTACTATTACTGCTACTACTACTGTAACCTACTACTACTACTACTACTACTACTACTACTACTACTACTACTGTAACCTATTACTACTGCTACTATAACCTACTACTACTGCTACTGTAACCTACTACTACTGCTACTACTACTGTAACCTACTACTACTGCTACTGTAACCTACTACTACTGTGACCTACTATTACTGCTACTACTATTACTGATATATTATACCGTTACTTACTATTACTGTAGGACTATTATACTGTTACTACTACTACTGTTACTACTACTACTGTTACTACTACTAGTCCGGCTACCATTTTACTACTACAACTGTACGACTTATTATTTACTGCTACTACTGTAGGACCTACCATATACTACTACTACTACTGTAGGCCTACCATACTACTACTACTACTGTAGCTACATACTACTACTACTACTGTAGCCACCATACTCTACTACTGTAGGCCTTACCATACTACTACTACTACTGTAAGCCTACTACTACTACTACGTAGCTACATACTACTACTACTACTGTAGGCCTACCATACTACTACTACTGTAGCTACCATATACTACTACTACTGTACCTACATACTACATACTACTGTACTACCATACTATACTATACTGTAGCCTACATACTTACTACTACTGTACCTACTACTACTACTACTGTAGGCTACCATACTACTACTACTACTGTAGGCCTACCATACTACTACTACTGTAGGCCTACCATACTATACTACTTACTACTGTAGGCCTACCATACTACTACTACTACTGTAGGCCTACCATACTACTACTACTACTGTAGGCCTACCTACTACTACTACTGTAGGCCTACCATACTACTACTACTACTGTAGGCCTACCATACTACTACTACTGTAGGCCTACCATACTACTACTACTACTGTAGGCCTACCATACTACTACTACTGTAGGCCTACCATACTACTACTACTATGTAGGCCTACCATACTACTACTACTACTGTAGGCCTACCATACTACTACTACTACTGTAGGCCTACCATACTACTACTAACTGTAGGCCTACCATACTACTACTACTACTGTAGGCCTACCATACTACTACACTACTGTAGGCCTACCATACTACTACTACTACTGTAGGCCTACCATACTACTACTACTGTAGGCCTACCATACTACTACTGTAGGCCTACCATACTACTCTACTGACCTACATTAGCTACTACTACTACTGTAGGCCTACCATACTACTACTACTACTGTAGGCCTACCATACTGCTACTACTGTAGGCCTACCATACTACTACTACTTGTAGGCCTACCATACTACTACTACTACTGTAGCCTACCATACTACTACTACTACTGTAGGCCTACCATACTACTACTACTGTAGGCCTACCATACTGTACTACTAACTGTAGGCCTACCATACTACTACTACTGTAGGCCTACCATACTACTACTACTACTGTAGGCCTACCATACTACTACTACTATGTAGGCCTACCATACTGCTACTATACTGTAGGCCTACCATACTACTACTACTACTGTAGGCCTCCCATACTACTACTACTACTGTAGGCCTACCATACACTACTACTACATACTACTATGTAGGCCTACCATACTACTACTACTGTAGGCCTACCATACTACTACTACTTGTAGGCCTACCATACTACTACTACTGTAGGCCTACCATACTACTACTATGTACTACTGTAGGCCTACCATACTACTACTACTGTAGGCCTACCATACTACTACTACTGTAGGCCTACCATACTACTACTACTACTGTAGGCCTACCATACTACTACTACTGTAGGCCTACCATACTGTACTATTACTGTAGCCTACCATAACTACTGTACTACTTACTACTATGGCCTACCATACTACTACTACTATGTAGGCCTACCATACTGCTACTACTGTAGGCCTACCATACTACTACTACTCTGTAGGCCTACCATACTACTACTACTGTAGGCCTACCATACATACTACTATTACTACTGTAGGCCTACCATACTACTATAGTAGGCCTACCATACTACTACTACTACTACTACTGTAGGCCTACCATACTACTACTGTAGGCCTACCATACTACTACTACCTACTACTGTAGGCCTACCATACTACTACTGGTACACTACTACTGTAGCCCTACATACTACTACTAACTGTAGGCCTACCATACTACTACTAGCCTACATACTGCTACTATTACTGTAGCCTACCATACTACTACTACACTATAGGCCTACCATACTACTCATACTATAGCCTACATACTGCTACTACTGTAGGCCTACCACATAACTTGGCTACATACTACATGTAGGCCTACCATACTACTACTACTACTTACTAGTAGCCTACCATACTACTACTACTACTACTGTAGGCCTACCAACACTACTACTACTCTACTTATGTAGCCTACATACTTACTACTACTTACTGTAGGCCTACCATACTACTACACTACTGTAGGCCTACCATACTACTATACTTAGCTACCATACTACTACACTGTAGGCCTACCATACTACTACTACTGTAGGCCTACCATACCTACTGATCCTACCTACTAGTACTACTAGGCCTACCATACTGCTACTACTACTACTACTGTAGGCCTACCATACTACTACTACTGTAGGCCTACCAACACTATAACTAGCTACCATCTACTACTATGTAGGCCTACCATACATACTACTACTACTGTAGGCCTACCATACTACTACTACTACTGTAGGCCTACCATACTACTACTACTGTAGGCCTACCATACTACTACTACTACTGTAGGCCTACCATACTACTACTACTGTAGGCTACATAACTACCATACAAAACTACTACTGTAGGCCTACCATACTACTGCTACTACTGTAGGCCTACCATACTACTACTACTACTACTACTACTGTAGGCCTACCATACTACTACTACTACTGTGGGACCTACCATACTACTACTACTACTACTGTAGGCCTACCATACTACTACTACTACTACTGTAGACCTACCATACTACTACTACTACTACTACTGTAGGCCTACCATACTACTAACTACTGTAGGCCTACCAACTACTACTACTACTACTATGTAGGCCTACCATACTACTACTACTACTGTAGCCTACCAACTACACTACTACTGTAGCCTACCAACTACTACTACATTGTAGGCCTACCATACTACTATTACTACTGTAGGCCTACCATACTACTACTACTACTGTAGGCCTACCATACTACTACTACTACTACTACTGTAGGCCTACTATACTACTACTACTACTACTGTAGGCCTACCATACTACTACTACTAATGTAGGCCTACCATACTACTACTACTGTAGGCCTACCATACTACTACTACTGTAGGCCTACCATACTACTACTACTGTAGGCCTACCATACTACTACTACTACTACTCTAGGCCTACCATACTACTACTACTGTAGGCCTACCATACTACTGTAAGCCTACCATATTGCTACTACTGTGTGCACACTACTACTGTTTATACTACTACCACCAGGATCTGTTTATGACCAGGGTTTTGCTGTCGTTTGTAAAACGGAAATCTTACATAAAATCTGTTACTTGGATTTTTTATGCCGTGGTTTTTGTAGCAGTTTGTGAAATGGAAACCTTACATGAATTCTTGTTTGTATATTTTTATGCAAGGGCTTTTGAAGTAGTTTGTGAAATGCTGAATGTTAGATAAATTCTTGTCGCTTGCCCTTTTTTTATGCACAGATTTTTGTAGTAAGTTTGTGGAATGTAAATCTTGGTAAATGGTCCAACTTTTCAACCATTCATTGAAAGCACAAAGTGATATTACTTTTTTTGGTACTTTTTATTGCTCTTGTTTGAAACAATATGTATACGCAGGCTGTTGTTGAACTTTGATGTTTCGTTGAGTTCCCCCACCCTCACCCTTACTACCATCAATAACAACAACAATAACAAAACAGCCAACTTCCTGTTATTTCGTTCCGTTGATGGAAACATCAGAGAAGTTGTCTGTTGCGTTGTTGTTGTTGTTGTTTTAAATCTGGTGATTTAGTTTTCTTGTTGTTTCCTTTCTCCCTCCCCCCCCCTGTCCCTCTCTCTCCCTCCAGCTGTCCATCGGTTTGCCCCCATCCAGAGTACCCTTAGGGGCTCCGACCCGAATGTTCGCTGGGTTGGTTCTTAAGCTAGTTGGTCGCTTGGTTGGTCAGTCAGTCGGTCGGTCAGTTGGTTAGTGAGTTGGTTGGTTCATTGTTGGATGGATGGATTAGTTGGTTTGCTTGCTGTTTAGCTTGTTAGTCGGTTGGTTGGTTATGTAGTAGGTCGGTTGCTTGTTTGGTTCGGTAGTTGGTTGGTTGGTTAGTTACTTGGCAGGTTAGGTAGGTAGGTAGATAGATATAGCTGCCATCACTACCATTACTACTACTACAGCTACGACTACCACCACTACAACTACTACCACCACTATTACTACTACACTACTGCTACTACAACTTTACTACTACTTCTACAACTACTGCTACTGTTACTATTACAACCACTGACGCTACTGCTACTATTACTACTGCTACTACCAGTAGTTGTAGTAGTAATAATATAGTGCTGATTGCACGATACAATCAGTACTGCATTATTACTACAACTAGTGATAGTGACGGTGGTAATTGTAGCAGTAGTATCAGTAGTAGTAGTAACTCTAGCAGTAGTTGTAGAAGTAGCAGTAGAGTTAGTCAATAGTAGCAGTAGTGGTAGTAGTAGTTGTGGTGACAATAGTGATGGTGATGGTAGCCGTAGTAGTAGTAATAGAAGTAGTGATGGCAGTTACCTATCCACCTACTACCTAACCTACCAAGTAACCAACCAACTACCGAACCAAACAAATAACCGACCTACCAGCTAACCAACCAACCGCTGACTAACAAGCTAAACAGCTAGCAAACCAACTAAACCATCCAACAACGAACCGACCAGCTCACTCACGAACCAACTGACCAACCGACTGACTGACTGACCAGCCAACCCAGCAAACATTCGGGTCTGAGCCCCTAAGGGCACTCTCGATGGGGCAAACCGATGAACACCTGGAGGGTACCTTGTGGGGTGGGGGGTTATATGGTGATTCTTCCAACTGGACGAAACATCAAGGGTTAATTTAATTTTGTGTTGTTTATTGCCGTTTGTACATTCCTCTCCCCCCCCCCTCCCTGCAGCCCTCCCAGATGTCCCCCCCCCCCGGATCTGCCCCATCCCTTATGGGCTCCACCTGAATTTGCTGGGTTAGTTGTTTAGATAGTTGGTTTGTCGGTCGTTTGGTTAGCTGGTTGGTTAGTCCGTCAGTCGGTCAGTTTGGTCAGTTGGTTAGTGAGTGAGTTGGTTGGTTCGTTGTTAGTTGGTTGGTCAGTCGGTTTGTTGGCTTTGTAGTAGGTTGGTTGGTGGGTTGGTTGTCTGGTAGGTAGGTTGGTTTGGTGTTCGGTTGTTCGGTTAGCTGGTTACTTTGGTAGGTTAGGTAGGTAGGCAGATAGGTAGCTACCATCACTACCACTACTGGTACTACTGTACTACTTACTGCCACTACTACTACTACGACTACCACCAGTACTACCACAGCTACTACTACCACCACTACTGTTACAATTTACTCTACCACTACTTCTACAACTATTGCTACGGTTTTTACTACTACTACTGATGCTGCTACTACTGCCACTACCGCTAGTATTAGTAATATAATACTGATTTTCGTAAAGTACGATCAGTACTATATTACTACTACTAGTGGTAGTGGCAGTAGTAACAGTATAAACAGCATCAGTAGTAGTAGTAAAAACCGTAGCAATAGTTGTAGAAGTAGTGGTAGAGTAAACAGTAGCAATAGTGGTGGTAGTAGTAGTAGTGGTGGTAGTGGTAGTCGTAGTAGTAGTAGTGGCAGTAAGTAGTACAGTAGTGGTAGTGATGGTAGCTACCTATTTGCCTACCTACCTAACCTACCAAGTAACCAACCAACCAACCGACCACCAAACCAAACCAAACTAACCTACCAGACAACCAACCCACCAACCAACCGACTACAAAGCCAACAAACCGATTGACCAACCAACTAACAACGAACCAACCAACTCACTCACTAACCAACTGACCAAACTGACCGACTAAACAACCAACCAACCAAACAACCGACAAACCAACTATCTAAACAACTAACCCAGCAAATTCGGGTGGAGCCCATAAGGGACTTGATGGGGCAGACCAATGGGACATCTGGGAGGGCACGCCTTGGACGAGGAGGGGGGGTTCCACATCTGTAACACATGAAAGGCAAAAAATAATTAATAAAACATTTGATTGAAAATTCATTTTATTGTCATTGATTTTTCCATTAAAGAGAGAATGTGACATGAGCACAGCTGTACAATGATGAGCAATGTAAAACATTTCACATCAACAAAACATCAACAATCATAATCAGACACCAACCATGAAACATACACAGCACAAAGAAAACAAGAAAAGACAGAAAAAGAGAGAAAGAGCGAGAAAGAGAAAGAAAACAAGAAAAGACAGAAAAAGAGAGAAAGAGCGAGAAAGAGAAAGGAAACAAGAAATAAAGACAGAAAAAGAAAGAAAGAAGGAAAACAGAGAAAGAGAAATAAACAAAAAGAAGAGAAAGAAGAACAACGAAAAAGAAGAAAGACTGAAATAAAGAGTCAAAAAGAAGAAAGACTGAAATAAAGAGTCAAAAAGAAGAAAGACTGAAATAAAGAGTCAAAAAGAAGAAAGACTGAAATAAAGAGTCAAAAAGAAGACAGACTGAAATAAAGAGTCAAAAAGAAGACAGACTGAAATAAAGAGTCAAAAAGAAGACTAAAATAAAGAGTCAAAAAGAAGAAAGACTGAAATAAAGAGTCAAAAAGAAGAAAGACTGAAATAAAGAGTCAAAAAGAAGAAAGACTGAAATAAAGAGTCAAAAAGAAGAAAGACTGAAATAAAGAGTCAAAAAGAAGAAAGACTGAAGTAAAGAGTCAAAAAGAAGAAAGACTGAAATAAAGAGTCAAAAAGAAGAAAGACTGAAATAAAGAGTCAAAAAGAAGAAAGACTGAAATAAAGAGTCAAAAAGAAGAAAGACTGAAATAAAGAGTCAAAAAGAAGAAAGACTGAAATAAAGAGTCAAAAAGAAGAAAGACTGAAATAAAGAGTCAAAAAGAAGAAAGACTAAAATAAAGAGTCAAAAAGAAGAAAGACAAACAAAGAGTCAAAAAGAAGAAAGACTGAAATAAATAGTCAAAAAGAAGAAAGACTAAAATAAAGAGTCAAAAAGAAGAAAGACAAACAAAGAGTCAAAAAGAAGAAAGACTGAAATAAAGAGTCAAAAAGAAGAAAGACTGAAATAAAGAGTCAAAAAGAAGAAAGACTAAAATAAAGAGTCAAAAAGAAGAAAGACAAACAAAGAGTCAAAAAGAAGAAAGACTGAAATAAAGAGTCAAAAAGAAGAAAGACTGAAATAAAGAGTCAAAAAGAAGAAAGACTGAAATAAAGAGTCAAAAAGAAGAAAGACTGAAATAAAGAGTCAAAAAGAAGAAAGACTGAAGTAAAGAGTCAAAAAGAAGAAAGACTGAAATAAAGAGTCAAAAAGAAGAAAGACTGAAATAAAGAGTCAAAAAGAAGAAAGACTGAAATAAAGAGTCAAAAAGAAGAAAGACTGAAATAAAGAGTCAAAAAGAAGAAAGACTGAAATAAAGAGTCAAAAAGAAGAAAGACCGAAATAAAGAGTCAAAAAGAAGAAAGACTGAAATAAAGAGTCAAAAAGAAGAAAGACTGAAATAAAGAGTCAAAAAGAAGAAAGACTGAAATAAAGAGTCAAAAAGAAGAAAGACTGAAATAAAGAGTCAAAAAGAAGAAAGACTGAAGTAAAGAGTCAAAAAGAAGAAAGACAAACAAAGAGTCAAAAAGAAGAAAGACTGAAATAAAGAGTCAAAAAGAAGAAAGACAAACAAAGAGTCAAAAAGAAGAAAGACTGAAATAAAGAGTCAAAAAGAAGAAAGACTGAAATAAAGAGTCAAAAAGAAGAAAGACTGAAATAAAGAGTCAAAAAGAAGAAAGACTGAAATAAAGAGTCAAAAAGAAGAAAGACTGAAATAAAGAGTCAAAAAGAAGAAAGACTGAAATAAAGAGTCAAAAATAAAGAAAGGAAGGAAAAAAGAAACGACGTACAAAAAGTGAAAGAAAGAAAGAAGGAAAAGAATAAGATTACGAAAAACACAAATGAGAAATATTAAAAGCAGGGACAATTTAAAAAAAAAGAAACTAAAGAAGCCGAAATGAACCCCAAAGCAATGAATATTAAAACAGGGACAATAAGAAGAAGCAAAAAAGTAAGAACTATTAAACTCACAGACAAAATTAAGTTAAAAGCAGACAGAAAAGAACTAGAAAAGAACTATTAAAACAGGGACAAGAATAAAAAACAAAAAGAAAGACAGAAAAGAAGAAAGAACACAAAAAGAAAAAAAAGACGCAAAGAACAAAGAAATGTTATAATAGGAAAAAGGAAAACAAAGGAAAGAAGACAGAAGGAAAGAAGACAGAAGGAAAGAAAAAAGAAAAAGAAAACGCAAAAACAAGGAAATATCAAAGCAGGGACACAAAATAAAGCGAAAGCCAAAGAAACAGGGGGAGAGGGGGAGAGGGAGAGAGAGAGAGAGAGAGAGAGAGAGAGAGAGAGAGAGAGAGAGAGGTGAGAGAGGTGCGAGAGACAGACAGACAGACAGACAGAGGGAGAGAGAAGTAAGAGAGAGAGGTGAGAGAGAGACAGACAGACAGAGAGAGGGAGAGAGAAGTAAGGGAGAGAGGTGAGAGAGAGACAGACGGACAGACAGACAGACAGACAGACAGACAGAGAGAGAGAGAGAAAAACAGAGACAGACAGACAGAGAGAGAGAGAGAGAGCCTAAACAACATTAAAAAAATAGCTGCGAGCAATTCGCCCATATTATTGAATGCATCATGCAATAAAACACATACATCAATGTCGGCATCAAGACACAGTTAAATCGAAGAAGCAGTTTAAAAAGACAGTTAGGGCAAATCAAATGTCCTTCAAGGTGATTCTTCTGCCACATAGTTCCCTGCTCATAACATTCACATCATGCCAATTTTCAAAAGGAACTGTCAAAGAGACGAAGACGACTTGGCCAGAAGACAGAGTGCAACTAGTGCAAGGCAACAGAAGAAAACTTGTTTGCCCAATTTCATCCATCGTTTTAACTGTTGTTTACCGACATGTACGCGCGCATGCGCTAACACACGCTTGCACGCACGCACGCACACACACACACACACACACACACACACACACACACACACAAACACACACGCACATACACACACATGCGCATACACATACACGCTCGCATACACACATATACATACACACACACGCATACGCACACACACACACACACACATACATACACACATACACACGCGCGCGCATACACCTATTCATAGAACATACATGCGCGCACGCACACACGCACGCACACACACACATACATACACGCGGACACAAACACACTCGCACACGCACAAACACACACACACACACATACACACACACACACGCATACACACACACGCACATACATACATACATACACACATATATGCACGAACACGAACACATACACACACACACACGCGCGCACACACACACACACACATAGACACAGACACACACACACACACACACACACTCAGAGCGACAGATGGCATACAAATGATTAATCTTCAAGGTTCCACTACAACTCAAATCATACCGGCCTATTTTTTCAAATAAAAATGTCAAACATTTTCCTCGTTTCTTGTTAATAAACACACATCAGCACGCTTTTCACGACTACAAGTCCTTCCTCTCGTTTGACCAGTTCCAGTCCTTTAAGGAATCATATTTGGTCAACGTTTCCAGTAGTCAACCAACCAATCAACCGATCAATCAATTAATCCTTTAAAATCAACCAACCACCCCCCTCACCCCACAACCAACCAACCAACCAGCCAGCCAGCTAACGAGCCAACAACCAATCTACCAACCAACTAACCAACCAACTAACCAACCCAACCAACCAACTAAACAACCAACAAACCAACCAACTAAACAACCAACCAAACAATCAACTAACCAACCAACTAACCAACCCAACCAACCAACTAAACAACCAACCCAACCAACCAACTCACCAACCAACAAACCAACTAAACAACCAACCAAACCAACTAAACAACCAACCAACTAAACAACCAACCAACCAACTAAACAACCAACCAACCAACCAACCAATTAAACAACCAACCAACCAAGCAAACAAAATACGTTCTGCAAATTAAAATGTTAAATCGAAGAAAACAAAACAAAAACATTACCGAAAAAGTGAGTTACAATCAACTTTAAGAACACACAAGCAGAACTATCATTAGTAATTATCATCAAAATGACATGCTCGGCCATCACACTGGAGACTGTAGTTCCCACGAGGCAACGACCAGACGAACAACTTTCTGGATCCGATTTCGTCACCACCACTGAGAAACTAAAAAAAGTATTGTTTTGTGGGAGGGGAGAGAACGGTTGAAACTTTGATGAGATGTCATTTATTCGAAAGGCTCCTTTACGTCACTTTGATGACGTCATTTTGGTCTTGCGTCACAGGACACGGCCCTTGAGGTGGGCAGCGTTCAAGAAAGAGAAAAAAAATCCACGCAACTTGCCTTGTTGAACTCGCTTGAAGCATTGTTAACAAACAGGACTGCCACAGTTCTTTTTAACAAACAATTTTTTTGGGATAAATACTAGGTCAGTCAGGTCAAAGGTTGTCCTCAGCCACTGCTAATCACATAGTACTATCTGCGACATGTGGGGAGCGAAGCCTCCCCCCCCCCCCCTTTTTAAAAAAAAAACTGACATGGCGATGGATGGGCTCCGCCAGCTTCAACTTGACAAAGACACGCCGTACGCCGTATTCGCAGAAACCCAGGCTTTGGCTCCCAACCTACAGAGCTGGAGGAATCTGGTGTAACAGTCCTTTAGTGCGGCCAGCCAACGACTCTTCACAGAGATAAGTAACAAGGAGGAAAAGAAGTTCCCTGTGTTTCCTTTTAACAACCGACACTTACAAATAATTCTTCACAGTCACAAGTTGCACATTTGTGGGGTATGAAAAGTGACCACATCAGCAGGACACATTACTACACGACACAGTGCACGTCGTGGACAGGTTCCATGTCTGTGTTTTATGAAGTCAGTCTCCTCCATTTCTGTCATAAAAAAACACTGTCCACATGTTTCATAATCACGACTTCCTGATTTCTCTGATATACATAGTATCCACATAATGTCACCATGACAACAGTTCCCACATCACTCACACGTCCCATCATCACAGTCCTCATCATTCACAGGTCCAACATCATTCACAGGTCCCTCATCATTCACAGGTCCCTCATCATTCACAGGTCCCTCATCATTCACAGGTCCCACATCTGTCACAGGTCCCTCATCATTCACAGGTCCCTCATCATTCACAGGTCCCTCATCATTCACAGGTCCAACATCATTCACAGGTCCCTCATCATTCACAGGTCCCTCATCATTCACAGGTCCCTCATCATTCACAGGTCCAACATCATTCACAGGTCCCTCATCATTCACAGGTCCCTCATCATTCACAGGTCCCACATCTGTCACAGGTCCCTCATCATTCACAGGTCCACATCATTCACAGTCCCTCATCATTCACAGGTCCCTCATCATTCACAGGTCCAACATCATTCACATGTCCCACATCTGTCACAGGTCCCACATCTGTCACAGGTCCCACATCAGTCACAGGTCCCACATCATTCACAGGTCCCTCATCATTCACAGGTCCAACATCATTCACATGTCCCACATCTGTCACAGGTCCCACATCAGTCACAGGTCCCACATCATCACAGTCCCACATCTGTCACAAGTCCCACATCTGTCACAGGTCCCACATCATTCACAGGTCCCTCATCATTCACAGGTCCCACATCTGTCACAGGTCCCACATCATTCACAAGTCCCTCATTATTCACAGGTCCCACATCATTCACAGGTCCCTCATCATTCACAGGTCCCTCATCATTCACAGGTCCAACATCATTCACAGGTCCCACATCTGTCACAGGTCCCACATCATTCACAGGTCCCACATCATTCACAGGTCCCTCATCATTCACAGGTCCAACATCATTCACAGATCCCACGTCTTTCACAGGTTCCAGATCATTCACAGGTCCCACATCTGTCAGGTTCCAGATCATTCACAGGTCCCTACATCTGTCACAGGTCTCACATCTTGGTGAAAACACAGACTGCATCGTCATCATCATCATCATCATCATCATCATCATGATGTGTCCTGCTGCATGGCGCTGGCAATCATAGCCCTCCATGCAAATCTATCTTTTGTCGCTGCAAGTACATCTCCCACCCTGTCTGTCTTCATCCACTCCACAAGTCCATCCACTATTCTCTCCCCGGGTCTACCTGGTGATTTTCCCCTCAAGCTTTCCTGCTGTAACTAGGTGCTATAGTTTCTCTTGCTTCATAAAACGTCCTACAGATATTGCTTGTCTGTTCCTAATCTTCTTCATTCTTCTACAGTAATGTTCTTTTTGTGTTTGCCTCTTTCTAGACCGTCTCGTTTTTTTTTTGTTTTTTTTTTTTTCTGTCCACAGAACTCTCAACATTCTTCTTAGAAACCACATTTCAGCTGCCTCAATTTTGTTCTGACTTTGCTTGTTGACTGTCTACGTTTCACATCCGTACAACAGTATCGGTTCTACATAACACTGAAGCCTCTTCTTGATGTTAAATGATAGGCACTTGTTGGTAAAAACGCGTTTCATTTCCTGAATGATGTTTTGACTCGGCCAGCTCTGCTGGATATTTCTAATGTGCATCTGCCGTCTGGTGAGATGAGTGTTCCCAGATATTTAAATTCATCAACCTGTCTCAGATTTCTGCCATTTGCTGATATTTTACATGAGGGTATTTCTTGTTTTTTTTATATTTTTTTTTTTACTGATTACCATAACTCCAAGTCTTCTTACTGTTTAGCTCCAGCCCTTTGTTTTTGCTTTCTATTTTGCCCTTTGTTTTTGCTTTCTATTTCTATTACATTCACAAGATTTTGACAGTTATTTTCTGCAATCAGAACGGTGTCATATGCTGGTGACACAGAAAACATGGCTACCAACAATTCCGCTGATCACCAAGCCCCATGACAGCTGACAGGAAGTAGAATGACACAGGCACGTTCATCACCACATCTGGCCCTACCATGTACACGGAGATTGAATGACGAAGAAGAAGACTTGAGGTGGACCACATGCAGGAGACCCTTCCCTCCTTGTGGACTTTCTGCCCAGATTATTTCTTGAACAACATCTGCTCTTGATGACTGAAACAACCAACGCAAAGCCTGTCACGTGACTACCAGACTGCCATAGTCCCCACACCATTTACCGTCACACTGTAACCAACGCAAGCCCTCTCTCCGTAACGAAAAGACTGACAATTTCATTTCACAACTGTAACCAACAAAATTCCTCGCTTGTAACTAACAGACATAATAATTTCCCTTTCTCATTTTACTGAGTCAGAATGTGTCTGGAAGAATCCTTCTTCAATGCTGTCATCCATATGGCCAGGTAGTGCGTGGTCAAACCCTATTCCTCACTTGTGATTTTCAGAAGTACATTTCCTCACTTTCAACGCAAATGGTCTTTTCTTTTGCAGTAGCAATTATCTCTCATTCCTAACTTCTGCTCTTATGAGTCATCATCATCATCATCATCACTATCGTCATCATTACCGAAAACCATTCAATATCAGGTTGATATAAAAGTTGTACTGTCTCTTGTAACCTTGGTCCCTGATTGCCCAAACCTTGTCCTTGCTAATCAGCGCCATCTTGTGGAAAACTCAACTCATTTACTGAGTCAGACTACAGCTTGATGAGCCTCTTGCTCTGTGTCGTTTTTGAGAGAGAAAGTCGTTGGAATGTCAGAGCCTTGTTCTAAACTCACAATTACTTTGCGACTTCCTCACCAGAAGAACCTCTGCTCTTAGTCACTGAGCGATGTCCAGACCCTGGCAAAACCTACTTCCCAGTCATGGCTAATGTCCTTCACCTCTGCCTGGGTAAGAGAGTGTGTGGGAGAACGCTGCCTCCATCTCTCCTTCCCTCCCACCTTCCCACCCCCCCCCCGCCTCACTCACTGAGCAAGGTCGTGAACTGTTAAAGCGTAATCTACACTTGTGATTGAGATCTTATTGAATCTCTGGCCTTAGTCCCTAAGCCAGGGTGTGTGACAAAACCGCCCCTGTGATAAATAATAGGACCGGACAGAATCTGGGAGAGTTCTCTCCCCTGTGGAGATCGACGGGGGCTACCAGACAGATGGAGAGAGAGAGTTCTCCCCCCTGTGGAGACCCACAGGGCTAGACACAGTCTGGGAGTGCTCTCCCTCCTGCCTGCCGTCATTTGCTGAGCGATGCCCTGGATTGCCGGACTCCGCGGCAGCGGACGACGTCGTGGAGCTCCTTGCGGAAGATGGGGTTCATGAAGGCGTAGATGATAGGGTTGCTGACGTTGTAGGCGAAGTAGAGGTAGAAGACGAGGGCGTGGAAGCGGATGACGCCGTGGGCAATCAGCCAGGAGGGCAGGAAGGCCAGGATGAAGACCAAGGTCACCACGAACAGCATCAAGGCCGTGCGGATATTGGCCAGCAGGTACTTCTCCTTCAGCACGCTGTCCGTCTCAAGCATGGCTTTCCGGCTCTCCTGACTCATCTCCGCCATCTCGAACCCGTTCTGCACCGGAGAGTCCACCGCCGTCGTGGTGTGCGTGTCCGTCACCGATACGTCCCGGAGCAGCCTCAGGTTGGTCTTCTGCCGCGCACGCAGGCGCCGCTTCCGGCGCACGAGCACGGAGCGGTAGATGGCGATGTAGAGGAGAAAGACGACGATGAAGCAGATGAGGAACATGGAGGCATATACCTTCTGGTAGGTCTTGCGGAAGAAGGTGGAGAAGATGATCTCGTTGAAGGAGCACTGGCCCGTGTACACGACGGCCTTGGCGTCGCTCAGCATGCACTTGCTGATCTGGGCGGCCGTCAGGGTGTCCACGGCACTCAGGGTGGCGTTACGGGCCCTGTCCTCACACAGCGGGCTGCACACAGCAGAGGGAACCATTACAATCACTGACTCCACGCACACAAATCTACACACAGCAAGGGGAACCATTATAATCACAGACTCCATGCACACACAGCTACACACAGCAAGGGGAACCATTATAATCACAGACTCCACGCACACACAGCTACACACAGCGACAGGAACCATTATATCCACAGACTCCATACACACACAGAGCTACACACAGACTCCACACACACACACACAGAGCTACACACAGACTCCACACACACACATACAGAGCTACACACAGATTCCACACACAGCTACACACAGCAACAGGAACCATTATATCCACAGACACCACACACACACACACAGCTACACACAGCAAGGGGAACCATTATATCCACACACACACACAGCTACACACAGCGACAGGAACCATTATATCCACAGACACCACACACACACACACACAGCTACACACAGCGACAGGAACCATTATATCCACAGACACCACACACACACACACAGCTACACACAGCAAGGGGAACCATTATATCCACACACACACACACACACCACACACACAGCTACACACAGCGACAGGAACCATTATATCCACAGACTACACACACACACACAGAGCTACACACAGCGACAGGAACCATTATATCCACAGACTACACACACACACACAGCTACACACAGCGACAGGAACCATTATATCCACAGACACCACACACACACACACAGCTACACACAGCGACAGGAACCATTATATCCACAGACACCACACACACACACACAGCTACACACAGCGACAGGAACCATTATATCCACAGACTACCCACACACACACACACACACAGCATTAAACCACACAGCCAACAGGAACCATTATATCCACACACACACACACACACAGCTACACACAGCGACAGGAACCATTATATCCACAGACTACACACACACACACAGCT
>JAPXFY010000015.1:2627202-2629702 GCA_030674185.1 Monoplex corrugatus
TACTCTATCTTAAGGCAATGTATTGTATTGTATGTATTATGCCGCATTGTATTGTATTGTATCATTCTGTACTGCGTTATTTCATATCATAATGCATCTTACCTTACGGTAATGCACTGTATTGTTTATATCATATCATACTGAGTCATACCTGAGGGTATTGTATTGTATTGTATTGTACTGTATTGTATCTATACATACTGAATCTTACCTTACGGTATTGTATGTATTGTATCATACTGAGTCATATCTAAAGGTATTGTATTGTATTGTACTGTATTGTATCTATACATACTGAATCTTACCTTACGGTATTGTATGTATTGTATCATCCTGAGTCATATCTGAAGGTATTGTATTGTATTGTACTGTATTGTATCTATACATACTGAATCTTATCTTACGGTATTGTATGTATTGTATCATCCTGAGTCATATCTGAAGGTATTGTATTGTATTGTACTGTATTGTATTGTACTGTATTGTATCTATACATACTGAATCTTACCTTACGGTAATGCACTGTATTGTTTATATCACATCATACTGAGTCATACCTGAGGGTATTGTATTGTACTGGATTGTATTGTACTGTATTTTGTACTGTATTGTATTGTATTTACTGTATCTATACATACTGAATCTTACCTTACGGTATTGCACTGTATTGTTTATATCATATCATACTGAGTCATACCTGAGGGTATTGTATTGTACTGGATTGTATCCATACATAATGAATCTTACCTTACGGTATTGCACTGTACATGTATTGTTTATATCACATCATACTGAGTGATATCTGAGGGTATTGTATTGTACTGTATTGTATTGTACTGTATTGTATTGTATTGTACTGTATTGTATCTATACATACTGAATCTTATCTTACGGTATTGTATGTATTGTTTATATCACATCATACTGAGTCATATCATGAGGGTATTGTATTGTACTGTACTGTATTGTATTGTACTGTATTGTATTGTACTATATTGTATTGTTCTCTCTACTCTGACTGTCTCCCTACTCTCCTTCCATTCATCACTGACATCATCAACACTTCTTTTCAAACTGGAACTGTCCCAGATTCTTTCAAGTCTGCTATTGTTCACCCTCTCCTCAAGAAACACAATTTAGACCCAAATGAACTGAAAAATTACCGGCCTATCTCTAATCTCTCTTTCTTGTCAAAACTCCTTGAAAAAGTCGTCCTCAACCAGCTGAACTCTCACCTGTCTGCCAACAATCTCCTCAATCCTTTCCAGTCAGCCTACCGCCAGTGCCATAGCACTGAAACTGCCCTACTACACATTCTCAACAATCTCCTCCTTGCAACTGATACTGGCAAAGTCTCTCTCCTCACACTCCTTGATCTGTCTGCAGCCTTCGATACCATTGACCATGGTATTCTCCTTTCTAGACTTCATCATACTTTTGGCATCTCTGACATTGCTCTCTCCTGGCTCACTTCGTATTTATCAAACAGAAAACAAACTGTTCTCATCAATGGCACTTACTCTCAACCTGCATACCTGACCTGTGGTGTTCCACAAGGATCTGTCCTTGGCCCTGTTCTTTTCACTCTTTATACCTCCCCCCTGTCCACCATCATCAACTCCCACTCTATAAAACACCACTTCTATGCTGATGACACCCAACTTCAAGACAGTGACTCACCTGATAATATACAGCGCCTGTTGACTCGCACCACTGAGTGTTACTTGGACATTAAGAACTGGATGACACACAATAGACTTCAGCTTAATGACGACAAGACAGAAGCTATCCTCATTGGCACCTGTCAGAAACTTTCTCAGCTGCCTCCTCTTTCTCTCCCATTATGTAACACATCAGTCCCAATTTCTGATTCAGCTAAAAACCTTGGTGTCTGCATTGACTCTACCCTCTCCATGAACAACTTTGTTTCTCAAACTGCCAGATCTTGCTACTATCATCTCCATCGTATAAGGCTGATCAGGAAGTATCTCTCTGTCGAAACAACTGCAAAACTCGTTCTCTTCTTCATAATGTCTCGCATTGACTATTGCAATTCACTCCTGTCTGGTCTTCCTGCCTCCACCATTCACATCCTACAGCGCATTCAAAACAATGCTGTACGCCTTGTACTCAAAAAGAAAAAAGCTGACCACATATCTCCTCTCCTGGCACAACTTCACTGGCTCCCTGTATCAAAGCGCATACAGTACAAACTAGACACCATGTGCTACAAAAGCCTCAATAACGCAGCCCCCGATTACCTGTCAAGCCTACTTGAGATCTATCTTCCCTCACGTACCCTCCGCTCTGCCTCCGATCCTCTGACTTTTCGCTTTCCACGCACTAAGCTCAATACCTATGGTCCACAAGCCTTCTCTGTTTCTGGTCCACTCTCCTGGAACAAACTTCCTCTCTCAGTCCGTCAGCAGCCTACTTTTGTCTCCTTCAAGTCCGCTCTCAAAACTCACCTTTTCTCCTCTGCATAAAATCCTAACCTCAC
>JAPXFY010000015.1:2644702-2657202 GCA_030674185.1 Monoplex corrugatus
TGGCCAGGTCTTCAGGCCTTACCTAGCCTATGCCTGAAGCCTACACATAACCCATCAGGTGGCCAGGTCTTCAGGCCCTACCTAGCCTATGCCTGAAGCCTACACATAACCCATCAGGTGGCCAGGTCTTCAGGCCCTACCTAGCCTATGCCTGAAGCCTGCACATAACCCATCAGGTGGCCAGGTCCTCAGGCCCTACCTAGCCTATGCCTGAAGCCTGCACATAACCTCATGAAGTGGCAGGTCCTGAGGCCCTACCTAGCCTATGAAAGTACGTGCATCTGCCGGGAACCGAACCCGGGTCATCCACGTGGCAGGCGAGTATTCTACTACTAGACCACCGATGTTGCGCATAATCACGGGCAAAACCAGAGCGGGAGGCATATCTGAGTACCAGGCGGGGGGTATTTCTATTCCAAGGTTTGTGGACTTAATGGAAGGGCAGAGGAGGAGAAAAAAGAAGCCTGAGGTCTTGTGAAGCAAAGTGAACACCAAACCAAAACCGACAAGGACAATTGTTCAGTAAAGAGACAGTAGACTGTACGACCTGCCCCTGTCTCCACTGCCTTGTGGATTACCCCTTGGGTGGGGAAAGGCTATGGGAGTAAACCCAGACAGAAAATCCCACAGCCGCATACTGCAGAACGGGCATTGCCACAGAGCACTGCTTGTGGTTCTGGCCATATGCTGCGACTTGCCATCTACTGTTCAGCCGTCTGTGTCTCCTATGAGGACAGCTGTCTTACCTCGGTTTGCCCCGGACTTGTGGAGGCAGGTGGAGAGAGTTGTTGAGGGTCTGCGTAAACAACAGTGACTTACATACACGCGTGGCACCAAGCACCAACCCCCATCAAGTAGAAAAGCGTGCAGCAATAAAGGCCAGAATCAACTTTGCAGAGCGTCCCATTGAGTGTCCAGTATGCGGCCCGCCTGTGTGCATCAGACTTTGGCCTGAGATCCCACATGAGGGTACACAAATATAGTGCTAGGTAAGACTTTATCGTCCACGATAGTCGACCATACATCTATCTATCTATCTATCTATCTATCTATATATCTGTCTGTCTGTCAGTCTATTTGTCTGTCTGTCTGTCTATCTATCTATCTAACTACCTACCTACCTACCTATCTACCTATCTATCTATCTATCTATCTATCTAACAATGGTCTCTTCATATATAATAATGTATATTGGTCTATATATATGTATATATATATATATATATATATATATATAGAGAGAGAGAGAGAGAGAGAGAGAGAGAGACACACACACACACACAGAAACAAAGAGACAGACAGACAGTCAGACACAGACACAGAAATAAGAGGGAAGCAGGGATAATGTTTTTTCTTAATACACTGTTTCCACAGCTTGCAATGTTTAGATAAGAAAACTTGGTTTTAACATGGATAAAAATGTGTAGTCAGTGGCCAATGAGACTATCAAAGCTTGGGCATTAGACATTGATCAACATTGATTCGTCGCGCTCGGACAAGTCCATATGCGCTCCACCCAAATCAGCCAGCAATTATCTGACAGACTTCCCTGAGCCTGGGCAAAGACCTCATGTCCTGCTAAGGTCTTGAAATGCGGGGGTGGGGGATGGGGAATGGGGAGAGAGTGAGGGAAGTATAAAACACCAAGGAAAAGACAGGCAACAGTTATAGGCCATTTTATGAGGAAGGGGGATTTGGAGCACCTGGTCATAACGGGAAAGCTGAAGGGAAAGAGAGCACCGGGTAGACCCAGGGAGAAAATGCTGGACGGACTTGCAGAGTGGCTGGGGACGGGGGGGGGGGGGGGGGGTGTGGGAAAGATGCTAGGGGCAACGAGAGATAGAGACAGATGGAAGTCCATGATCGCCAACGCCATGCGGCAGGGCACCTGATGATGATGATGATGATAAAACGCCAAACTGACTCCACTATAATAATGGAATGAACTCGAGATATCAGATCTTGAATCGGCAGCTCTATCAAAAGAACCAACCAGACTACCAAAAAAAGAAAAAAAGAAAAAAAAAAGGTTTTAACATTAATAAAACTGTATGGTGCACAGCCAATGATAGTATCATCATCATCATCAGGTGCCTTGCCACGTGGCGTTGGCGATCATGACCTTCCATCTGTCTCTATCTGTTGTTGCCTCAAGCATCTCTTCCACCCTCCTTGTCCTCAGCCACTCTGCAAGTCCGTCTAGTATCTTCTCTCTGGGTCTGCCTGGTTGCTCTCTTTCCCTCCAGCTTTCCCGTTGTGACCAGGTATCAAAGAAACTAAATTAAAAGGACAACGTAGGACAACAGTAGGACATCCAGGAGTCTTGACCTGAATGCGGCCCGGCCACCTTAAAGCGTCTTCTTCTTCTTCTTCTTGGCGTACGCTGCTACACAATCATCTGAGTCCGGGCGATGAATGCAGCCGTCTTTTCCAGCTCCTGTCTGCAGCCATGGAGTTTGGTTGTCAGCGGAGTGTCTGTCGGCCACACGTCCTGTCTTGCCACCTGGTGAAGCGGATATCTTTGGAATATATGCTCCGTGGTTTGGTCTTCTTGACCGCAGGGACAGGTTGGGGAGGGCGCCTTAGAGCGTCAGGAGTTAACACTTGCTTGATGGTGGTTTCTCCTCTGAGGACCTTCTGCTGTCCGGCTCTCCCCAAAGATTGTATATATAGAGGTAGTGCTATTCTGGCACATCTGTTTTTTTTTTTTATCTTTGTTTAAAGCCCAGCCGACTGCATAGAGCCATGTCAGGGCTATAACCGCTTCAAAACATACAAAATTTCAACAGGAAAAAAAAGAAAAGAAAAGAAAATTAAAGTACACATATCGATGTATTCGCGCACATAATCAAAGGACATGACCCCGGCGTTGACCACTCCGTCCAATTTATCGCACAGGGGATTTAAAAACACGTGACTGCCAATGCAAAGTAATTCAAGCTGATTTCTGATCTGACAAAATACCAGTATCCGTCTGGTGAGCGTGACACGTCTTCCACAAAACCCGTCGCCATCAAAATAGCTGATAATTCAGCAGTAAAGACCCAACAGCCTTATGTGAAATCAAATATCTTCTCCACAAAAGTGGTAGACATTTGTAAATGAAACTAATTATGTGGACACGCACGAGCTCATCTTCTTCTCACACACACACACACACACACACACACACACACACACACACACACGCACGCACGCACACACACACACACACACACACACACACACACACACACACACACACACACACACACACACACACAATCCGTCTAATATCACTCATAGTGAAAAGACGTTAAATCAAAGAACGACACACACACACACACACACACACACACAATACACACACACACAATCCGTCTAATATCACTCATAGTGAAAAGACGTTAAATCAAAGAACGACACACACACACACACACACACACACACACACACACACACACACACACACACATACACACACACACAATCCGTCTAATATCACTCATAGTGAAAAGACGTTAAATCAAAGAACCACACACACACACACACACACACACACACACACACACACACACACACACACACACACACACACACACACACATTCACACCTACGTGGAAAACAAAACTACCACCTGCTGCCAAGGATGTTATCCTTATTCTGGAATTAATGAAACTTCGGGTTTTTCCATGTATGTCTGTCTATCTGTCTGTCTGTCTGTCTGTTTCTCGATGATATGAGTTCATTTCTGTCTGGGTTCTCTCTCTCTCTCTCTCTTTCACTCTCTCTCTCTCATATTCTTTCTCTCTCTCTCTCAAACTCTCTCTCTCTCTGCCCCCATCCCTTCTACCATTCTCTCTCTTTCCCCCTGTCTCACACCCCCTCTCTCTCTCAACTACTCTCTCCCTCTCTATCTCCCCCTTCTCTCTATCTCCCCCTTCTCTCTCTCTCTCGCCCTCCTCTCTCTCTTTCTCTCTCTCTCATTACCAGAATACTCCTGACTGAAGATGAAAAATATCAAAAATCCCTCGCGAAATTTATCGCCCTTGCTTCGGAAAGTCGGAGAAAGAAAACAACACAGCAATAAATTAATGTAAATTTATCTCCAGTGAAGATATCACTTTATACTGTTCTTATGTCTATTTGCTGGATTTGGGTCTTCCTCTTACTTATATGACTAATTTCGTCGGGTGGTCAACTGTTTCTTCAACTTTTTTCCTTCAATTTTTTCTTTATCATTAGAAAAAAAACATTCAAATGGATGTAATGTCAGCCATGACTATTTATAAATCTTTATTTCGCAAAAACGTCGCCGTAAAATTTAATGACTGTTTTATGCTCCTTGTCACAAGGACAAAAATGTCAATGCCATTTTCAGTTTCAGTTTCTCTCTCTCTCGCCCTCCTCTCTCTCAGAATTATTGTTATTCCAATTTCATATTATGTTAATGTCTTCATGCAATTACATTAGCTTGTATAAATAATTGAATAATAATTGTATTAGTGTGAACCTCCATGGGCGAAGGACGTGAAAAAAGCTTGTATCACTACAGTTTGAAATATTTTTGTTCTCGTTCGTCTCTATCTGTCTCTCTCTGTCTGTGTGTGTGTCTCTCTCACTCTGTGTGTGTGTGTGTGTGTGTGTGTGTGTGTGTGTGTGTGTGTGTGTGTGTGTGTGTGTGTGTGTGTGTGTGTGTGTGTGTGTGTGTGTGTGTGTGTGTCTGTCTGTCTGTCTGTCTCTGTCTGTCTGTTGCATTTTTCAGGAAGAAAACAGATGCTTTGCATCTGCATGTGTCGTACACTGTAGTTGGAATAACTGATTTCAAGGAGAGAGGAAGACAAAAAGATGAAGGAAGATAAGAGAGAGAGAGAGAAGATAGAGAAGGAAGGAAAGAGGGAGAATGAAACGGGGAGAAACTGACATTGAGGGAGGGAGGTGAGGAGAGAGAGGGACTCAGCCAGAGAAAGAGAGAGGGGGGAAGGAGATGGGGTAGAGAGAGAGGAGAGAAAGAGAAAGACAGAGAAAGAGAGAGAAAGAGAGGAGAAAGAGACAGAAAAAAGAGAGAGAAAAACAGAGAGAAAGAGATAAAGAGAAAGAGAGGGGGAGGGAGAGTGAGAGACACAGAGAGAGCAAGAGAGAGAGAGAGAGAGAGCAAGAGCGAGAGTGAAAGAGAGAGACACACAGAGAGAGAGAGAGAGAAAAGAGAGAGAGAGAGAGAGAGTAATGCATGCACCATTTTTGTTCATCAAAGACAGGATCAAATATAGTAGAGAGTTCAGTCCCTTTATTGTACAGGATCAAGGCAACACGTGTGTTATGTCTGTATGTATTGAGGACCATGACAGGAATAATTGTTCTCCTAACACTGTGTGTGTGTGTGTGTATGTGTGTGTGTGTGTGTGTGTGTGTGTTGTATGTGTGTGTGTGTATGTGTGTGTGTGTGTATGTGTGTGTGTGTGTATGTGTGTGTGTGTGTATGTGTGTGTGTGTGTGTGTGTGTGTATGTGTGTATGTATGTATGTATGTGTGTGTGTTGTGTTTACGTGTGTTCACGTGTGTATGCGAGTCGTATGTATGCTTGCATGAGTGTATGTGTGTTTGTGTGTGTGAGAGTGTGTTTGTGTATGCGTGTGTGCATACGAGTGTGTGTGTGGTGTGTGTGTGTGTGCGTGCGTGCGTGCGTGTGTGCGTGCATGCGAGTATATGTACGCGTGTCTGTGCGTCCTAGTTGACCCAGACAGTCGGAAGAGCAGACGTATCATCGGTCACACCATGGGACCCATTGCTACGAAATGTCCGCCGCCAGTAAAATATACTGGATAATGGCCATAGCTTGTGGGTCCCCTGTGGCTCACTGGTACACATCGCCACATCCGTCTTTACAACTCTAGTCTGCTTAAACATTCCACGTTGTAAGTGATCTCTTTTGTGTCTGCTTGCAACCCACCCAGACATGATTTACATCCTTGCTCACGGGTGTATGTGCAATCTTTAACTCTTTGAGTTTAACTCTTTATTGCTTACTTGCTTGCTTACCTACTTACTTACCTATCTATGATTAAGAAAATATTGGCTTCACCTAGTTGATAGATGGCTGAGAACTTGGGGCATTGACTTGGGGGGGGGGGGGTGTTCTGTCATGTGAGACGAGTTTATACAGAACACCTAGTTGTGTTGTGAACAGACCTTTAATGATTTATTTATTTACTTTATATGTATGTTCCTTTTTGAAGGTAAGATACACACGTACACATGTCATTTACATGTAACCAAGATTATTCCAGTGGTAGGCTTGTAAAATACCAGTATGAAATACAGAGTAGGTAAAACATAGCCTAGGTAGGGCCTCAGGACCTGGCCAGCTGATGGGTTTATGTGCAGGCTTAAGGCTTGTGCCATGATCACCACACACTTGGCACCTGTGACGTTAGTGCATATGGAATTCGTTCCGAGCGCGGAGACATCATCTTGAGAAACTGAAACAAACTCTTTGACTACCACACACTATTCACCAACTGCAAAAACTTAACCCTTTGATTCCCTCACCCTATCCATCAACTGCAAAAACTTAATCCTTTGACTCCCACACCCTATCCATCAACTGCAAAAACTTAACCCTTTGACCCTTTGACTCCCACACCCTATCCATCAACTGCAAAAACTTAACCCTTTGACTCCCACACCCTATCCATCAACTGCAAAAACTTAACAATTTGATTCCCTGACCTTATCCACCAGCTTCCTACAGCATGTGTGAGCTCGTGTTATGTGTGTGTGTGATATGTGTGTGTGTGTGTGTATGTGTGTGTGTGTGTGTGTGTGTGTGTGGTATGTGTGTGTGTGTGTGTGCAGGAAGCTGGTGGACAGGGTGAGGGAGTCAAAGAGTTAAGGTTTTGCTTTGCCAGCATGATTGACAATGCAGGAAGCTGGTGGACAGGGTGAGGGAGTCAAAGAGTTAAGGTTTTGCTTTGCCAGCATGATTGACAATGCAGGAAGCTGGTGGACAGGGTGAGGGAGTCAAAGATTTAAGGTTTTGCTTTGACAGCATGATTGACAATGCAGGAAGCTGGTGAACAGGGTGCAGGAATCAAAGGGTTAAGGTTTTGCTTTGCCAGCATGATTGACAATGCAGGAAGCTGGTGGACAGGGTGAGGGAGTCAAAGAGTTAAGGTTTTGCTTTGCTAGCATGGTTGACAATGCAGGAAGCTGGTGGACAGGGTGCGGGAGTCAAAGGGTTAAGGCATGTATTTGGATCTTCTCCTGTTGCGTCAGTGCATAATATGGAATTCATTTGGAGCACGGAGACGTCATCTTGTGAAACGTGCTGTTTAAAGCCCAGCCGACTGCAGAGAGCCATAATTATCAGGGCAGTAACCTTTTCCAAATGTACACAATATCTGGCTGGAAGAGGAAATTACGTACACGTATCATTACATGTGTGCACGTAATCTAAGGATATGCCTCTGGCGTTGACCACTCCATCCAACGTATTATCCGAGGATTAAAAAAACACTGGACTGGACATGTGAACATACTTAAGGACATTGAACCATAGATAATGAATGGCCAACTTTGCCTTTGTTTCTGCACATCACATTTTCTCAGAGCCAAAAATGCACACAATACATGTACCCAATTATCAATCCTAAGAGAAAGTACGCGAGGCTTTACCGAACACATACAGGTGAATGGACCAGCAAGGCAGAAAATGATAGGAAGAAATGACAGAAAGCAAAGGAGAAAGAAAGAAACAAAGAGTGACAGAAAAGAGGAAATTTCTAGCACAGAATTTCCAGAAGGTGGGGATACTGTTTGTATTGAAAGAGTCCCCGGCATCCCCATGGGGATATCTCCAGAAACTGAAAGTGAAACATAAAACCTTCAGCACTGTCTCTGTCTGTGATCCTCTTAGCTCAACTGATATTTGACATATTGAAGTCAATACTTTATTTTAATTCAATTTTATTACCTTTTTGATGTTGGACATGTTACGGTGTTCCGGCTGGCCATCGTTTAAATATCTGGGAACGGTCATCTCACCAGATAATAGATGCACATCAGAAATAGCCAGCAGAATCGGCCAAAGCCGAGACAGCACTTAAGAAGATGAAAAGCGTTCTTACCAACAAATGCCTATCAATGAACGTCAGAAAGAGTTTTTTTTAAAATGTTATATAGAACCGATAATGTTGTACGGTTGTGAGGCGTGGACAGTCAACACGCAAAGTCAGAACTAAATTGAGGCAGCCGAAATGTTGTTTCTAAGAAGGATGTTGAGAGTTCCATGGACAGCAAAGAAAACAAACGAGACAGTCTTGATGGAGGCAAACACAAGAAGAACATTAATAATAATTAAAATTATTAAAAGACAAGCAACATTTACAGGACATATTATGAGGAAAGGGGAATTAGAACACCTGGTCACAACAGGAAAGCTGGAGGGAAAGAGAGCACCAGGTAGACCCGGGGAGAAAATATTGGACGGATTTGCAGGGTGGCTGAAGACAGAGAGGGTGGGAGATGTATTTGCAGCGACAAGGGATAGATTCGTGTGGAGGGCCATATTCGCCAAAGCCATGCGTCAGGGCACATGATGATGATGATGATGATGATGATGATGATGATGATGTGTTACGGTTCATGGGTTTTGGTCATAGTGTTAGGGTTGACATGTCTGTCCACTCCCTTCTTTGTGTTTGATGCCTCCTTTGCTTTCTTATTTTTCCATCTCAAACAAAACAAAACACAACTAAACATACAGGGGGGGGGGGGGGGTGCAAAAGTAGGTATACAGTTATGAAAAAAGAAAACACGTACAATACTCATTGCATTTATTATACAAACAAATGAATATTGCATATACATGTAATGACAAGCACAGCCTTAATCCCTCAGATACTCAAACTGCTTGCTGTCGGTATTCACACACTCCTCTAATCGAGAGCGGAATTAAGCATTATAATAATGATGTGATACTTACTGTATACCTACTTTTGCACCCCCCTGTATTGATGACCCGAGGAAAAAAACGACAAATATTTCTTACACGTCATCACTGCATTCATGCAGATAATCTAAGGATATGGCACTGACTACACATAAACATTAAAAAATGCCTGATTCTACTTAACCTTTTAACTCCCTCGCTGTATCCTCCAGTACAGTCAGTCATTACTACACATAAACATTAAAAAATGCCTGATTCTACTTAACCTTTTAACTCCCTCGCTGTATCCTCCAGTACAGTCAGTCTATAATGACAAAAACAAAAACTTAACCCTTTCACCTCCTCATCCAATTCACCAACTTCCTACAGACAGCTGGTAAATAGGGTGTGGGAGCGAAAGGGTTGCTTTTGCAGCTTTGCACAGGGTGCGAGAGTGAAATGGTTAAAACTGTCACTAAGCACTTCGCGTTTTCTTGGTGCTAAAAAATACTACAATTATCAGCTACAAGAGACAAAACGGAAGGCAGGCTTTATTGGAAACATGCAGGTGAATGGACCAACAAGGCAGAAAAATGAGACAAGAAGAGATGGGGGAAGGAAAGAAGCAAGAGAGAAACAAAGAGAGTGACAGAAAAAAGGAAATTTCAGCACAGAATATCCAAAAGGTGGGGATACTATATCTAATGAAACAGCAGCACCCCCCCCCCGCCCTTTCTCTATCTTTCTTTTTCTCTCTCTGTCTCTCTGGACATAAAGGGAAGACAGCCAATGAAAGAGAGAGAGAGAGAGAGAGAGAGAGAGGAAGAGAGACAGAGAAGAGAGACGGAGGAGAGAGAGAAAGAGAGAGAGAGAGAGAGACAGGAGAGAGAGAAAGAGAGAGAGAGAGACAGGAGAGAGTGAGAGAAAGAGAGGAAATATAGAGAGAAAGAGAGAGAAAGGGAGAGAGAAGAGACAGAGAGAGTGAGGGAGTTAAAGTGAGAAAGAAAAGAGAAGAGAGAGAGAAAGGGAGAGAGAAGAGACAGAGAGAGTGAGGGAGTTAAAGTGAGAAAGAAAGAAAGAAAGAAGAGAGAGAGAAAGGGAGAGAGAGAGACAGAGAGAGTGAGGGAGTTAAAGTGAGAAAGAAAGAGAAGAGAGAGAGAGAAAGGGAGAGAGAAGAGACAGAGAGAGTGAGGGAGTTAAAGTGAGAAAGAAAGAAAGAAGAGAGAGAGAGAAAGGGAGAGAGAGAGACAGAGAGAGTGAGGGAGTTAAAGTGAGAAAGAAAGAAAGAGAGAGAGAGAAAGGGAGAGAGAAGAGACAGAGAGAGTGAGGGAGTTAAAGTGAGAAAGAAAGAAAGAGAGAGAGAGAGAGAAAGGGAGAGAGAAGAGACAGAGAGAGTGAGGGAGTTAAAGTGAGAAAGAAGAAAGAGAGAGAGAGAGAAAGGGAGAGAGAAGAGACAGAGAGAGTGAGGGAGTTAAAGTGAGAAAGAAAGAAAGAGAGAGAGAGAAGGGAGAGAGAAGAGACAGAGAGAGTGAGGGAGTTAAAGTGAGAAAGAAAGAAAGAGAGAGAGAGAGAGAAAGGGAGAGAGAAGAGACAGAGAGAGTGAGGGAGTTAAAGTGAGAAAGAAGAAGAGAGAGAGAGAGAGAAAGGGAGAGAGAAGAGACAGAGAGAGTGAGGGAGTTAAAGTGAGAAAGAAAGAAAGAGAGGAGAGAGAGAAAGGGAGAGAGAAGAGACAGAGAGAGTGAGGGAGTTAAAGTGAGAAAGAAAGAAGAGAGAGAGAGAGAAAGGGAGAGAGAAGAGACAGAGAGAGTGAGGGAGTTAAAGTGAGAAAGAAAGAAAGAGAGAGAGAGAGAGAAAGGGAGAGAGAAGAGACAGAGAGAGTGAGGGAGTTAAAGTGAGAAAGAAAGAAAGAGAGAGAGAGAGAGAGAGTGAGAGAGACAGAGAGAGACAGAGAGAGAAAGAGAGAGACAGAGAAACGAAGGCATTTTTCTAAGCGGAATCAGGGTAGACAACCTAATTAGGGTCATTTGATGACATCCACATCCAATTGTCTGCCCCTGATAAGTCCCTGACGGGAGAGTACAGTTGTTTTTTCCATTGATCTTAGTGTAAGAGATCTGTGTGGGTTCTTTGTATTCAGTGCTGTGGTCGTCAGAGTTGGTCGTCACGTGGTGTGTGTGTTGTGTGTGTGTGTGTGTGTGTGTGTGTGTGTGTGTGTGTGTGTGTGTGTGTGTGTGTGTGTGTGTGTGTTGTGTGTGTGTGTGTGTGTGTGTGTGTGGTGGTCTTTGATTAATGTCTTTTCACTAAAGTGATTTTAGACAACAACAACAAAAAAAAAAAAGGGGGGGGGGGGAGGGGAGTGATAGAGGAGGAGTGAAGAGGATATTTGAAAATTGTCAATTTTGAATTTGAGAAAAGATGATCCAGAAAACAACTGTTTTGAAGAGGGGAAGGTAAAACTAACAAATAATGTTACCATAATTATCGATTTAAACAAACAAACTAACAAACAAAATTAGTAAATATCCGGAAGAAATGAATAAAAAGTAAAACTAATAATTGACTAACCACAACAATGAACAAATCAAATAACATTTTAAAGGTAAATCGCTATAGGACTTTTTGACAGGCTAACAAAAAATTCATACAGTAATGATGATGAGGCAAATATGTCAGAAACTGTACTCACAGATAGTGTAGGAATATGTCGTTTTACCCTAACGCAAGAAAGAATATGACTATGTGTTATCTTCTTTCCACACAGACACACTATGTTATTGGTATATTTTGTTTTGAATGCATCAAGTTTCCATCTGTACATAAGGGACTGTATAGTTCTGCTGGCATGAAGCTGCTTAAGTATTTTGCTATTTGTGTGTGTGTGTGTGTGTGAGTGTGTGTGTGTGTGTGTGTGTGTGTTGCGTGTGTGTGTGTGTGTGTTGTATGTCGTGTGTGTATATGTGCGAGTGTGTGTGTGTGTGTTTGTATGGTGTGTGTTTGTGGTGTGTTGTGTGTTTGTATGTTGTGTGTGTATATGTGTTTGTGTGTGTATGTATTTGTGTGTGTGTGTGTGTGTGTGTGTGTGTGTGTGTGTGTGTGTATGTGTGTGTGTGTGCGTGTGTGTTGTGTGTTTGTATGTCGTGTGTGTATATGTGTTTGTGTGTGTGTGTGTGTATGTGTGTGTGTGTGTTGTGTGTGTTTGTATGTCGTGTGTGTATATGTGTTTGTGTGTGTATGTATTGTGTGTGTGTGTGTGTGTGCGTGCGTGTGTGTTGTGTGTTTGTATGTTGTGTGTGTATATGTGTTTGTGTGTGTATGTATGTGCGAGTGTTTGTGTGTGTGCGCTTGTGTTTGTTTGTTTGCGTGTGTGTGTGTTTGTGTGTGCGTGTGTGTATGTCTCTGTGTATGTACGTGTATGTGTCTGTGTGTGTGTGTGTGAGTGTGTGTGTGTTTGTGTGTTTGTTTGTGTGAGTGTATGTGTGAGTGTGTTTGTGTGTGCTTGAATATATCTATATCTATCTGTATATACATACACATATACATATGTGTTTGTGTGTGTGTGTGTGCGTGCGTGCGTATGTGTGCTTATGTGCG
>JAPXFY010000015.1:2662202-2669702 GCA_030674185.1 Monoplex corrugatus
TTCTCTCCTCACATCTTCTCTTCTTCTTCTTCTCTCTACATCTTCTTCTTCTTCTCTCACATCTCTTCTTTTTCTTCTACACCCTTCTTGAGACCACAGGTGGTATTCTATGTAACCCTCAGATACAACATTCTTATTACTTTTTCTACACCTCAGAGAACACACAGGATGGTAATTACTATGATAACACCATCAGGAGAACACAGGATGGTAATTACTATGATAACACCACAGGAGACAACAGGAGGTAATTACTATGATAACACCACAGGAGAACAACAGGATGGTAATTACTATGATAACACCACAGGAGAAACAACAGGATGGTAATTACTATGATAACACCACAGGAGAAACAACAGGATGGTAATTACTATGATAACACCACAGGAGAAACACACAGGATGGTAATTACTATGATAACACCACAGGAGAAACAACAAGATGGTAATTACTATGATAACACCACAGGAGAAACACACAGGATGGTAATTACTATGATAACACCACAGGAGAAACACACAGGATGGTAATTACTATGATAACACCACAGGAGAAACAGACAGGATGGTAATTACTATGATAACACCACAGGAGAAACAGACAAGATGGTAATTACTATGATAACACCATAGGAGAAATACACAGGATGGTAATTACTATGATAACACAACAGGAGAAACACACAGGACGGTAATTACTATGATAACACAACAGGAGAAACAGGATGGTAATTACTATGATAACACCACAGGAGAAACACACAGGATGGTAATTACTATGATAACACCACAGGAGAAACAGACAGGATGGTAATTACTATGATAACACCACAGGAGAAACAGACAGGATGGTAATTACTATGATAACACCACAGGAGAAACAGACAGGATGGTAATTACTATGATAACACCACAGGAGAAACAGACAAGATGGTAATTACTATGATAACACCACAGGAGAAACACACAGGATGGTAATTACTATGATAACACCACAGGAGAAACAGACAAGATGGTAATTACTATGATAACACCACAGGAGAAACACACAGAATGGTAATTACTATGATAACACCACAGGAGAAACAGGACGGTAATTACTATGATAACACCAAAGGAGAAAGAGACAGGATGGTAATTACTCTGATAATACCCCCACCACCCCTCCATAATCATTCCACCCACCAGCACACCCAACCGTGTTTTCTACCCTAGTTCCTCCCTCACCCTATCTACCAGCTTCTTGCTCTGGTGTAGGTGTGGAATAGTTCAGGCCCCTTCTCGTCCCCCACCCCCACCCCCCCACCCCCAAGAGGCAGGTAGGGCCCCAAAACGACGTTCTCACTTTGCACAACGCTTCGTGAATATTCAAAACTTCCGTCTCGTGACGCTTCACCAATATTGAAAACCTTCCATAACGCGCTTCATGAATATTCAAAATCTGTTGCAAGAGAAATTCATTTTTATTCAAACAAAACAAACGAACAAAACAAAACAAAAATAAGCAAAGAAAAAAAGAAAGAAAGAAAGAAGGAAAGAAAGAAAACAAGCAACCAACAAACAAGCACACACACACACACACACATACACACACACACATACACACACACATATACACACACATACCCATACACACATGCACACACATACACACAGACACATACACACACACACACAGACACACACGCACGCCACACACACACACACAAACACACACACGCACACACACACATACACACACACACACACACAAAAGCAAACAAGCAAACAAACCATTACAGTGACTGTATTCATTCAGAAGTGGAAGCACTCACAGCACCATCAGGAGAATGCTCCATCACACAGGATGGTTGGTCCTGTACACAGAGCCCTGGACTCACGATCTGATGTCTCCAGTTCTACTCCAGCCCTCAACGTTAAAGGAAAATTGCTTATTCATTGTCCATCTTAACTTTTTGACTCCCACACCCTATCCACCGACTGGAAAAAACTTAACTCATTGACTCCCTCACCCAATCCACCAGCTTCCTTGCAGGAAGTTGGTGGACAGGGTGTGGGAATCAAAGGGTGTGGTTGACAATGTAGGATGCTTGTGAACAGGTGTGGGAGTCAAAGGGTTAAGTTTTTCCTTTGCTAGCATGGTTGACAATCCAGGATGCTGGTGCACAGGGTGCTGGCAGTTTTCGCTTTTCTAATATTGTTGACGATGCACGATGCCAGTGGACAGGCTGCATGAGTCAAAGGATTAATGTCTCCATCATTGTGGTGATGCCAGCTTTACAGTTTCACAGCTTCCTTCTCCCTCCTCTAAACCAACTTCAAGCCCTTGTCAGCGCAATGGGTTCGCGCAAGCTCAAGGAGTTTGCCAGAAAATTGCTGGCAGATTTGGGTGCAGCGTATATGGAACTATGCCTGGTGTGATAAATCCCTCTGGAACCAATTTAAACAAATTCCACACGCACACAGAGCTGTGCCCTCCCCTGTTCTTACACCAAGAGCAGTACCCTCCCCTGTTCTTACACACAGAACATGTTAACAGTACCCTGCCTGTTCTTACACACAGAGCAGTACCCTGCCTGTTCTTACACACAGAGCAGTACCTTGCCTGTTCTTACACACAGAGCAGTACCCTCCCCTGTTCTTACACACAGAGCAGTACCCTCCCCTGTTCTTACACACAGAGCAGTACCTTGCCTGTTCTTACACACAGAGCAGTACCCTGCCTGTTCTTACACACAGAGCAGTACCCTCCCCTGTTCTTACACAGAGCAGTACCCTCCCCTGTTCTTACACACAGAGCAGTACCCTCCCCTGTTCTTACACACAGAGCAGTACCCTCCCCTGTTCTTACACACAGAGCAGTACCCTCCCCTGTTCTTACACACAGAGCAGTACCCTCCCCTGTTCTTACACACACAGCAGTACCCTCCCCTGTTCTTACACACAGAGCAGTACCCTCCCCTGTTCTTACACACAGAGCAGTACCCTCCCCTGTTCTTACACACACAGCAGTACCCTCCCCTGTTCTTACACACAGAGCAGTACCCTCCCCTGTTCTTACACACAGAGCAGTACATTGCCTGTTCTTACACACAGAGCAGTACCCTCCCCTGTTCTTACACACAGAGCAGTACCCTCCCCTGTTCTTACACACAGAGCAGTACCTTGCCTGTTCTTACACACAGAGCAGTACATTGCCTGTTCTTACACACAGAGCAGTACCCTCCCCTGTTCTTACACACAGAGCAGTACCCTCCCCTGTTCTTACACACAGAGCAGTACCCTCCCTGTTCTTACACAGAGCAGTACCCTCCCCTGTTCTTACACACAGAGCTGTACCTTGCCCTGTTCTTACACACAGAACAGTACCCTCCCCTGTTCTTATACACAGAGCAGTACCCTCCCCTGTTCTTACACAGAGCAGTACCCTCCCCTGTTCTTATACACAGAGCAGTACCCTCCCCTGTTCTTACACACAGAGCAGTACCCTCCCCTGTTCTTACACACAGAGCAGTACCCTCCCCTGTTCTTACACACACAGCAGTACCCTCCCCTGTTCTTACACACAGAGCAGTACCCTCCCCTGTTCTTACACACACAGCAGTACCCTCCCCTGTTTTTACACACAGAGCAGTACCCTCCCCTGTTCTTACACACACAGCAGTACCCTCCCCTGTTCTTACACACAGAGCAGTACTGTTTCCCATCGCCTTCACGCCTTTCGTGGTTTCTTTACATACGCGTCACGATCCAGATCAAGGCTTCATGAATATTCAACAGCAGAAGGCGGTCATTAATCTGAGTCACAACCTCCATTATGCCGACATCTATCCCCCAAGCTGAGTTGCAAGAAGCGATGTTTTTCATCGCTGTGAACGGCAGTCCTGTTTTGAGGGTGGTGGGGGTGGTGGGGTGGGGGTGGAGGTGGTATGTTACCAACGCCACGTCTCTCTTTGTTTCATCTTTAGTTTCATTTTCTCGATATGACCTCTCTGCGCTCGGGGGTGTGGGGTGTAGGGTGTAGGGTGTGTAGGGTGTGGGATGTGGGGTGTGTGTGCTGTGGGGTGTTGGGTGTGTGGGGAATTCCATAAGCACAGACACCACGTGATGGACAAGATCTAATAGGATTATGGCGTGGGTCATAAACTTTTGCAAACAAGAAATGGAATCTGTCTTCAATATTTATATCGCTTTTTAAGCTTGTCTACCAGCCAGGTCATGAAGATGACCTCACAGCGCTCGGGGTGTAAGGGGTGTGGAGTGTAGGGTGTGGGTGTAGGGTGTGTGGTGTGTGGTGTGTAGGGTGTTGGGTGTGTGGTGTAGGGTGGGGTGTGTAGGGTGTGGTGTGTAGGGTGTGGGGTGTGTAGGGTGTGTGGGGTGTAGGGTGTGGGGTGTGTGGGTGTGTAGGGTGTGGGTAGTGGTGGGGTGTGGGTGTGGGTGGTAGGGTGTGGTGTGGTGTGCGGGATGTAGGGTGTGGGTGTGTGGGTGTGGGTGTTTAGGGTGTAGGGTGTGTGGGTGTGTGTGGGTGTGTGGGTGTGTGTGTAGGGTGTAGGGTGTGTGGGGGTGTGTGAGGGTGTGGGTGTGTGGTGTAGGTGTGTAGGGGTGTGGGGTGTGTAGGTGTAGGTGTGTGGGGTGTGTGGTGTAGGGTGTAGGGTGTGGTGGTGTGTAGGGTGTGTGTGGTGTGTGTGGGGTGTGTAGGGTGTGGGTGTGTAGGGTGTGGGTGTGTAGGGTGTGGGTGTGTGTGGGTGTGGTGGTAGGGTGTGGGTGTGTGGGTGTGGGTGTGGGTGTAGGTGTGGGTGTGTGGGTGTGGGTGGGGTGTGTGGGTGTGGGGTGTGGTGTAGGGTGTGGGGTGTAGGGTGTGGGGTGTGTAGGGTGTGGAGTGTGTGGGGTGGGATGTGTGTGGAGTGTGTGGGGTGTGGGGTGTGTGGAGAATTCCATAAGCACAGACACCACGTGATGGACAAGATCTAATAGGATTATGGCGTGGGTCATAAACCTTTGCAAACAAGAAATGGAATCTGTCTTCAATATTTATATCGCTTTTTGTGCTTGTCTACCAGCCAGGTCATGAAGAGCCCAAAGTCGTCTGGTAGGAATTTCTCTTCATAAATGGCTGTGGTTCTACGGACGGTCTATTACAGATGGAACCGTAAAAAAAACCCAGTCAATTTTGATTGAACTCACAGCCCAACATCTACTTCTGGCAGAAATCAACAAAAGAAAAATGGAACCAGAAAAACACGAAAATAGAGTCAGAACGCGTATTTAATACAACAAGACAAGACAGGCACAAATTTTCGGCCAACTGGGTTTTGTCAGGCGTGAATGTAAGATTACAAACAAACACCAAATACAACATTAAAAGAAAAAGACCGAAACTTCCCTGCTGCTTCGTCCAGTGGGAGAAGAGGACTAAAGAAAAATGAAATACGTCGGCCATGGAACCGGCAACACCAACACAGCCCTGAAGACATCAGCTCTGCAAAGACAAGTTGAGGACAGACGAAATCCGGGCAGACCAGCCACACCCTGTGTGGACATCACCAACACCAACGGTTTGAAGATCTATGAAGGAGCACAGAGATGTCAAGACTGGAATCAATGGAAGAGCTTTACTGTGACATCCATCTCGGAGGCTACCAACAAACTGGATGATACTGACAGGTGACGGCACATTCAACAGCCAGAACAGTCCCACCAAAGATGTCTGCGCATGATCTGTCACATCACGTGACATGATCGACTGTCCAAGCTTCAAGTTGTGAAGTGTGGCTTGCCAGGCGTACAGAGTCTACCGATCAAACACCAGCGTTGTTGGACAGGACACACTGTCCATGTCTCAACTCCCTAAATCCCAAAATGCACTCAATATATATACCTAATTATCAATCCTAAGAAAAAGTACGTAAAATTTATCGAACACAAACAGGTGAATGGACCAACAAGGCAGAAAATGACAGGAAGAAATGACAGAAAGCAAAGGAACAAGGCAGAAACAAAGAAAGTAACAGGAAAGAGGAAATGTCTAGAGCAGCGTTTCCAGAAGGTGGGGATACTATTCATACTGAAAGAGCCCCCGAGCTCGTTGTTTTTAACCCCCTGTGTGATAAATTGGACGGAGTGATCAACGCCAGGGACAACTCCATAGATGATGTGAACGAATACACTGAAATGTGTACTTCATTTCTTTTCCAGTTTCTGTTTCTCCAGTGAGGTATGGTGTGTGTTTTAGGTGATTATGCCCCTGGTGTGGCTCTGCGCAGTCGGCTGGGCTTTAAACAACAATAACGATAACAACAACAACAATCACCGGTCCATTCACCCGCATTTACCCAAAGAAACTTTTTATAATTGTTATGATGCATGCTGAATTCTTCATTGTCTAGCCTGGGTACTGAGACTGCACAAACTACAAAAGGCAGTAAGAGCAACAATACCACCACCACCACCACCACACCACGACCACCACACCACCACCACCACCACCACACCACCACCACCACCACCATCACACCACCACCACCACCAAACAACAACAACAGCAACAGCAACAACATTTCCAACAAAAGCAACTAGAACAACAACATGGGACAATATAATCTAAGAGGTTTCAGTAACATAATGTCACAAGGGCAGACATGGAACCTATACACTAGGTCATCATCATCATCATCATCATCATCATCATCATCATCATCATCATCATCATGATGTGCCCTGCTACATGTCGTTGGCGATCATGGTCCTCCACACGAATCTATCCCTTGTTGCCGCAAGTTCATCTCCCACCATCTCTGTCCTCAGCCACCCTGCAAGTCCGTCCAGTATTTTCTCCCTGGGTCTACCTGGTGCTCTCTTTCCCTCCAGTTTTTCTTTTGTGACCAGGTGTTCTAATTCCCCTTTCCTCATAAAATGGCCTATAAATGTTACTTGTCTTTTTCTAATCTTCTTTATTAATGATCTTCTTGAGTCTGCCTCCATCAAGACTGTCTCGTTTGTTTTCTTTGCTGTCCATGGGGCTCTGAAATTCTTCTTAGAAACCACATTTCTGTTGCCTTAATCTTGTTCTGACTTTGTGTGTTGACTGTCCACGTCTCACAACTGTAAAACAGTATTGGTTCATATAGCACTGAAGAACCCTCTTCCTGATGTTAACTGATAGACATTTGTTGGTAAGAATGCTTTTCATCTTCTTACCGACAATAGGTTAGAGCTGAAAACCTTGCCAAAGTATACCAGTGTATTATTCATGCGAACACCATGATCTGAAGTCATGGTGATCAGTAAAAAAAACCCATGACATCCCCTCATGCAAAATAACAGCAAATGGCACAACCTTGACACAGGTTAATAAGTTCAACGGTCATTTCATCAGAGCAGATGCACATCGGAAATAGCTGGCAGAGTCGGCCAAGCCAAAACAGCATTCAAGAAGATGACAAGCATTCTTACCAACAAATAATAATAATAATAATAATAATGTTTATTTGTATAGCGC
>JAPXFY010000015.1:2672202-2674702 GCA_030674185.1 Monoplex corrugatus
TACACACCGCTCCCCCTCCCTCCCTCCTGTGTAAGCGAGAGTCTCAGAGGTCATAGCCCAGACACGTCTGTCCATCCCTCATCCCTCACCATACATCCCCCATCCCTCATCACACACACCCTCGTCCCTCACCGCTACCACCCCCCACCCATTATCATGAAACACGTACACCCCTTTTCCCCTGTCCCGTACCAAACAGTCTTGGGTAGTATCTTGGTATGGCTCATTTTCTGGCAACCCTCATTGTCCATTCTCCGCTCTCTCTTTCTTTCTTTGTCTGTCTGTCTGTCTGTCTTTCTCCCTCCCTCGCTCTCTCTCTCTGTTCTCCTCTCTCTCTCTCTGTGTTCTCTCTCCACTCTCTCTCTCTCTCTCTGTTCTCTCTCCTCTCTCTCTCTCTGTGTTCTCTCTCCACTCTCCTCTCTCTCTCTCGCCTCTCTCTGCCCCCCTCTCTCTCTTTGTTTCTCTCTCCCATTCTCTTTCTTTCATTCTCTCATTCTCTCGTTCTCTCTGTTCTCCCTTCTTCTTACTCTCTCTTTGTTTCTCTCTCCTTCTTTTCTTTAATTCTCTCTCTCTCCTCTCTCTTTCAGTGTTCTCTCTCCTGTCTCTCTGTGTTTCTCATTTTCTCTCTCTCTTTGTTTCTCTCTCTCTTTCTCTTTCTCTCATTCTCTATCTCTCGCTCTCTCTGTTCTCCCTCCTTCTCTCTCTCTGTTTCTCTCTCTTTCTCTCATTCTCACTCTCTTTCTGTGTTATATCTCCTCTCTCTCTCTCTGTTTCTCTCTCTCTGTCTTTCTATTTCCCCTCTCTCTCTTTCTTTCTCTCTCTCTCATTCTCTGTTCTCTCTCTTCTCTTGTGTTTTCTCTCTCATTCTCTCTCTCTCTTTGTTTCTCTCTCTCATTCTCTGTCTCTCGCTCTCTCTCTCTGTTCTCCCTCTTTCTCTCTCTCTCCGTCTCCCCCTCTCTCTTTTGTCCCTCTCTTTCTCTGTCTCTCTTTCTCCCTTCCTCTTTCTCCTTCTCTCCTCTCTCTCCCTCTTTCTCTCTCATCCCCCTCTCTGTCTTGTCTGCTTTATCAGGGTGCAGTGGTCAAAGGAATAGGATACTGGCCTTCTGAAGGGTTGTGGGTTCGAATCAGGGGGGGGGGGGGAGGAGGTCAATTAAAACTGGTCTTCTTACTGCCCGTCTTTACAGAATTGCTATTCTGGAGGTGTCGGTTGCTGTTCTGGAGGTATCATCATCATCATCATCATCATCATCATCACCATCACCACCACCACCACCACCACTATCATCATCACTGTCATCATGTGCCATGTGGCGATGGCGATCATGGCCCTCAACACAAATAGATTTTTTTGTCGATGCAAGTGTCTCTCCTACTCTTTGTGTCCCCAGCCACTCTGCACAACTGTCGTAATATTTTCTCCCTAGGTCTACCTGGTGCTATTCTTCCCTCTATCTTTCCTGTAGTGACTAAGCGCTCAAAATTCTCTTTGCCTCATGAAATGTCCTATAAATGTTGCTCGTCTTTTCCTAATCTTGTCATCAATGTCCTTCCTTTCCTGTAGTGACTAAGTGCTCAAAATTCTCTTTGCCTCATGAAATGTCCTATAAATGTTGCTCGTCTTTTCCTAATCTTGGTCATCAATGTCCTTCCTTTCCTGTAGTGACTAAGTGCTCAAAATTCTCTTTGCCTCATGAAATGTCCTATAAATGTTGCTCATCTTTTCCTAATCTTCATCATTAATGTCCTTCCTTTCCTGTAGTGACTAAGTGCTCAAAATTCTCTTTGCCTCATGAAATGTCCTATAAATGTTGCTCGTCTTTTCCTAATCTTCATCATTAATGTCCTTCCTTTCCTGTAGTGACTAAGTGCTCAAATTCTCTTTGCCTCATGAAATGTCCTATAAATGTTTGCTCGTCTTTCCTAATCTTGTGTCATTAATGTCCTTTCCTTTCCTGTAGTGACTAAGTGCTCAAATATTCTCTTTGCCTCATGAAATGTCCTATAAATGTTGCTCGTCTTTTCCTAATCTTGGTCATCATGTCCTTCCTTTCCTGTAGTGACTAAGTGCTCAAATTTCTCTATGCCTCATGAGATGTTCGACAGATTTGTTCGATGGCACTTCTGCCCTTGCGGATTCCGTCCTGTTCTTCAACAATGATGGCATCTGCTTGCACCCGTAACCAACTCTGAGTGATTGTGAGCAGTACTTTGCTGGCAAAGCTGATCAAAACGACAGTGCTGGTAGTTCTGGCACTGTTGGAGATTTTCTTTCTTGGCAAGGGGTGACGATTAATGGTTGGGTCCGTGGGCTGCTTGGTTCTTATGACACAGCCATGGACTCAAGATCTGATTTCTGGAGTTCAATCCCAGCCCGCAACATTAAACACTGGTCTGTTGGCTGCCCATTTTAATATTTCCATTTCCATCATTCTGGTGGTGTCAGCTTACTGTTTCATAGGTCCACTGGCCTGTTGGCTATCTATCTTAATGTTTCCATCAT
>JAPXFY010000015.1:2684702-2694702 GCA_030674185.1 Monoplex corrugatus
AGATACACATGTCATGAAGACAAGCTACACAGATACACATGTCATGAAGACAAGCTACACAGATACACATGTCATTTACAGGTAACCAAGATTATCCCAGCGGTAGGCTGATAAAATACCAGTATAAAATACAGACTAGGTAAAAGTCTAGGTAGGGCCTCAGGACCTGGCCAGCTCATGGGTTTAAGTGCAGGCTTAAGGCATGTGCCATGGCAAAGCCGATGTCATTGCTGACTTTATCGCAGACGAGCATGTTGACATTGTTTTTATCACAGAAACATGGCTTAACCCCCTTGGTCATGAACCTATACATGCGAGTCTCACTCCGAGTGGTTACAGGCTTGCTTCTTTCCATCGCTCATCCCGAGGTGGCGGTATCGCCATCCTCTACAACGACTCACTCCATTCCCGCCTATCTTTCTCGCAGTCTCTGCCTTTCTCCCATCCTTCTTTCGAGCACGTTGAAGTATCCTTCCAATCCACCCCTCACCCCATCACCTTCTCCTGTGTCTATCGACCTCCACCTAGCTCTGCCAACAAGCTCACCACATCCATGTTTCTCTCTGACTTTGACCAACTACTTGACCACTACTGCCTCTTACCTGGAAACTCATCATTCTAGGTGACATCAATGTCCACTACGACAACACTCACCGTTATGACACAAGACATATCAACTCGCTGTCCAATCACAATATGACACAACATATTTCTGAACGAACCCATCAAAAAGGTCACATTCTTGACTGGATCATTTCTCGTGATCACCACAATTCAGCTACTGACAACTGCTTAGTTCTTTCTACCGTCTAACTTCAGCCCTTCCATCTGACTACTCTGCAATTCTCTGTTCTCTTGACATTTCTCCTCCTTCCCGTACCACGCGCACGGTGACTCGACCCAATCTCAAATCTATCGACCTCTCCACATTTTCATCTGATGCCTCCCGCCTCCTTTCTGAAAAGTCACATAACCTTGCCGATGAATTCTATACTACTCTCCACCATCTTCTGGACACTCATGCTCCAGCCACAACCCGTCTTTTACCTGACCGCCCCCCTACACCCTGGCTCACTCATGAGATTGCCTGTGCAAAACGTGCCCACCGCAGAGCAGAGCGCCGCTGGCGCAAATCCAAACTCACTGTACATAGGCAACTTTTCCAAGCCTCTAAAACAAAAGTATCCACCCTCATTGCATCTGCAAAAACAAGCTATTTCCAAACCAAAATCCTGAATACCTCTTCTTCAAGAGAACTCTTTACAACCATGAATCATCTCCTTGGCACACGAAAAGATTTACCTCTCCCAACAAAACACACAAATGTAGAACTCCCATCTGTATTCTCCAAGTATTTCACCACCAAAATACAAACTCTTCGTGACAGGCTTGACAGGACACCCTGTCAACCATGCCCACCTGACCCTTCCTTCTCTGGCGCACCTCTTACTACTTTTACCCCAGTCTCACAAGAAGAAATTCTCAACACAATCAGATCCATGCCGTTCAAAACCTGCGAACTGGATCCTCTTCCAGGTTCTCTCTACTCTGACTGTCTCCCTACTCTCCTCCCATTCACCACTGACATCATCAACACTTCTCTTCAAACTGGAACTGTCTCAGATTCTTTCAAGTCTGCTATTGTTCACCCTCTCCTCAAGAAATACAATTTAGACCCAAATGAACTGAAAAATTACCGGCCTATCTCTAATCTCTCTTTCTTGTCAAAACTCATCGATAAAGTTGTCCTCAACCAGCTGAACTCTCACCTGTCTGCCAACAATCTCCTCAATCCGTTCCAGTCAGCCTACCGCCAGTGCCATAGCACTGAAACTGCCCTGCTACACATTCTCAACAATCTCCTCCTTGCAACTGATACTGGCAAAGTCTCTCTCCTCACACTCCTTGATCTGTCTGCAGCCTTTGATACCATTGATCATGGTATTCTCCTTTCTAGACTTCATCATACTTTTGGCATCTCTGACATTGCTCTCTCCTGGTTCACTTCATGTCTATCAAACAGAAAACAAAGTGTTCTCGTTAATGGCACTTACTCTCAACCTGCATACCTGACCTGTGGTGTTCCACAAGGATCTGTCCTTGGCCCTGTTCTTTTCACTCTTTACACCTTCCCCCTGTCCACCATCATCAACTCCCATTCTATAAAACACCACTTCTATGCTGATGACACCCAACTTCTAGACAGTGACACACCAGACAATATACAGCGCCTCTTGACTCGCACCACTGAGTGTTACTCGGACATTAAGAACTGGATGACGTTCAACAAACTTCAGCTTAATGACGACAAGACAGAAGCTATCCTCATTGGCACCCGTCAGAAACTTTCTCAGCTGCCTCCTCTTTCTCTCCAATTATGTAACACATCAGTCCCAATTTCTGATTCAGCTAAAAACCTTGGTGTCTGCATTGACTCTAGCCTCTCCATGAAGAACTTTGTTTCTCAAACTGCCAGATCTTGCTACTATCACCTCCATCGTATAAGCCTAATCAGGAAGTATCTCTCTGTCGAAATAACTGCAAAACTCGTTCTCTCCTTCATAATGTCTCGCATTGACTATTGCAATTCACTCCTGTCTGGTCTTCCTGCCTCCACCATTCACATCCTGCAGCACATTCAAAACAATGCTGTACGCCTTGTACTCAAAAAGAAAAAAGCTGACCACATATCTCCTCTCCTGGCACAACTTCACTGGCTCCCTGTATCAAAGCGCATACAGTACAAACTAGACACCATGTGCTACAAAAGCCTCAATAACGCAGCCCCCGATTACCTGTCAAGCCTACTTGAGATCTATCTTCCCTCACGTACCCTCTGCTCTGCCTCCGATCCTCTGACTTTTCGCTTTCCACGCACTAAGCTCAATACCTATGGTCCACGAGCCTTCTCTGTTTCTGGTCCACTCTCCTGGAACAAACTTCCTCTCTCAGTCCGTCAGCAACCTACTTTTGTCTCCTTCAAGTCCGCTCTCAAAACTCACCTTTTCTCCTCTGCATAAAATCCTGACCTCACTCAATCCCCTCTGCAGCCTGTCTCCACTCGGAGGGGAATCACATTGCAATATATAATTGTATATAATATGCTCTCTATAATTTTCCATTGCTTTTATTCTTTCTCCCCATTTATAGCCGTGTGCGTGTGCGTGTGTGTGTGTGTGTGTGTGTGCGTGCGTGCGTGCGTGCGTGCGTGCGTGCGTGTGTGTGCGTGCGTGTGTGTCTGTTTTAGCGCTTAGATTTGATTTTATCAAGATTTTGCGCTCTATAAATAAAATATTGTATTGTTGTATTGTATGATCACCATACACATGGCACCTGTGACCTTAGTGCAATGGAGTTCGTTAAGAGCGTGGATACGTCGTCTTGAAAAATTGAAATTGAAATTGCCATTACACGAAGTGGAAGACATTCCACTTGTACAAGAGGATCTCCGCCAAACTTCCTGTCTGTTTTTTTTGTCTTTTTTTTTTTGGTCCTATTTTCTAAGCCTCCTTATGACCACAGAAGCTGGCACAGGTTTTTTTCCCCAATGCAATGATGATAAGGATGATAATCATGATGCTATGGAGTTCCGTCTAGGATTGAGACTGCGTGTCAGGGCCGTACGCTACGCTTACTATCAGGTAGAAAGAAACTCTAGGGAGAGCTAGACAACAGAAGGTCTTCAGAGAAGTAACCCCCTTTAGACAAGTGTTTCGGCCCTGAATTCCTTACACTCTCGGGGGGCCGGGCCACATCCAGGTCATGACTCCTGGATGCCCTTCTGCTGTTGTCTTTTTTTTTTTTTTTTTCCCACGCCGGGGATCGAACCTGGGCGATTCTGCGCTTCAGAACTGCGGTACGCGGTTTTACCAATGTGCTAACGGGGCACACATCATCTGTAGGGAATTTAATCCTTATGAAGTTCACTTTTTTCGTTCCTCCTTGCCCAGATCCAGCTTGAGCTCCTTTCTGCTGCCTCTGCCATCGCTTTAAGGGCTCTAGTCCTCTTCTTCCCAGAAATGGCGAGTTGTTTCATGAGATCATAAGCGGAGGTGCCCACAAACCCTCTTGCCCCGACCTCTATGGCGAAGATTTTGACCCGCAGACCTGCTTTCTTCAGGGTGCTGGCAAGACCGGCGTATTTTTCGGTCTTGTAGATATGTGCTTCTTCCATTCTGCTTTCGTATGGCACAGTGAGTTCTATCAGAATCACTTGTTTCGAGGAGTCAGAGTGGAGAGCGATGTCTGGTCTCATGCCTGTCTTGCTGATGACATCTGGGTAATTTCTCCACTCTGGGAGGTCTGCTGTACACTCCCAGTCGACTGCTCCATCCAGAAGACCCTTTGGCAATGTGCTGGTTGTCATAGCACTTTCGGGCCAGACCTGTTTCCCTCCTGCTTTGTAGAACGTTGTCATAGCAATTGGTGCGTTTGGGGTCATGGTTTTTTCGCTAACCACATCTGTGATCACTTTCAGAACTTGGTTGTGCCTCCATGTATACCTTCCTTGGGCTAGCGCTACTTTGCAAGAGCTTAGGACATGTTCCACTGTTTGTTTCTTCTGACAGAGCGGACATGCTGGGTCGTCTGCTTTCCCCCATTTCACTAAGTTTGCATTCGAGGGGAGCAGGTCATATACAGATCTGAGGAGGAAGCTTATCCTTAGAGGAGCCATGTGCCACATATCGTTCCAGCTGAGACTTCTTTGGAGTGCACTGTCCCATGTTGTCCATTGCCCCTGTTGACCTTGCTGGACTGCCTTCTGCACTCTTTTGACATCTTCTTCTTCCTTCAACTCCTGTATGATCATGTCTCTTTTTTCCTTCCCTTTGGCTTTGGACCACCACTGCATTTTTGTTGCTCCCAGTCCCTGTCTGTTGGTTTGCGTGTGTCCAATTATTTCTTTGATGCTGAGGTTTCTCTTGGCATTGTTTACAGCCTCTTGGACTTTCCACTTTCTGCCAGTTCTCAGCTTTGGATGAACTGATCTCACGATATTGTCTTCCGATTCCTCCAGCATGCTCAACAGTCTTGCTTTTCCAACTTTGTATTCCTCCACTATGGATTTGAGAGGTAGCTTCAGCATTGCTTGACGACAGTAGAATGCAACATCAGTGAGACCAGGTGGGACACCGAGCCATTTTCTTGTGTATTTGTTGATTTTGGCTTCCATTGCTTCGACTGTGCTGGTGCAAATGTCATAGATTAGCAGTGGCCACAGCAGCTTTGGTATCAGCATGAACTGTAGACACCAGACTTTGTATTTGCCTGGCAGTCCGCAGTTATCTATTTTCTTCAGGCCTTCTTCTGCTGTTTGCTTGGTTTCACATCCCCTTTGTGTGTCTTTCAGGGAGTCATCATACCATCTTCCGAGACTTTTTACTGGCTCTTCTGTGACAGTGGGGATGGCTTGGTTGGCTACCATGAATTTGACTGAATCTGCCACTTTTCCTTTTCGCAGTGAGAGACTTCGGGATTTCTTAGGTTTGAACCTCATTCTTGAAGAGGCCACCAGCTCATCCAGCTGCTTTAAGATTTGGTGTGTCTCTTCCTCATCCGTGGACAAGACTGTTGTGTCATCCATGAAAGCTTTCAGAGGAGGCATCTGGTATCCATCTCCCAGATTCACTGGACCTGAACTCTTCATTGCAGCTTTCAAGATGACTTCCATTGCCAACACGAACAGTATGGGAGAGATTGCACAGCCCATTGCAATGCCCACCTCTAGGTCTATCCAGTCCGTGGTGTATTCTTTGGTAGAGACCGCATTGAGAACCCTTGGAAATACTTCCTCAGCATTGTTCGGATGTTTTCTGGGATGTGATACATTTCAAGAGCCAACTGGATCATATCGTGTGGAACTGATCCATATGCATTCGCCAGATCAAGCCAAACTACGTCAATGTCTCTCTTCTCTGTTCTTGCTTTTTGGATGGCATCCCAAATCAACGTGGCATGTTCCAAGCATCCAGGCATTCCTGGTATGCCTCCCTTTTGGACTGACATATCCAGATACTTGTTTTCAGTCAGGTATTTTGTCAATCTTGCTGCCATAACAGAGAAGAAGATTTTCCCCTCGACGTTCAGAAGTGATATTGGCCTGAACTGATTGATGCTGCTGGAGTTCTGCTCCTTCGGAATGTACACTCCTTCTGCTCTCATCCATTGGTCGCTGATCTTCTGGTTCCTCCATGCTGATCGAATCATCTTGTGGAGCCACTCGAGCACTTTTGGGCATTTCTTGTAGAGCAGGTATGGTATTCCGTTTGGTCCAGGTGCTGACTTGGCTCTGGCTTTCTTTACTACGTTCTTCACTTCATCCAGTGTTGGTGGTTTGTTATTGAATTTTCCTTCTGGCGCTGCAGGCCAAACCAGAGTCTGGATTTCAAGTGGTGCCTCGCGCTGAGAATCGGAATATGTTTCCCTGAGATGCTGCTCTAGGGTTTCCTTGCCCACTGTGAGAGTCCCTGATTTGGGTTGTTCAAACAGCTTTCTTGAAAAGTCAAAGGGATCTTTGAAGAAACGATCTTGAGTCTTCTTCTTTTTGCTCTTTCTTCGCCTTGCTGATTCCACTTTGCTGAGAGCATTGTGTTTGGCCTTCAGATCTTTCCAGAGTTCCAGGAGCCCTTGCTTCTCGAATTCTGAGGCAGTTTTCATTCGCTTTTTAAGCTTCCTTTTCTCCCTCCGGATGCTCTCCATCTGTTGCTGTCTTCTGGATTTCTGGGGAGGCGTTTTTGTCTTTGGCTGCTTCACTCCATAAGTGTCCCTGCAGATAGAGTATATGATGTCTCCGTATGTGTCAAGTTTGTGTTCCAGCGTACTGTTCCCTATTAGCGCATTCAGCTTAAGGACAAGTTCCTCATCTAATTTCTCCCATTGTTCTTTTGCACCGGCAGGCGGCAAATTGAGTTTTCCACGTTTGGCGTTAAGAGCTTGTGCAAAATCCGCATCAGAACCGTCAGCGTGGATGTCCTTGGCACTATGGTTTAATTCCTGGCCTTGGTCATCCAACGTCTCACCTGCTATCGCAGTGCGCTGCTGCTGGTTCGTATGTGTCTTCAAACAGCCCATTTTTGTCCTGTGGATCTTCATGCCGCGTTTGGTGGTGAATCTCCTTCCACACGCACACGGAAATTCCAACTGGTCATTAATCATGGTCCGTTGTGCGTTTCCAGTCGTGATGGAGTCAGTGCCGATGGATTCATCATTCTCTCCCCCTTTCGGTGAATCCTGGGAGCATCTTTCATTTGAAAAACTCGTGGCATGTTATCAAAGGCAAGGTGGGAAGCCAACCCACAAAGCCCGCAGATCTAGTCTTTCCCAGTGTCCTTCGGTCTTTCCCGAATGTCCTCCGAACTATTCCCGGAAGTCAATGGACTGACCATGTGCAGGTAGAAAGAAACTCTAGGGAGAGCTAGACAACAGAAGGTCTTCAGAGAAGTAACCCCCTTTAGACAAGTGTTTCGGCCCTGAATTCCTTACACTCTCGGGGGGCCGGGCCACATCCAGGTCATGACTCCTGGATGCCCTTCTGCTGTTGTCTTTTTTTTTTTTTTTTTTTCCCACGCCGGGGATCGAACCTGGGCGATTCTGCGCTTCAGAACTGCGGTACGCGGTTTTACCAATGTGCTAACGGGGCACACATCATCTGTAGGGAATTTAATCCTTATGAAGTTCACTTTTTTCGTTCCTCCTTGCCCAGATCCAGCTTGAGCTCCTTTCTGCTGCCTCTGCCATCGCTTTAAGGGCTCTAGTCCTCTTCTTCCCAGAAATGGCGAGTTGTTTCATGAGATCATAAGCGGAGGTGCCCACAAACCCTCTTGCCCCGACCTCTATGGCGAAGATTTTGACCCGCAGACCTGCTTTCTTCAGGGTGCTGGCAAGACCGGCGTATTTTTCGGTCTTGTAGATATGTGCTTCTTCCATTCTGCTTTCGTATGGCACAGTGAGTTCTATCAGAATCACTTGTTTCGAGGAGTCAGAGTGGAGAGCGATGTCTGGTCTCATGCCTGTCTTGCTGATGACATCTGGGTAATTTCTCCACTCTGGGAGGTCTGCTGTACACTCCCAGTCGACTGCTCCATCCAGAAGACCCTTTGGCAATGTGCTGGTTGTCATAGCACTTTCGGGCCAGACCTGTTTCCCTCCTGCTTTGTAGAACGTTGTCATAGCAATTGGTGCGTTTGGGGTCATGGTTTTTTCGCTAACCACATCTGTGATCACTTTCAGAACTTGGTTGTGCCTCCATGTATACCTTCCTTGGGCTAGCGCTACTTTGCAAGAGCTTAGGACATGTTCCACTGTTTGTTTCTTCTGACAGAGCGGACATGCTGGGTCGTCTGCTTTCCCCCATTTCACTAAGTTTGCATTCGAGGGGAGCAGGTCATATACAGATCTGAGGAGGAAGCTTATCCTTAGAGGAGCCATAATATATCCTGGCCTGACAGATACAGTCACCTGCGGTGCTGGTCAGACGATTTGAGCAACACACTCAATGACGCATCCGTGAAGTGGATGAGACTCGACTGTGTGGTCCCAGTCTTCCCAATGAGCCCGTAGCACGTCCATAGCACGCCCATAGCACGCCCATAGCACGCCCATAGCACGTCCATAGCACGCCCATAGCACGCCCAACTCTGGGTAAAAGCCGGGTGGAATCGAAAAATCCTACAATGATTGTTGAAGGGACTACACCACGGCGACTGGTCCTGTCTGTCTGTCTGTCTGTCTTCTTCACTTGCCCGCAACACCTGCTGATACAAGGCGAGAGACAGAGTGAAATAATTGGGGATCAAAGAGCGAGCATGATTAGACACTCGCCTGATTACACCTGGTCTTCCAATTCAGTTCCGTCCTCACAATAGTGGCTGATTATGACTTCAGATGTCTGGCCTTGGGCTGATATGGACAATGTAACAGACAGTCAATGGACAATGTAACAGTCAATGGACAATGTAACAGTCAATGGACAATGTAACAGACAGTCAATGGACAATGTAACAGACAGTCAATGGACAATGTAACAGACAGTCAATGGACAATGTAACAGACAGTCAATGGACAATGTAACAGACAGTCAATGGACAATGTAACAGACAGTCAATGGACAATGTAACAGTCAATGGACAATGTAACAGACAGTCAATGGACAATGTAACAGACAGTCAATGGACAATGTAAGCAGTCAATGGACAATGTAACAGACAGTCAATGGACAATGTAACAGACAGTCAATGGACAATGTAACACAGTCATGGACAATGTAGTCAATGGATGTATCAGTCAATGGACAATGTAACAGTCCATGGACAATGTAACAGTCAATGGACGATGTAACAGTCAATGGACAATGTAACAGTCAATGGACAATGTAACAGACAGTCAATGGACAATGCAACAGTCAATGGACAATGTAACAGACAGGCAATGGACAATGTAACAGATCAATCAATGGACAATGTAACAGTCAATGGACAATGTAACAGTCAGTCAATGGACAATGTAACAGTCAATGGACAATGTAACAGTCAATGGACAATGTAACAGTCAATGGACAATGTAACAGTCAATGGACAATGTAACAGACAGTCAATGGACAATGTAACAGTCAATGGACAATGTAACAGTCAATGGACAATGCAACAGTCAATGGACAATGCAACAGTCAATGGACAATGTAACAGACAGTAAATGGACAATGTAACAGTCAGTCAATGGACAATGTAACAGTCAATGGACAATGTAACAGTCAATGGACAATGTAACAGTCAATGGACAATGTAACAGTCAATGGACAATGTGACAGACAGTCAATGGACAATGTAACAGTCAATGGACAATGTAACAGTCAACGGACAATATAAACAGTCAATGGACAATGTAACAGTCAATGGACAATGTAACAGACAGTCAATGGACAATGTAACAGTCAATGGACAATGTAACAGTCAATGGACAATGTGACAGACAGTCAATGGACAATGCAACAGTCAATGGACAA
>JAPXFY010000015.1:2704702-2707202 GCA_030674185.1 Monoplex corrugatus
ACTACTACTACTACTACTACTACTAGTACTACTACCATACTACTGACAATTATAAGGTTTCAAATCGATTCAAGAATCAAACCAAGGCGCACACTCCCATCATTCACCAAAGCAATCACCAACAACGACCAAACCTCTAGGGCACAAAGCACACGTAAACTGGGAGGGGGAAAACAGGGGAGGGGGGAATAGGGCGTGTGACCCCTGACCCAAGCCATCATCCTGCCACTGTCACACACACACTCACACACACACACACACACACACACACACACACACACACACACACACACACACACACGCATACACACACACACACTCACGCATACACGCACGCACAAACACACACTTAATCACACACACACACACACACACACACACACACACACACACACAACACAAAAGATGCTGATCTAGGGTACAATCAAGCCTGTTCCATGAATGATCTTTGACCCAAGCTATCTCTCGCTTTCTCTCTCTCTCTTTCTTTCTCTCTTTCAAACAAACAAACAAACAAACAAACAAACAAACAAACAAACAAACAAACACACACACACACAAAGATACTGAGCTAGGGTACACTCAAGCCTGTTCTGCGAATTATCTTTGATCTAAGTAATCATCTTCTCTGTTTCTCTCTTTCTCATTCTCTCTCTCTCTCGCTCATACACACACACACTCGCACGCGCGCGCACACACACACATACACACACACACTGTTCCAACATATCCTCTCCTTTTCTCTCTCTCTCTCTTCTTTTCCTACAACTGAATGGTTGTTCAATTTTTAACTTTTCCCCTTTTCATGAAACAATGTTCACAGCAAAATCCAAGTTTTGTACTTTTTCTCAAGGTGTCCATGACCTTCAAGAAGCCTGTGATGAAATACAGCTTGCTATGAAACGAGAACAATGGTAGACTGTTACAACAATGGACACTGACTGTGCTTCTTGTCATAAACTCACAATGGCAGACTGTTACAACAATGGATACCGATTGTGCTTATTGTTATAAACTCACAATGGTAGATTGTTACAACAATGGACACTGTGCTTATTGTCATAAACTCACAATGGTAGATTGTTACAACAATGGACACTGTGCTTATTGTCATAAACTCACAACGGTAGACTGTTACAACAATGGACACTGATTGTGCTTCTTGTCATAAACTCACAATGGTAGATTGTTACAACAATGGACACTGTGCTTATTGTCATAAACTCACAATGGTAGACTGTTACAACAATGGACACTGTGCTTATTGTCATAAACTCACAATGGTAGACTGTTACAACAATATACACTGTGCTTATTGTCATAAACTCACAATGGTAGACTGTTACAACAATGGACACTGTGCTTATTGTCATAAACTCACAATGGTAGACTGTTACAACAATGGACACTGTGCTTATTGTCATAAACTCACAATGGTAGACTGTTACAACAATGGACACTGTGCTTATTGTCATAAACTCACAATAGTAGATTGTTACAACGCTTATTGTCATAAACTCACAATGGTAGACTGTTACAACAATGGACACTGTGCTTACTGTCATAAATTCACAATGGTAGATTGTTACAAACAATGGACACTGTGCTTATTATCATAAACTCACAATGGTAGACTGTTACAACAATGGACACTGATTGTGCTTATTGTCATAAACTCACAATGGTAGATTGTTACAATGGACACTGTGCTTCTTGTCATAAACTCACAATGGTAGACTGTTACAACAATGGACACTGATTGTGCTTATTGTCATAAACTCACAATGGTAGACTGTTACAACAATGGACACTGTGCTTATTGTCATAAACTCACAATGGTAGATTGTTACAACAATGGACACTGTGCTTATTATCATAAACTCACAATGGTAGATTGTTACAACAATGGACACTGATTGTGCTTCTTGTCAAAAACTCACAATGGTAGACTGTTACAACAATGGACACTGTGCTTATTGTCATAAACTCACAATGGTAGATTGTTACAACAATGGACACTGTGCTTATTGTCATAAACTCACAATGGTAGATTGTTACAACAATGGACACTGTGCTTATTGTCATAAACTCACAATGGTAGATTGTTACAACAATGGACACTGATTGTGCTTCTTGTCAAAAACTCACAATGGTAGATTGTTACAACAATGGACACTGTGCTTATTGTCATAAACTCACAATGGCAGACTGTTACAACAATGGACACTGATTGTGCTTCTTGTCATAAACTCACAATGGTAGACTGTGACAACAATGGACACTGTGCTTATTGTCATAAACTCACAATGGTAGACTGTTACAACAATGGACACTGTGCTTATTGTCATAAACTCACAATGGTAGACTGTTACAACAATGGACACTGTGCTTATTGTCATAAACTCACAATAGTAGATTGTTACAACGCTTATTGTCATAAACTCACAATGGTAGACTGTTACAACAATGGACACTGTGCTTACTGTCATAAATTCACAAT
>JAPXFY010000015.1:2724702-2729702 GCA_030674185.1 Monoplex corrugatus
GCTGTCTTGCAGTCTGCCGCGCAGCAGATGTTTTTTGTGATCGTCCAGTGTGTGTGTGTGTGTGTGTTGTGTGTGTGTGTGTGTGTGTGTGTGTGTGTGTGGTGTGTGTGTGTGTGTGTGTGTGTGTGTGTGTGTTGTGTGTGTGTGTGTGTGTGTGTGTGTTGTTGTGTTGTGTTGTGTTGTGTTGTGTGTTGTGTGTGTGTTGGGTGTGTGTGTGTGTGTGTGTGTGTTGTGTGTGTGAGAGAGAGAGGGTGTGTATGTATATATAAAATTATGTATACAAGGACACTTATCCCCTACCCTACACTCACACACACACATACACACACAAGGACACCCACCCCCTACCCTACACCCCCCCACACACAAGGACACCCACCCCCTACCCTTCACCCACCCCACACACAAGGACACCCACCCCCTACCCTACACCCACACAAGGACACCCACCCCCTACCCTACACCCACACACACACAAGGACACCCACCCCCTACCCTACACCCACACACACACAAGGACACCCACCCCCTACCCTACACCCACACACACACAAGGACACCCACCCCCTACCCTACACCCACACAAGGACACCCACCCCCTACCCTACACCCACACACACACAAGGACACCCACCCCCTACCCTACACCCACACACACACAAGGACACCCACCCCCTACCCTACACACACCCACACACAAGGACACCCACCCCCTACCCTACACCCACACAAAGGACACCCACCCCCTACCCTACACCCACACACACACAAGGACACCCACCCCCTACCCTACACCCCCACACACACAAGGACACCCACCCCCTACCCTACACCCACACAAGGACACCCACCCCCTACCCTACACCCACACACACACAAGGACACCCACCCCCTACCCTACACAACCCCCCACACACACACACACAAGGACACCCACCCCCTACCCTACACCCACACACACACAAGGACACCCACCCCCTACCCTACACCCCCACCCACACACACACACAAGGACACCCACCCCCTACCCTACACCCACACACACACAACAAGGACACCCACCCCCTACCCTACACCCACACACACACAAGGACACCCACCCCCCCTAACCCCACACCCAAGACCCACACCACAACAACACAAGGACACCCACCCCCTACCCTACACCCACACACACACAAGAACACCCACCCCCTACCCTACACACAACACACACACACAAGAACACCCACCCCCTACCCTACACACACACACAACCACACACACAACACAAGAACACCCACCCCCTACCCTACACACACACACACACACACACACACAAGAACACCCACCCCCTACCCTACACACACACACACACACACACAAAGAACACCCACCCCCTACCCTACACACACACACAAAGGACACCCACCCCCTACCCTACACCCACAGACACACTCACACACAAAGACACCCACAACCCCTACCCTACACACCACACACACACCACACAAGGACACCCACCCCCTACCCTACACCCACACACACAGACACACACACAGACACACACGCAGACACACTCACACACACAAGGACACCCACCCCCTACCCTAGACCCTCACACACAGACACACACAAGGACACCCACCCCCTACCCTATACACACACACAGACACACACACAGACACACACAAGGACACCCACCCCCTACTCTATACACACACACAGACACACACACAGACACACACAAGGACACCCACCCCCTACTCTATACACACACACAGACACACACACAGACACACACAAGGACACCCACCCCCTACTCTATACACACACACAGACACACACACAGACACACACAAGGACACCCACCCCCTACCCTATACACACACACAGACACACACACAGACACACACAAGGACACCCACCCCCTACTCTATACACACGCACACACACACACACACACAAGGACACCCACCCACCTTACACACCCACACACAGATATCGGTCAACAATGCTCGCAACAGCAAAATGCCGAAGATTCTATATCCAGGGTGATAATTCAGCTACCGCCAATATTGCTGCTGCTGTTGCCGTTGTTGCTGTTGACGCTAACAGAATTGCGACTAGTGACGCCGCAAGTGCTGATATTATTGCCAACGGTCTGAGAATGGCCACCAGCAACGTGGCATTCAGCAACCGTTCCCAACCCAGCTGGTGGCAGGGAGAGGATGATGAAGGGCCTTGGGAGACATACAGGCTGCTTATGGCAAGTAACAAGTCTGGAACTTGACTGCCGGTGATATTTCGCTTACACTCTTCTTCTTTACTCGTCCCTTCCTACGTTTATCATAATAATAATAATAATAACAATAATAATAATAATAATAATAATAATAATAATAATAATAATAGTGATAATTGGAGTGATAGTTATAATAGACACCATGATTAATGATGATGATGATGATGATGAGGAGGAGGAGGAGGAGGAGGAGGAGGAAAAGAAGAAGAAGAAGAAGAAGAAGAATTGCGAAGAAGAAGAAGAAGAAGAAGAAGAAGAAGATATCTCTAAAAATCACACAAGAAAGGGATGATCTTATCAGTTTCACAGCCACTGAAAGTGGGCGAGGTTTCAGACATCAAAGAGAAAGGAAGAAAGAGAGAGGGATGATTACATATTACATTCAAAACTATCGACTCAAAACGTGTATGTTTTCACAAAACAACACCCAGAAGAACTACAGAGAAAACTAATGCGAAACAGCAAATAGTCTTCGCGTCGGAACAAGACGGTTAAGCTGTGTTGTTGGAGTATTTTTTATTCAGTCTTCCCCCTTTTTCCCCATCCTTTTTTTCTTCTTAAAGGGAAATTATTTCACGTCATCTTTACAATGAAAGAAACGTTGTAACAGTCATCTGAAAAATACAGTTGTCACATGACAATACAATTGTGATCCACATAGCTTACAGTAAGGGCTCTTGCCGAATTGTCAAAATAGACTTAATTATTAACAAAAATATACTAGAACGATTTAGTTATATTATGACCAAATACTTTTGATTGCTTTACTTTTAAACTTGCATCTCAAGTAAATTACTTTTTACAGTCTCATAAGAAAAACTAGACTTGTCTTAAAACCCATTCAAAAGCATAATAACAAAAAATGATGGAAAGATATTGAAAAAATGTCCTATAACTCATTATGTCTTTATGACATTTCTTATATCATACACTCATTATTTCATCCATTTACTCATTCTTTCAGTTCCTCATTCATCCATGTATCCTTTCTGTTCATTCATTCATTCATTCATTCATTCATTCATTCATTCATTCATCATTCATTCATTCATTCATTCATCCCATTATTCGTTAATTCTTTCCATCATACACTCATTATTTCATCCATTTACTCATTATAATGCTACCAATTTTGAAGAACAAGGTCTCCCAACAGTGTAAAAATCGCTACTCACAGTTCCGTAGCTTTCGATGGCGTTCTCGCCATCTTCGTCAGCGCTCTAATGCTGTCTGCGTGAATCTTTCTCTTCTTCTTCTGTCTTCTCTTTCGTTCTTTTCTTCTTCGTTCTTCTGTTTCTTCTTCTTCTTCTGTTCTTCTTCTGTTCTTCTTCTTCTTCTTCTTTTTCTCTTCTTCTTCTTCTTCTTCTTCTTTTCTTCTTCTTCTTCTTCTTTTTCTTTTCTTCTTCTTCTTTTCTTTCTTCTTCTTCTTCTTCTTCTTCTTCTTTTTCTTCTTCTTCTTCTTCTTCTTTTCTTTTCTTCTTCTTTTTTCTTCTTTTCTTCTTCTTCTTCTTCTTCTTCTTCTTTTCTTCTTCTTCTTCTTCTTCTATTCTTCTTCTTTTTCTTCTTCTTTTTCTTCTTCTATTCTTCTTCTTCTTCTTCTTCTTCTATTCTTCTTCTTCTTCTTTCTTCTTCTTTTTCTTCTTCTTTTTCTTCTTCTTTTTCTTCTTCTTCTTCTTCTTCTTCTTTCTTCTTCTTTCTTCTTCTTCTTCTTCTTCTTCTTCTTTCTTCTATTCTTCTTCTTCTTTTTCTTCTTCTTCTTCTTCTTCTTCTTCTTCTTTTTTCTTCTTCTTCTTCTTCTTCTCCTTCTTCTCTTCTTCTTCTTCTTCTTCTTCTTCTTCTTTTTCTTCTTCTTCTTCTTCTTCTCCTTCTTCTCTTCTTCTTCTTCTTCTTCTTCTTCTTCTTCTTCTTCTTCTTCTTCTTCGCATTCTTCTTCTTCTTCTTCGCATTCTTCTTCTTCTTCGTCGTCGTCGTCGTCGTCGTCTTCTTCTTCTTCGCATTCTTCTTCTTCTTCTTCGCATTCTTTTTCTTTTCCTCTCTCTCTCTCTCTCTCTCTCTCTCTCTCTCTCTCTCTCTCTCTCTCTCTCTCTCTCTCTCTCTCTCTTCCCTCCCTCCCTCTCTCTCTCTCTCTCTTCGTGCAAATCCTCGAGAAATCAGGGTTCGATTTAAGAAAAAAGAAAAAAAAAAAACCCAGAAACATTACTGCTCTTATACCACCTCACTGAAAATGAACACGCGTTCCTGTTCTTGTTTTAGTTTCTTCTTTGTCTTTCTCTGTCTATCTGTCTGTCTGTCTGTCTGTCTGTCTGTCTGTCTGTCTGTCGGCTCATGTGGCAGACTTTTCCTTGCCTTTCTCATGTGTTTGCAGTTCTAAGCAAGCGTGGAGATTGGCAACAGCAACTATGAAAAACAATGGGTTTCAGCCAATAGTTTTTTTGTTTGTTTTCAACGAAGAATAAAGAAACGCTGTTTCTGCCATTCTGTCTGTCTGTCTGTCTGTCTGGTTGGCTGGTTTGCTGGCTGACTGGCTGGCTGGCTGGCTGACTGGCTGGCTGGCTGGCTGGCTACCTGCCTGTCTCTCTGTCTCTCTGTGGTCTATGAAAACGGATGCGAAGGTAACCAATAGACATTTAGGTCGTGTAGGTTGGCTTGTTTTCTGTGGTTTTTGTTTCTTTTATATAGGTATTATTGTGAAGATCTTGTTACCATACAGGGTTTG
>JAPXFY010000015.1:2749702-2777202 GCA_030674185.1 Monoplex corrugatus
CATGTACCCAATTATCAATCCTAATACAAAACACTAAAGACATACAGGCGAATGGACCAGTAAGGCAGAAAATGATAGAAGGAAATGACAGAAAGCAAAGGAGGAAGAAAGAAACAAAGAGAGTGACAGAAAAGAGGAAATTTTTTAACATGGAATTTCCAGAAGATGGGGATACTAATTATACTGAAAGTATAAATGCTTTTAAAAAAAAAATTAGTTTGATTCATCAGATGTACAATCCACGTAAAATGTGTGTGTGTGTGTGTGTGTGTGTGGTGTGTGTGTGTGTGTGTGTGTGTGTGTGTGTGTGTGTGTGTGTGTGTGTGTGTAAGAGTGTGTGTGTGTGTGTGTGTGTATGTGTGTGTGTGTGTGTGTGTGTGTGTGTAAGAGTGTGTGTGTGTGTGTGTGTATGTGTGTGTGTGTGTGTGTGTGTGTGTGTGTGTGTGTGTGTGTGTGTGTGTGTGTGTGTGTGTGTGTGTGTGTGTGAGTGTTCGCTCGTTCTTTGATTTAACGTCTTTTCTCTATGAGTGATATTAGACGGGGGAAAAATGGAGGATGAGAGTTGGGCAGGTTGGATTGGGATCAGAGGGGAGACAGTAAGAGACATAAGCAGGTGGGAAAATAGAAAAATGGGACAAGATCTTGACAATAACAATGAACACTAACAATGAACACTAACAATGAACACTAACAATGAACACTAACAATGAACACTAACAATGAACACTAACAATGAACACTAACAATGAACACTAACAATGAACACTAACAATTAACATCAACAATGTGAAGGGAAAATGTGTGTGTGTGTGTGTGTGTGTGTGTGTGTGTGTGTGTGTGTATGTGCGTGTGTAGGTGTGTGTGTGTGCGCGCATATGCTCGTGTGTGTGTGTGTGCGTGTGTGTGTGTATGTGTGTGCGTGTATTATATAAATATTATATATATATATATATATATATGTGTGTGTGTGTGTGTGTGTGTGTGTGTGTGTGAGGGCGTGGGCCATTCTCAGTACCCTTGAACTATTTCATGTTGTAAATCCTGAGAGACAGAGGATGCTCCCCCCCCCCCCTACTTCTCTCTCTCTCTCCCTGTCTCCTGCCATTCTGTGCACCCATCAATCATTTCATGCTGTACCCCAAAAGACAAAATACAAACAAACAAACAAACAAACAAATCAAAAACAAAAACTGAGATGGGGATCCTCTGTGTGTTGTGTGTGTGTGTGTGTGTGTGTGTGTGTGTGTGTGTGTTTGTGTGTGTTGTGCATGTGTGTGTGTATGCGTGCGTGCGTGTGTGTGTGTGTGTGTGTGTGTGTGTGTGTGTGTGTGTGTGTGTGTGTGTGTGTGTGTGGTGTGTTCGTTTGTATGTGTTTGCAGGCGTGCGTGTGCATGCGTGCGATGTGCGTGCGTGCGTGGTGTTGTGGTGTGTGTGTGTGTGTTTTGTGTGTGTGTGTGTACAATTCTCAGCACGCTTGCACTGTACATGTATGTCTTGCTGACCCCATAGACAGAGATGGAGGATCCTGTCTGCTGCTGTGTCCATCAGCCCCAACACCCCACCCCATCACAACGGTCATGGGAGTAGCAGACAAAAAGGAAGGAAGAGCTGAAGGTAGTTCCAGAAACCCTGACCCCATTGGGTGGACAGTGAGGTGGTAGGGACTAAATGCACTTTAACAGGACAGGAGAAGTTCAGTTTTACTTTCTCAAGATGACGTCTCCGCGCTCGAAACGAATTCCATATACACTAACGTCACAGGTGCCACGTGTATGGTGACGTGGCACACGCCTTAAGCCTGCACATATAACCCATGAGCTGGCCAGGTCTTGAGGACAGGACAAGAGTCACTGTCAAAGAATGTTCTCCTTTCGCTCGCCATCTGCGAATGTACATGGTTCAGTCATATCTGCATGACTGGTCCATGTCTTTTCAGTTCCTGCAGGTGCCATGGTCTTGGTGGTCAGAGGTGTTGTAGTCTCGGCCATGCTCCTGTTTAGCTCCCACTTGATAGAGTGACATGGCTGTGATATGTGTTCAGCTGTTTGGTCCACTTGATAGAGGTGACATGGCTGTAATATGTGTTCAGCTGTGTGGTCCACTTGATAGAGGTGACATGGCTGTAATATGTGTTCAGCTGTGTGGTCCACTTGATAGAGGTGACATGGCTGTGATATGTGTTCAGCTGTTGGTCCACTTGATAGAGGGACATGGCTGTGATATGTGTTCAGCTGTCTGTCACTTATAGTGTTATTCGCTGTCGTCCACTTGATAGAGGAGACATGGCTGTGATATGTGTTCAGCTGTCTGGTCCACTTGATAGAGGTGACATGGCTGTGATATGTGTTCAGCTGTCTGGTCCACTTGATAGAGGTGACATGGCTGTAATATGTGTTACCTGTCTGGTCCTGTTGACCACAGGGGACAGGTTGGTGATGGCGTCAGTTGGAACTTGTGGTTCATATGGGTGTTAGTCAATCTGTCTACAGTATACAGTCAAAACAGCGTAGAATTGGAGATACAAACTTGAGAGTTTCAGTTTCTCAAGATGATGTCTTCGCGCTTGGAACGAATTCCATATGCACTAACGTCACAGGTGCCACGTGTATGGTGATCATGGCACAAGCCTTAAGCCTGCACATTAACCCATGAGCTGGCCAGGTCTTGAGGCCCTACCTAGACAATGTTTTACCTAGTCTATATTTCATACTGGCATTTTATTTGACTACCACTGGAATAATCTTGGTTACATGTAAATGACATGTGTATGTGTGTATCTTACCTTCAAAAAAGGAACATATATATATGCAGTAAATAAACAAATCATTAAAGGTCTGAATCACAACACAACTAGCTATTCTGTATAAACTCGTCTCACATGACAGACCCTTCCCTCCCCCCCACTAGTAAATGTCCAAATGCTCAGCCATCTATCAACTAGATCATGTGTGTCAAGTGACAGAACTCAAAGGGACAAAGAAATGGGAAAAACATGCAAACCATTTCAGCAATCTGTACAAAACTACCATACCCAAATCTCTAGGGAGACACTGTCACGAATGGTCACATGGAAAAACAAATGCAGAAATTGAGCTACTCATGGAGCAACTAAGCTGCAACCCCAAAGATATAATCATATACACGGATGGCTCAGTCACCAATAACAAACCTGGATGGGGCTTCACTGTCAAACAGAATGGTAACACCGAACATGAAGAAAACGCTACATATGATATCACAACCTCCAGTCTGACGATGGAAATTGAGTCAGTCACACATGCACTACAATGGTCAACCTCACTGGATGACGACATAAAAGAAAGTCAAGCCTTCTTCCTGACTGACTCCATGAATCTACTTCAAAAAGTGCAAAATGGAGTAGGGACCCCAGAATGGCACAAAGCAATGAACAATATCAACCTAAAAAGTCTCACTTGAGAGTATTTTGCACAAATCTAGGGTTGCTAAATCATATCTCTGATTGATTGTTTGATATTCATATTCATTTTTCTTTTTTTTAGTAATAAGTTTTTATCACGTGAAACTTCGGCTCCTATCCCCTTGAGAGCACGTCGCCACAGTACAGCGCCACCCATTGTTCTACGGAGATTTCAGAAAGGTAAGAATACTAACTGACTTTCAAGGGGAGAGACCTGGGAAATGAACCAATCTTTCCAATATTCTATAACATGGCAGCCAGTCGAATGTCTTGCTCTTCACGATTTTCAACTACCATGGGGCCTTAAGCGTGCGCAGGCCAGATGACACGCAGGCCCGACTCGTTTTTCGTCCCCTTCCGAAGAAGTAGACGTTCAGTCTGATTTTCCGGTCAAACTGCAGACAAAAGATCAAGGCCTGTACGGGAAACGAACCCTGGAACCTCGAGTTTAGTTACTGACAGGCGAACGTCTGAACCATTCTGCCAGCACCTCCTCCTGCAATTTCATTGTGCAATCATCGATTCCTTCACTGCAGATGAATCATTTCTGACTTTTCTCTGCATGTTATGCAGAATGTGTTGGCAACAATGATGGTGTACGATTTGTGTTTCATGTTGTATGTCTTACTCCGACAACCCACATAACTTACAGTGGGTTCTTGACTTTTTCTCACAATGGACGAAGCAGCAGGAAGTTTCTGTCTTTTTCTCACAATGGACGAAGCAGCAGGAAGTTCTGTCTTTTTCTCACAATGGACGAAGCAGCAGGAAGTTTCTGTCTTTTTCTCCTAATTTTTGTATCCGTTGTTTGTCTGTTTGTGACCTTACGCTTGACAAAGGCCAGTTGGCTGAAAATTTGCGCCTGTCTTGTCTGGTTGTATCAAATACGCGTTCTTGTTATTTTCTCGTGTTTTTTTTTCCCCTGGTTCCTTTAAGAATATCATCAGAGACCCGTTGCTGTATACTTTGCTCTTTCGTCTGTTTCCTTTCCTATTTTGTTTATTCCTTCTTTAGCAAAGTTTGATTCTGCCTGCGACAGAAGTGTGTTTATCGGTATATTGTGAATGACACGGTTCATTTTAAAAAAAAAAAAAAGAAAAAAAAAAGAGTTTAAAGAAACAAAGGATTGTGACAAAGTTGACACTGCTGATGTTCCTACAGCGTGGAACATGTAAACATGACTTATTCTTATTGTAGTTTAAAGCCCAGCCGACTGCGTAGAGCCATATCAGGGCTATAATCATTTGAAAACGTATATAAAACTTCAACAGGGAAAAAAAGGAAAAACATTGAGTACACGTATCAATGCATTCGCGCACATAATCTAAGGAAATGCCTCTGGCGGTGACCACTCTGTCCAATTTATCGCACAGGGGATTAAAAAATCACACCTGAATACAAATTCAAACATAACTAAGAACTCTGAAGACATATACAAAACCGGACTTAAATTACCTAAAACTGCTTCCGCATATCTCAGTTCCTTAGAGCCAAAAATGTACTTAGTACATGTACCCAATCATCAATCCTAAGAAAAAGTATGTAAGACTTTATTGAACAGATGAACGGACACGCAAATCAGAAATAAATAGGAAGAAATGACAGAAAGCAAAGGAGGAAGAAAGAAACACAAGAGAGTGACAGAAAAGAGAAAATTGCTAGCACAGAATTTCCAGAAGGCGGGGGTACTATCTATACTGAAAGAGCCCCCGGCATTCCTACAGCGTGGAACAGGTAGAGATGACTGTCTTGATGCTAACCTGCCTACTGCCTTCTTCTCTTTCACTTATCTTTCCACATGTCCCGTCATGGATGTCACGTGCAGAAAGAGTTGACGGTCAGCAGTGAGCTGGAAGGTCTGAAGTGGAGAAATGCCGTGTGACGTCAAGGTCTCTGTCACACCATCCATCCAGGTCTTCCTTGGTCTGCCTCTCACTGTAAATCCACATGTCTTTGTGTTGTGTGTGTGTTGAGCCAGCTGGTGGGGTTGTATTGTGGTCAGATGACCCAAACCACTTCATTCTGTGTTGTATGCTTGTTGAGCCAGCTGGTGGGGTTGTATTGTGGTCAGATGACCCAAACCACTTCATTCTGTGTTGTCTGTTTGTTGAGCCAGCTGGTGGGGTTGTATTGTGGTCAGATGACCCAAACCACTTCATTCTGTGTTGTCTGTTTGTTGAGCCAGCTGGTGGGGTTGTATTGTGGTCAGATGACCCAAACCACTTCATTCTGTGTTGTCTGCTTGTTGAGCCAATTGGTGGGGTTGTATTGTGGTCAGATGACCCAAACCACTTCATTCTGTGTTGTATGCTTGTTGAGCCAGCTGGTGGGGTTGTATTGTGGTCAGATGACCCAAACCACTTCATTCTGTGTTGTATGCTTGTTGAGCCAATTGGTGGGGTTGTATTGTGGTCAGATGACCCAAACCACTTCATTCTGTGTTGTATGCTTGTTGAGCCAATTGGTGGGGTTGTATTGTGGTCAGATGACCCAAACCACTTCATTCTGTGTTGTATGTTTGTTGAGCCAATTGGTGGGGTTGTACTGTGGTCAGATGACCCAAACCACTTCATTCTGTGTTGTGTGCTTGTTGAGCCAGCTGGTGAGGTTGTATTGTGGTCAGATGACCCAAACCACTTCATTCTGTGTTGTATGTTTGTTGAGCCAGCTGTTGGGGTTGTATTGTGGTCAGATGACCCAAACCACTTCATTCTGTGTTGTATGTTTGTTGAGCCAATTGGTGGGGTTGTATTGTGGTCAGATGACCCAAACCACTTCATTCTGTGTTGTATGTTTGTTGAGCCAATTGGTGGGGTTGTATTGTGGTCAGATGACCCAAACCACTTCATTCTGTGTTGTATGCTTGTTGAGCCAATTGGTGGGGTTGTATTGTGGTCAGATGACCCAAACCACTTCATTCTGTGTTGTATGTTTGTTGAGCCAATTGGTGGGGTTGTATTGTGGTCAGATGACCCAAAACCACTTCATTCTGTGTTGTATGTTTGTTGAGCCAGCTGGTGGGGTTGTATTGTGGTCAGATGACCCAAACCACTTCATTCTGTGTTGTATGCTTGTTGAGCCAATTGGTGGGGTTGTGTTGTGGTCAGATGACCCAAACCACTTCATTCTGTGTTGTCTGCTTGTTGAGCCAGCTGGTGGGGTTGTATTGTGGTCAGATGACCCAAACCACTTCATTCTGTGTTGTCTGCTTGTTGAGCCAGCTGGTGGGGTTGTATTGTGATCAGATGACCCAAACCACTTCATTCTGTGTTGTATGTTTGTTGAGCCAGCTGGTGGGGTTGTATTGTGGTCAGATGACCCAAACCACTTCATTCTGTGTTGATGACTATGATGGTGGACTGGTGTTGTTCCCACCATGTCTCTGATCTTGGTGTTTCTGATCATGTCACGTCTGGTCTTGTTGACAGCTCTTCTCAAACAACACATCTCACAGGTGATGATTTTGTGGTCGAGGGGCTTGGTCAGGGTCCAGGTGTGGTACTGGTATGTCAGGTGTGGTACTGGTATGTCAGGTGTGGTACTGGTATGTCAGGGTCGAGGTGTGGTACTGGTATGTCAGGGTCAGGTGTGGTACTGGTATGTCAGGGTCCAGGTCTGGTACTGGTATGTCAGGGTCTAGGGTTTGGCACCGGAATGTCAAGATGGAACCGAGGAGATGGCTTTTGTTTCAAAGTTTCAAAAACGTAGGCTAGGGGTGATTCACGAATGGGTCAAGTTGATGACTCAGCTGTTTGCCTACCTCCTGAAGTCCTATTCTTGGTCCTGGTTGTGGGAGATGGTCACTGACATAGTGTGACTAACAGGACTGTGGTGAAGCTCTGACAGGCCCAGCAAGCTGGTAGTGTGGTGAAGCTCTGACAGGTCTGACAAACTGGTAGTGTGGTGAAGCTCTGACAGGTCTGACAAGCTGGTAGTGTGGTGAAGCTCTGACAGGCCTAGCAAGCTGGTAGTGTGGTGAAGCTCTGACAGGTCTGACAAGCTGGTAGTGTGGTGAAGCTCTGACAAGCTGGTAGTGTGGTGAAGCTCTGACAGGTCTGACAAGCTGGTAGTGTGGTGAAGCTCTGACAGGTCTGACAAGCTGGTAGTGTGGTGAAGCTCTGACAGATCTGACAAGCTGGTAGTGTGGTGAAGCTCTAACAGGCCTGACAAGTTGGTAGTGTGGTGAAGCTCTGACAGGTCTGACAAGCTGGTAGTGTGGTGAAGCTCTGACAGGTCTGACAAGCTGGTAGTGTGGTGAAGCTCTGACAGGTCTGACAAGCTGGTAGTGTGGTGAAGCTCTGACAGACCTGACAAGCTGGTAGTGTGGTGAAGCTCTGACAGGTCTGACAAGCTGGTAGTGGACTACTCATACTGGACAGAACAAAAGACACACGAAATGGTTCTGTTTCGTCATGATTGAGAGAGAGAGAGAGAGAGAGAGAGAGAGGAGAGAGAGAGAGAGAGAGAGAGAATGAAAGAGAAAGAGGGAGCGAGAGAGAGAAAGAGGCAGAAAGAACGAGAGAGAACGAGAAAGACAGAGAGAGATGGAGGGAGAGGGAGAGAGAGAGAGGGAGAGAGAGAGAGGGGAGAGAGAGAGAAAGAGACAGAGACACAGAGAGAGAGAGAAAACAGACAGAGACACAGAGAGAGAGAGAGAAAGAGAGGGGGGATGATAAGATTTTACTGTTGACATATATTTTGCAATATGTCAGCCATACTTTATCTGTTATCTTGCCATAGCTTGCATGCTGGTTTGTGTTTCCCTGAACCAGCCACTGACCTGACATAGGATCGTTAACATGCATAGTTGACATCTGATTCTCATTCCACTGTCATACACATTTCATATTCTGAATACATAAGCACACGGAGGAAGTAAGTGAGAGAAGAAGAGAAGGAGAGAAGAAGACAGCAGACAGACAGACAGATAGAAGAATGAGAGAAGACAGGAGAAGAAGAAAGAAGGAAGGAAAAGAGAGAGAGAGAGAGAAAGAGAGAGAAGAGAAGAAGAGAGAGAGAGCAGAGAGACAGACAGAAGAGAAAGACAGACAGACAGAGAGAGACAGAAAGAGACAGAGAGAGATAGAGAGATAGAGAGTGAGAGAGAAAAAGACAGAAAGATAGAGAGAGAGACAGAGAGACAGAGGCAGGAAAAGAGAGAGAGAGGGGGAGAGACAGTGTGTGAAAGAGAGCTAGAGAGAGAGAAAAAGCGAGAAAGAGAGAGAGAGAGAAAAGAGAGAGAGGAGACAAAGTGAGAGAGAAAGAGTGAGAAAGAAAAATAGAGGAGGGAAGCGAGAGAGAGAGAGAGGAGGGAAGAGAGAGAGGAGGGAAGAGAGAGATAGATATGAATGAAGAGAGAGAGGAGTGAAGGGAGAGAGAGAGAGAGGAGGGAAGCGAGAGAGAGAGAGAGGAGGGAAGCGAGAGAGAGAGAGAGGAGGGAAGCAAGAGATAGAGATGAATGAAGAGAGAGAGGAGTGAAGGGAGAGAGAGAGAGAGAGGAGGGAAGCGAGAGAGAGAGAGGAGTGAAGCGAGAGAGAGATGAATGAAGAGAGAGAGGAGTGAAGGGAGAGAGAGAGAGAGGAGGGAAGCGAGAGAGAGAGAGAGGAGGGAAGCGAGAGAGAGAGAGAGGAGGGAAGCGAGAGAGAGAGAGAGGAGTGAAGCGAGAGAGAGATGAATGAAGAGAGAGAGGAGTGAAGGGAGAGAGAGAGAGAGGAGGGAAGCGAGAGAGAGAGAGAGGAGGGAAGCAAGAGATAGAGATGAATGAAGAGAGAGAGAGGAGTGAAGGGAGAGAGAGAGAGAGAGAGGAGGGAAGCGAGAGAGAGAGAGGAGTGAAGCGAGAGAGATGAAAGAAGAGAGAGAGAGAGGAGTGAAGGGAGAGAGAGAGAGAGGAGGAAGAGAGAGAGAGAGAGAGAGAGAGAGAGAGAGACAGACAGACAGACAGAGACAGAGACAGAGACAGAGAAACTCCACAGCATCAACATTATCATCCCTGCCGTCTCGATCTTCGCACTGTAATAAAAACTGTCCTACTTTGGGTGGGGTGTGGAGCTGTGGAAAAAAAAACAATAGGAGCGGCGCGGGGTGGCGGGTGGTAGGGGGGGGGGGGGGTTGACACTGGAGTGGTGCCGGAGATCGGGTTACGAACTGACTTGACTTCGTTGTGCGCGTGACGTGACGTCTTCCCGCTCAGGGCTCTTCCTGTCACGTGACACGTACATTTCCCGCCTTTCCAGCCCACAAAGCACTGTAGGCCACTCAAGGGATCAATATCGTGGTTTTCTATGGACACTGCGTCGATCTAACTCTGTGGCATCTCCTGGGACAGCAATCCTGACACGATCTAACTCTTGGATTCCTGGACAGCAATCCTGACACTGTATCTACGTAAATCTTGGAGCTCATGGAGCTTGGCGGATGAGCAGTGGATTCAAGACCTGACGTCTTGAGTTCGATCCTAGCCTGGAAGAGAAGGCCTGGCCCGTTGGGCTGTCCATCTTACTACCTCAATTATCTGCTGTCATCTTAATGCCTCAATTATCTGCTGTCAATCTTAATGCCTGAATTATCTGCTGTCAATCTTAATGCCTCAATTATCTGCTCTCCATCTTAATGCCTGAATTATCTGCTGTCTATCTTACTGCCTCAATTATCTGCTGTCCATCTTACTGCCTGAATTATTTGCTGTCCATCTTACTGCCTCAATTATCTGCTGTCCATCTTACTGCCTGAATTATCTGCTGTCCATCTTACTGCCTGAATTATCTGCTGTCCATCTTACTGCCTCAATTTTCTGCTGTCCATCTTACTGCCTGAATTATCTGCTGTCCATCGTACTGCCTCAATTATCTGCTGTCCATCGTACTGCCTCATTATCTGTGTCCATCTTACTGCTGAATTATCTGCTGTCCATCTTACTGCCTCAATTATCTGCTGTCAATCTTACTGCCTGAATTATCTGCTGTCCATCTTACTGCCTGAATTATCTGCTGTCCATCGTACTGCCTCAATTATCTGCTGCCCATCTTACTGCCTCAATTATCTGCTGTCAATCTTACTGTCTCAATTATCTGCTGTCCATCTTACTGCCTGAATTATCTGCTGTCCATCTTACGCCTCAATTATCTGCTGTCAATCTTAATGCCTCAATTATCTGCTGTCCAACTTACTGTCTCAATTATCTGCTGTCCATCTTACTGCCTCAATTATCTGTCCAACTTACTGCCTCAATTATCTGCTGTCCATCATACTGCCCCAATTATCTGCTGTCCATCATTACTGCATCAATTATCTGCTGTCATCATACTGCCCCAATTATCTGCTGTCCATCATACTGCCCCAATTATCTGCTGTCCATCATACTGCCTCAATTATCTGCTGTCCATCTTAATGCCTCAATTATATGCTGTCCATCTTAATGCCTGAATTATCTCCTGTCCATGTATATATATATATATATATATATATATATATATATCTATATATACACACATATACATGTGTATATGTATGTATACATAATATATATATGTATATACACTACGCACAAAAAGTTAAGGATCACTTGCACAAAAATTCATAACTTTCAAAATAAGAAAGCCAATGCGTTGAAGTTTGGCAAACATTTAATTCCATGCTTTAGTGATAACGATACACAATTGCCTTCAATTTCGAGCAATCGTTTGGTGTGTACATTTGATCAAAGTGGGTATGTATCGAAATTTGATTTCCCAAAGTCATTGAAATCACAAGACAGGGCATTCTGATGCTCCCAAAAGTTCAGTAATGCGTGTAACCGCCATGGCTGTTCTGGCACTCGACGCAGCGAGTCCTCATCGAGTTGACCAGGTTGGTGAAGATCCTCTGTGGAAGCGCCTGCCACTCAGCCTGCAGCATCTGGTAGAGGTGTTGGGCATCCCTGGGAGGGGGGTGGTTGCTCCTCACTTTGCGATCCAGCTCATCCCAGAGGTTCTCAATCGGGTTGAGATCGGGACTGCATGCTGGCCACTCCATTCTGTTGACTCCAGACTGCTGCAGGAAGTCGTTGACCACCCTTGCCCTGTGGGGGCGAGCGTTGTCATCCTGGTAGACAGCCGTCGGTCCCATCTGCTGCAGTGTAGGCACAGCCAGCGGTCGAAGGATCTCATCCCGGTATCGGAGGCCTGTCAGGTTACCCTGTACATGATACAAGGGTGTTCTGTGGTGAAGGCTGAAGGCCCCCCAGACCATTACAGAACCTCCACCAAAGGCCACCTTTTCTTGGACAGTGGTGTCAATAAAGCGTTGCCCTGGGCGCCTCCAGACCCTCAGTCGGCCGTCGTTGTGGTTCATGGTGAAGCGTGATTCATCACTGAACAGGACCTGGGACCATTGCTGACGTGTCCACCTCACGTGACGTCTGCAGAAGGCGCGGCGTGCTGCCCTATGGGCTGGAGTTAAGCGTGGCCGTACAGCTGGGCGACGAGAACGGAGGATTAAACCCATGAAGGCGGTTCCGTATGGTCTGCTGGCTGATGTTGATGTTAGTAGCCACCCTCAGCTGCCTTCGAATGATGCTGGAAGAGGCTGTTCTTGTCTGCAGGGCTTGTCGTTCAATGAGACGATCTTCACGTGGGTTTGTCTTCTTCGGTCGACCAGATCTGCGTCTTTCATGGACCCTCCCAGTGGCTGTGAAGCGTTGAATCAGTCTGACAATGACCGAGATGGACACCTGAAGTCGCCTGGCCACTTCTCGCTTGGGAACACCATCTTGGAACCATGCAACAGCTCGTCCCCTCTCAAACTCGCTCAATTTTCGTCGTGGAGGCATTGTCAGATCAGGCCTACTACTGGTGGAATGTCTTCTTATAAAGCCAAGCAAGAGACAGCATCTCACACATAAACAGCAGTGCTTGCACGTGCATAATGGTTTTTCCATCTGGCTTGTGCAATGTGTTCAGGCAGAACGGTCCAAAACAAGGTCCTTTTTCGCAAGTTTCCGCTTTTCCGTTTGCGGCCAAGCTCAGTAGTAGAGAATCCCGTGCAATTTTCGCACTAACACAACATCGCCCACTTACAGCTGAACAAGAATTCATAACAATTTGGCTGGACTGAGAAATAAATAACAGTAGCGAACTGAGTTTATTACGCACCTGTTTTCTCATAGTGATCCTTAACTTTTTGTGCGTAGCTTATATACATATATACATCTCTCTCTCTCTCTCTCTCTCTCTCTTTTCTTATATATATATATATATATATATATATATATTATATATATTTTTTACATATATATATATTCGAGTGTATATATATATATATATATATATATATTATATGTATATATAATGTATAAATACATATATATATATATGTAGCCTATATGTATATGTAGTTGTAACATTAAACACTGGCCTGCTTACTGCCCAACTCTGTGTTTCCATCACCTGGTGCTGTCAGCTTTATGTTATATACAGTCCCCCCCCCCAACCCCCACACCCTTCATCGTTTCAAGGCACTGCTAGCGCACATACTTTTGCGCAAGTTTAATGAGTTTGCCGTATCACTTCTGCCACATTTGCGAAGAGCGCATATGCAAATGTCTTGATGTGATGATCCTTCCTGATCAAACTGGGAACTTTTCACCAAGTCAGCATTGGAAAGCTTGCATCGAACTAAAAATTCTGAGATATTTGACAAGTCGGAGTTTGAATGCCTGAATTTAACTCTGTGATTTGCATAGGCACCCTGTCCACCAGCATCCTGCATTGTCAACCATGCCAGCAAAGTAAAATCTTAACCCTTTGACTCCCACACCCTGTCCACCAGCATCCTGCATTGTCAACCATGCCAGCAAAGTAAAATCTTAACCCTTTGACTCCCGCACCCTGTCCACCAGCATCCTGCATTGTCAACCATGCCAGCAAAGTAAAATCTTAACCCTTTGACTCCCGCACCCTGTACACCAGCATCCTGCATTGTCAACCATGCCAGCAAAATAAAATCTTAACCCTTTGACTCCCGCACCCTGTCCACCAGCATCCTGCATTGTCAACCATGCCAGCAAAGTAAAATCTTAACCCTTTGACTCCCGCACCCTGTCCACCAGCATCCTGCATTGTCAACCATGCCAGCAAAGTAAAATCTTAACCCTTTGACTCCCGCACCCTGTCCACCAGCATCCTGCATTGTCAACCATGCCAGCAAAGTAAAATCTTAACCCTTTGACTCCCGCACCCTGTCCACCAGCATCCTGCATTGTCAACCATGCCAGCAAAGTAAAATCTTAACCCTTTGACTCCCGCACCCTGTCCACCAGCATCCTGCATTGCCAACCATGCCAGCAAAATAAAATCTTAACCCTTTGACTCCCGCACCCTGTCCACCAGCATCCTGCATTGTCAACCATGCCAGCAAAGTAAAATCTTAACCCTTTGACTCCCGCACCCTGTCCACCAGCATCTGCATTGCCAACCATGCCAGCAAAATAAATTTAACCCTTTGATGCACCCTCCTGCTTCACCAAGCATCCTGCTGTACACACCATGCCAGCAAAATAAAATCTTAACCTTTGACTCCCGCACCCTGTCCACCAGCATCCTGCATTGTCAACCATGCCAGCAAATAAAATCTTAACCCTTTGACTCCCGCACCCTGTCCACCAGCATCCTGCATTGTCAACCATGCCAGCAAAATAAAATCTTAACCCTTTGACTCCGCACCCTGTCCACCAGCATCCTGCATTGTCAACCATGCCAGCAAAGTAAAATCTTAACCCTTTGACTCCCGCACCCTGTTCCCACCAGCAACTCTGCATTGCCACCATGCACAGCCAAAATAAAATCTTAACCCTTTGACTCCGCACCTGTCCACCAGCATCCTGCATTGCCACCAGCAACAAAGAAATCTTACCCTGATCCCTCACCTATCCACCACCTAGCTTCCCGCGGGAATGAAATGGTTAACGCTTGCGTGTATCCATCTCTGTGACACTGCCACATCAGCATCTTAACGTCTGCACTAAAGGCTCTGTGGTAACTGCCATCAGCCTCTGAACCTGTGGATTTAACTCTGTGGTTTGCCAGTCAGTGCTCCAACGCCTGTATCTGTCTAACTCTGTGACCTTGTCCAAATCAGCTTCTTGACGTCTGCACGTTAAAGACAAAACAGCAGAAGGAGGGCGAGGCTCTAAATGTCAGGTGGAGAAAGCCATGTCCGTTTGAAACTGTTCCCTCTGACGTCTTCAGGAAATCTGCTACACAAACACCAGGCGCCTGATGGGTTTCTTATTGCTCTCTCATTACAACGAAGTCAGTGAACGAGGTTTTTGAGTTTAACCCTTTGCCCCCCTTGCAGCCTGTCCACAAGCTGCAAAACTTTAACCCTTATCACTCCCTCGCCTACATTTAACCCTTTGACTCCTTCAACCTATTCACTGGCTTCCTACACTAATCCTTTGACTCCCTCACCCCATCCACCAGCTTCCTACATTTAACCCTTTGACTCCTTCACCTATTCACTGGCTTCCTACATTTAACCCTTCTAAACTTAACCCTTTGACTCCTTCACCCTATCCACCAGCTTTCTACATTAACCCTTTGACTCCCTCACCCTGTCCACCAGCTTTCTACATTAACCCTTTGACTCCCTCACCCTGTCCACCAGTTTTCTACATTAACCCTTTGACTCCTTCACCCTGTCCACCAGCTTCCTAAACTTAATCATTTCACTCCCTCATTCTATCCACCAGGACAGGGTTCGAGAGTGAAAGGGTTAAGTTTTTTGCTTCGCTGTCATGGTTGACAATACAGGATGCTAGCAGATAGGGTGAGGGCGTCAAGGGTTTAATATTCGCAAGAATGTCAGGCAGCCATGGCATGTGACATGCAGAATGTGCCCACAGAGATGAACTGGGAGACGGACAACTCGCTCTGTCACATAGTGTGCTAACATCACGCTGGTGCGCTCTGCCCACATAGTGTGCTAACATCACGCTGGTGCGCTCTGTCACATAGTGTGCTAACATCACGCTGGTGAGCTCTGTCACATAGTGTGCTAACATCACGCTGGTGAGCTCTGTCACATAGTGTGCTAACTTCAGCTGGTGCGCTCTGTCACATAGTGTGCTAACATCACGCTGGTGCGCTCTGTCACATAGTGTGCTAACATCACGCTGGTGAGCTCTGTCACATTCTGTGCTAACATCACACATGGTGCGCTCTGTCACATAGTGTTGCTAACATCACACTGGTGAGCTCTGTCACAATAGTGTGCACAACATCACGCTGGTGCGCTCTGTCACATAGTGTGCTAACATCCCCGCTGGTGCGCTCTGTCACATAGTGTGCTAACATCACGCTGGGGCGCTCTGTCACATAGTGTGCTAACATCACGCTGGTGCGCTCTGTCACATAATGTGCTAACATCACGCTGGTGTGCTCTGTCACATAGTGTGCTAACATCACGCTGGTGCGCTCTGTCACATTCTGTGCTAACATCACGCTGGTGTGCTCTGTCACATAGTGTGCTAACATCACGCTGGTGTGCTGTCACATAGTGTGCTAACATCACGCTGGTGCGCTCTGTCACATTCTGTGCTAACATCACGCTGGTGCGCTCTGTCACATTAGTGTGCTAACATCACGCTGTGCGCTCTGTCACATAGTGTGCTAACATCACGCTGGTGTGTTCTGTCACATAGTGTGCTAACATCACGCTGGTGAGCTCTGTCACATTAGTGTGCTAACATCACGCTGGTGCGCTCTGTCACATAGTGTGCTAACATCACGCTGGTGAGCTCTGTCACATAGTGTGCTAACATCACGCTGGTGTGCTCTGTCACATTAGTGTGCTAACATCACGCTGGTGCGCTCTGTCACATAGTGTGCTAACATCACGCTGGTTCACTCTGTCACATAGTGTGCTAACATCACGCTGGTGTGCTGTCACATAGTGTGCTAACATCACGCTGGTGCGCTCTGTCACATTCTGTGCTAACATCACGCTGGTGAGCTCTGTCACATAGTGTGCTAACATCACGCTGGTGCGCTCTGTCACATAGTGTGCTAACATCACGCTGGTGCGCTCTGTCACATAGTGTGCTAACATCACGCTGGTGCGCTCTGTCACATTCTGTGCTAACATCACGCTGGTTCACTCTGTCACATAGTGTGCTAACATCACGCTGGTGCGCTCTGTCACATAGTGTGCTAACATCACGCTGGTGCGCTCTGTCACATAGTGTGCTAACATCACGCTGGTGCGCTCTGTCACATTCTGTGCTAACATCACGCTGGTTCACTCTGTCACATAGTGTGCTAACATCACGCTGGTGCGCTCTGTCACTATAGTGTGCTAACATCACGCTGGTGCGCTCCGTCACATAGTGTGCTAACATCACGCTGGTGTGCTGTCACATAGTGTGCTAACATCACGCTGGTGAGCTCTGTCACATAGTGTGCTAACATCACGCTGGTGCGCTCTGTCACATAGTGTGCTAACATCACGCTGGTGCGCTCTGTCACATAGTGTGCTAACATCACGCTGGTGCGCTCTGTCACATAGTGTGCTAACATCACGCTGGTGCGCTCTGTCACATAGTGTGCTAACATCACGCTGGTGCGCTCTGTCACATAGTGTGCTAACATCACGCTGGTGAGCTCTGTCACATAGTGTGCTAACATCACGCTGGTGCGCTCTGTCACATAGTGTGCTAACATCACGCTGGTGCGCTCTGTCACATAGTGTGCTAACATCACGCTGGTGCGCTCTGTCACATTCTGTGCTAACGTCACGCTGCTACACCACGTTGTATGGAGTAAGATTAAAAACTGACTTTGTTTCAACTTTGATTTCTGTCAGAAAAAAAAAATGTTATCGTTTTTTTTTAAAGCCCAGCCGTCTGCGGACAGCCATACCAGGGCAAGAACCATCTCAAAGCGTACACAATACCTCACATGGGGGAAGAACTGGAAAAAAAAAAAAGTACACATATCAATGCATTCGCACACATTGTTATTGTTGTTTAAGGGGGCAGACCTACCCAGACCCCAACAAAGATATTCAATCCAAAGAATTCTGTCTGAGGTATCTTCTTGCCAAATATCACGGTGATTGGTTAATTAGAACTGAAACACTGAACATCACAATCTTGGTACCCAAATCTGGGTAGGTCTGCCCCCTTAAATCCCAACCGACTGTGCAGAGCCATATGAGGGTTATAACCATCTCACTTCACTGGAGAAAAAACAAACAAACAAACAAAAAAACCACAGGAAAATAAAATTAAGTGCACATTCTAATTATTGTCATTGTTGCTTGAAAATCAGCCGACTGCGTAGAGCCATATCAGGGTTGGAACCGTTTCAATACACACACAATATTCAACAGGAAAAAAAATCCTAGAAAATTAAGTACACATATCAATGCAATCGTGCACATAATCTAAGGACATGCCTCTAGCGTGGATCACTCCGTCCAGTTTATCACATATTGGATTAAACACACACACACACACACACACACACACACAACACACACACACACACACACCACACACCACACACACACACACACACACACACACACAAATTTATACATAACTAAGGACACTAAAACATATACAAAACGGGCCTAAGTTATCTAAAATTGCTTCTGCATGTCTCATTTCCCTGTGCCAAAAATGCAAGTAATACATGTACCCAATTATCAATCCTAAGAAAAAGAATGTAAGACTTTATCGAACACATACAGGTGAAGGACCAGCAAGGCAGAAAATGACAGGAAGAAATGACAGAAAGCAAAGGAACAAGGTAGAAACACAGAGAGTGACAGAAAAGAGGAAATTTCTCGCACAGAATTTCCAGAAGGTGGGGATATTATTTATACTGAAAGATCCCCCATCATCCCCACGGGGGAAAAGTGCACGTATCAATGCATTCGCGCATATAATGTAGAAGGATATAGTGTGATAAGGATATAGTGTAAGGATATACCCCTTGCCTTGAACACTCCGTCCAATTTTCCACCAAGCTGTTTAAAAAACAAATGTGATTAGGAATGTAAACATAAGTAAGGACACTAAAACATAGAAAAACAGGCCTAAATTACCTGAAATTGCTTCTGCACATTACATATTCTTACAGCCAAAAATGCACAAATACACCTACCGAATTAACAGTCCTAAGAGAAAGTATGTAAGGCTTTATGAACACATACAGGTGAATGACCAGCAAGGCAAAAAATGACAGGAAGAAACGACAGAAAGCGAAGGAACAAGGCAGAAACAAAGAGAGTGACAGAAAAGAGAAAATTTCTAGCAGAGAATTTCCAGAAGATGGGGTCACCTCAGAAAAAAAAATCAACTCCACCAAGCACAAATCTATGTGACTATTCATATCTATGGTGGACATTCTTCTGGCGGTTTTATTGATGAGCCTTTATCATGTGTCCTTGACATTCCGGCTTGGCAATACAATGTTCTTCGTGTATGTTAGGAAATGTGGATGCAGTGTTATAAGCCCCCAGTCGACAGAAACCAGAAGTCTCTGACATTCTCTTCTAACACATTTTGTTTAATGAGTTACGGGGTTTCGGATATCACGACTCGTAAAACATCAACCAGAAGAACAAGAAAACCAATGCAAGCGCGTATTCACAAAACAGACACAACAAGCGCAAATTTTCGGCCAACCGCCTTTGTCAAGCGCGAACGCACGGTCACAAACAGATCACAAACACCAAACAATGGATAGTAAAAACAGGACTAAAAACTTCCCTGCCGCCTCGTCCAGTGGATAAAAAGGGACCGGACCAAAATGTAGAATACGCGCTTTGTTGAATACGCGCTTGCATTGGTTTTCTTGTTCTTCTGGTTCCTGTTTGCTTGGGCGCGGGCAGTCGCACTTGTTTTGGATCTCGTAAAACATCGCTTTGCCGGGATATAAAGATTAGTTGGTGAAGTTTACCTGAACATAACTAGTGCTGATATATTGTTTGTGAAATAAATGGAGAGATTAGTTTACAGCGGGCATCAGGGGTCATTGCTGGTGTGACAAATTACCTCAGCCTTTTAACTGTGGGTGGTGGTAAAAGCCTTAGCACATCGTTGAGCTGGGCAGAACTGCTGTAGAGTTCATACATCAGCGGTCGGGAAAAGATGCTTGGCTTTTAATGAACCAATGCATCTACGTGATTACGTGCTTACGCACGCCTGTACCACACACACACACCACACACACACACACAACACACACGCAGCACGCACGACGTACGCACGCACACACACACACACACGCACACACACGCACGCACGCACGCACAGCACACCACGCACGCACGCACACACACACACACACACACAGACATGCAGAGGCTGCGCGAATACTAACACAAAACACACACAGTTGCGCCTGCGCTAGTACACACACCACACACACACACACAACAAAACATACACCACACACACACACACACACACCATACAACACACACACACACCACACACACACACAGATACATACATACACACACACAGAACATACACACACACACCCACACACACACACAGATACATACACATACACACACACACATACACAGACACACTCACACACAACACACACATACACCACACACACACACACACATACACGACACACTCACACACACACACACCACACACACACTCACACACACCACATAACATTACGCACATACGCGCACATAGTTCACACACACCACACACACACACACACACACACACCTACACAACGCATACATACACATACATACACACAAGCGTTGGCGTTGCTCTATTACTTAATTAGCAAAAAGCTTAAGCCTCTTTTCTTCTTACAAGGATCTTGAGGAAACACACACACACACACACACACACACACCACACCCCACACACACACACACACACACACATACACAGCGTTGGCGTTGCTCTATTACTTAATTAGCAAAAGCTTAGCCTCTTTTCTTCTTACAAGGATCTGAGAAACACACCACACACACCACACACACACATACATACACACAAGCGTTGGCGTTGCTCTATTACTTAATTAGCAAAAAGCTTAAGCCTCTTTTCTTCTTACAAGGATCTTGAGGAAATACACACACACACACACACACACACACACACACACACACACACACACAACACACACACACACACACACAAGAGAGAGAAACAACACACACACAGAGAAACACACACACACACAGAGAAACACATACACACTAACACATACACACTAACACACGCACACACACACACACACACACACACACACTGAGCCTCACACCTGCTGGCACCCCGAGGCAGTAAAAGACATGCCTTGAAAAAGAACGACATGGACAAAAAGAGATAAACCCGAGAATTCATCAGAAGAGAAGCCTGTGGACCAATACTGGTTTCTCACTGGACAACATTCACTTGTTTTACATAAGCACGTGACCAAGCCTATTTGCATATCGACATCAAACAATCCTGTTGTGTTCGGTCTACTGGTGGACTGAATCAACTTGTAGTCAGTGCAATACTGGTGGTGATCTGACTTCTTGTTCTTTTTGTTTGTTATTGTTGTTGTTCTTCTTTTCCTTCTTGTTCTGCTCCTCCTCCTCCTCCTCCTTCTTCTTCTCCCCCTTCTTCATTTTGTTCTTTTGCTCTTTCTTCTTCTTCTGCCCCCAAGGGGATGCCAGGGACTCTTTCAGAATAAATAGTATCCCCACCTTCTGGAAATTCTGTGCCAGAAATTTCCTCTTTTCTGTCACTCTCTCTGTTTCTTTCTTCCTCCTTTGCTTTCTGTCATTTCTTCCTATCATTTTCTGCCTTGCTGGTCCATTCACCTGTATGTGTTCGATAAAGTCTTACGTGCTTTTTCTTAGTATAGGGAGGTGAGATATGCGGAAGCAATTTTAGGTCATTTAGACCCGTTTTTGTATATGTTTTAGTGTCCTTAGTTATGTTTCAATTTGTAATCAGGTATGTTTAAATAAATCCCCTGTGCGATGAATTGGACGGAGTGGTCAACGCCAGAAACATCTCATTAGATTATGTGTGCAAATGCACTGATGTGGTGTACTTAATTTTCTTTTCCTTTTTTTTTTTCCTGTTGAGGTATTGTGTGTGTTTTGAAACGGTTATAGCCCCTGATGGGGCTGTACACAGTCGGCTGGGCTTTAAACAAAAATAGCAATAACAATCTTCTTCTTCTTTTCTTTCTTTTTCTTCTTTAGTTTCTCCTGATTCTTCTTCTTCTCCTTTCTTCTTCTTTTTTCTTCTCCTTTTTCTTCTCCTTCTTCTTATGCTCCTTTTTCTTCTGTCCGTCTTCTTCTGCTCCTTCTTCTGTACGTCTTCTTCTGCTCCTTCTTCTGTACGTCTTCTTCTGTTCCTTCTTCTTCTGTTCCTTCTTCTTCTCCTTCTCCTTTTTTCTGTACGTCTTCTTCTTCTCCTTCTTCTGTACGTCTTCTTCTGTTCCTTCTTCTGTCCGTCTTCTTCTGTTCCTTCTTCTGTCTGTCTTCTTCTTCTCCTTCTTCTGCTCCTTCTTCTGTACGTCTTCTTCTTCTCCTTCTTCTGTACGTCTTCTTCTTCTCCTTCTTCTGTACGTCTTCTTCTGTTCCTTCTTCTGTCCGTCTTCTTCTTCTCCTTCTTCTTCTCCTTCTTCTGTACGTCTTCTTCTGCTCCTTCTTCTGTACGTCTTCTTCTTCTCCTTCTTCTGTCTGTCTTCTCCTGTTCCTTCTTCTGTACGTCTTCTTCTGTTCCTTCTTCTGTCTGTCTTCTTCTTCTCCTTCTTCTGTCCGTCTTCTTCTGCTCCTTCTTCTGTACGTCTTCTTCTTCTCCTTCTTCTGTCTGTCTTCTTCTGCTCCTTCTTCTGTCTGTCTTCTTCTGCTCCTTCTTCTGCCTGTCTTCTTCTACTCCTTCTTCTGTCCGTCTTCTTCTGCTCCTTCTTCTGTCTGTCTTCTTCTGCTCCTTCTTCTAGGTGTCTCCTCCCTGTAGTGCAGGGGTGATCGTGTCACCATTCTCCATCTCTTCCAGTCCTGTGTTGAGTGGACTCATTCATCCAGACTTCTCCCTGTCCTGTCTTTGACATCGTCTGTCCATATTCATCATGGACGACCTCTTGCTCTCTTGTCTTCTACTGTCCGTCTGAACAATTCTTCCAAAACACAAATTGCTTGGTTGGTCTTCCATTCTCTCTTGGTCCAGAGGCTGGGCTGGACCTGCGCATTGTGTGGCTGTATGTGGCTGTATCTTCCCACCTTGCCATGAACAAGGTAACTGATGGCCGGGTCCGAATGGATCATGCAGCGCAAGGACAGCCCCCTTTGCTTGAAGAGATAGATGACTAGCAGCGTCGGGAGCTTGGGAGGTGAGTGTACTGAAGGTGGCGGGGCATTGTTGCTCTGGGTCCCATCCACGCCCTCGTGTTGTTTCTTGTCAGTTAGCTTCCAAAACACAAATTGTTTCGTTAGTCGATCGACTGAGTTTCAGTCTGCACCTTGATCAAGTGACTACTGCAGTTAGTAGCGGACTTAGTACACAGTGGTCCGTTAACTCACAGTGGTCCGTTAGCTCCCAGTGGTCCGTTAGCTCACAGTGGTCCGTTAGCTCACAGTGGTCCGTTAGCTCACAGTGGTCCGTTAGCTCCCAGTGGTCCGTTAGCTCACAGTGGTCCGTTAGCTCCCAGTGGTCCGTTAGCTCGGAGGGTTAGAGCACTGTGCTAATAACACGGAGGACACAAGTAGATCACTCAAAAGAAAGATTAGGAAAAGACAGGCAACATTTATAGGCCATTTTATGAGGAAGGGGGATTTGGAGCACCTGGTCACAACGGGAAAGCTGGAGGGAAAGAGAGCACCGGGTAGACCCAGGGAGAAAATGCTGGACGGACTTGCAGAGTGGCTGGGGACGAGGGGGGTGGGAGAGATGCTGGGGGCAACAAGAGATAGAGACAGATGGAAGTCCATGATCGCCAACGCCATGCGGCAGGGCACCTGATGATGATTATACATGTAACCAAGGCTGTGCCAATGATAGACTGATACAATACTAGTATTAGATAACAAGACATAGTCTAGGTAGGACCTCAGAACCTGTCCAGCTCATGGGTTTATGTGCAGGCTTAAGGCTTGTGCCATGATCAAAATATACATGGCACCCGTGACGTTAGTGCATATGGAATTCGTTCCGAGCACGGAGACGTCGTCTCGAGATACTGAAAACAATAAGACAAAATGAATTGGCCAGGTAGGACCTCAGGCCTGGCCAGCTCATGGGTTTATGTGCAGGCTTCAGCTTGTGCCATGATCATTGTGGATCTTCTCCATCACATGGCATCAGTGGCTTACCAACACACAGGGTTTATGTGCAGGCTTAAGGCTTGTGCCATGATCATTGTGGGTCTTCTCCATCACATGGCATCAGTGGCTTACCAACACATAGGGTTTATGTGCAGGCTTAAGGCTTGTGCCATGATCAGTTTGGATCTTCTCCATCACATGGCATCAGAGGCTTGCCAACACATAGGGTTTATATGCAGACTTAAGGTTTGTGCCATGATCATTGTGGATCTTCTCCATCACATGGCATCAGTGGCTTACCAACACACAGGGTTTATGTACAGGCTTAAGGCTTGTGCCATGATCGTTTTAGATCTTCATCACATGGCACTTGTGACGTAAGTGCATATGGAACTCTTTCCGAGCGCGGAGACGTCATCCTGAGAAACTGAAACTGAAACTGAAACTGCCATTAGGGCTTTGGATCAGAACAGACTATGCTGAACTCCACCAGTGATCCCACAGCAGGGCAGAGTCCTCCAGAGAGTGGTCCATCGGCAGCTTGCTATCGCTATCATCATCATTAATAGTGTTTAAAGCCCAGCCCACTGTTCAGAGCCATATAGGGTTTGGAACCATCTAAAAACAAAACACACACACACATCCAAACACACCGATTCCCCTGGAAACAGCAAAACCTGGAAAAGAAAGTTAAATCCATATATCACTGGATTCACGCAGATAATCTGAGGATTTACTCCTGGCGTTAGCCATTCTGCTCATTTTATCACCGGGGGGATTTAAAATAAACCCAATTAGAAATACATTAACGTAATGAAGAAAACACACACACGCACACACACACACACACACACACACGCACGCGCGCACATACACGCACGCACATGCACACACATACACGACGCACAAACACACACACACATATATACGCGCGCGCGCGCACTCACACACACACAAACACGCACGCACGCACGCACACACACGCACGCACATGCACACACACGCACGCACATGCACACACACACACACACACACACGCACGCACGCACACACCCTCAGCTATCGACCTTACCTTAATCTCACCATCGCTAGCACCAAATGCCACATGGCAAACAGAGGATGACTTGTTGGGATCAGATCACATCCCCATACTTCTTACCCTTAACCTTATCGCTGAAATAGATGCAATGCCACAAGATAGTTTACCCAAGTTTAACTATAAATACGCAGATTGGGCCAGTTTTAAAGCTTTCCTACGAAATACAAGAACAGATCTATCTGAAACAACGACCTTAAACGATATGTACGCAGATTTCTGTAAGTCACTCTTAAGGGCTGCAAAAAGTTCAATTCCAGAACTTAAAGCGTCAAAAACAGGAAAACATCATGGAAAAGTCTGGTGGAATAAAGATTGTGAAAAGGCAGTCAACGAAAAGAAAGGAAAATACAAACAATATATAGCTAATAGGTCACCTGAAAATCATACGGCAATGAAAAGTGCGAACATAAACTGTAACAGCGTCATAGAACAAGATAAAGAACAATATTGGACATCTTTTTGTACATATGAAGTCTCACCTGTCTCACCTGTCGGCGTCACCGGGAACAGTGTTGGCCGCTGCACATGATGTCCTCACAAGTTGCCTCCAGCACTCTCGATCTTGGCTAAGTCTGACCACCTCCTGGAGTTTCTTGCCACTGATGTTTGTGATGTTTCTAGCAAGTGATGCAGGTGGCCGTCCTCTGTTTCTCTTTCCTTCCACTTTACCTTGGAGGACAGTGGACATCAAGTCTGTTCTCTCATTACGGATTGCGTGTCCAACATATTTCAGTTTCCTCCGTTGTATGAGTACTAGAAGCTTGCGTGTAGTACCCAACTCATTCAGTATGCTTTCATTTGAGCGCCTATCCGTCCATTTGACCCTCAGCAGTCTTCGGTAAAACCACAGCTCTGCTGCTTCCACTCGTCTTTCATCCTCTTTCTTCATTGTCCATGCCTCGCAGCCGTATAACATCACTGGCCAGACAAGACATTTTAAGAGTTTTATCTTAAGGTCTGCTGTTATGCTGTGGTCTTTCCAAATATTGTTCAATTGAACCATACTGTTCTTGGCCATTCCAATTCTCATCTTTATGTCTTTTGAGCATGTTCCATCGTGTGTCTTGACTGAACCTAAATATCTAAAGTCCTTGACATTTTCTAGAGGGACTTGGTTTAGCATGATCTGGTCCTGTCTAGTGTTATATTTGCCTGCAACATGCATAACCTTTGTCTTCTTTGAATTTAAGTCCAGCCCAGCTGCCTTTCCAACCCGGTCTACCCTGTACAGGATCCTCCTAGAGCCTGTAATGTTGTCTGCCAGTAATCCTGTGTCATCTGCGTAGCGTAAATTTGACAGGTTTCTACCACCAATATTTACTCCCATGTCTTCTATGTCTGCTTCTCTCATGATATGTTCAGTGTATATGCTGAAGAGATGTGGAGACAGGATGCAACCTTGCCTTACCCCTTTAGTGATGTTAAAAAATTTGCAGTTTTGATTATTCCATCTGATTGTTGCTTTTTGATCATTATATAATGAAGCTATGAGGGAAACCAGATGTCTTGGAAAACCCATTTTGATCATGAAGTGGAAAAGACTTTGGTGAATCACGCTATCAAATGCTTTGCTGTAGTCAATGAAAACGATGAACATCTCTTGGTCTGTGTTTCTAATCTTTTCTATCAATATCTGGAGTACAAACAGCATATCTATTGTTCCCCTGTTTTTCCTATAGCCTGCCTGACAGTCGGATAGCTCTTCCTCTACTTTTGGCTTTAACCTGTTTAAAATTATTATCAGCAGTATTTTACTGGCATGACTGATCAGTGCAATTGTTCTATAATTGTTGCAGTCTTTGACATTTCCACTCTTATGTAACATGACAAATTCTTGGAGCTTCCAGTCTGTAGGCCACTGACAAGTCTTCCATATCTTGCAGCATAAGTGATGCATTACTTTGAGTCCACCATCACCTGAGTGTTTCAACAACTCTCCAGGAATATTGTCAAGACCAGGAGACTTTCTGCATTTTAGATCTTTAATGGCAGATTCAACTTCGCTGAGCAGAGGTTCAGGTTCCGTATCTCCAGGGATCAATTCCAAATTTGGCTCTAAATTATTTTCATGGCTGTCAGGCTTGCCAAAAAGTGATGTGCCATATTCGTTCCACCTATCCAAGACATCATCTGGTTCAGTCAGAGTGTGACCATCCTTGTTGTTGATGCATATGAAGTAAGTGACCATAAAGACATGCAAAAGATTTGGGAAAAACTGAAAACAATGAAAAATGGGATCAAGTTGCCATCAATTCCAGTAAAACTAGAAAACAACCCTTTACCTAGCTCACAGGAGAAAGCAGAAGCTATTGCAGACATGTTTGCTGAGATCTGTCGAGTAGAAGGACTTCCTACCTCTAGTAGAAATTATAGGGTACAGGAAGAAAAGACCGACGCATACAAGGATCCTGTCCCAGATAATACGCACTACGTAAATGCACCAATCACGCTCCAAGAATTAAAAGATGCCATTAAATCAATTCCAAATAAAAAGACAGTAGGATTTGATGCAATTTCCAATGAGATGTTGAAAAATTTACCAGAAAATATTTTAATCTTGCTACATAATATGTTTAAAAAATGCTGGAATAGCGGGAAACTGCCCGACTATTGGAAACAATCAATAGTGGTTCCTGTACTAAAAGCAGGTAAATGCAATATTGACTTGAAAAACTA
>JAPXFY010000015.1:2782202-2787202 GCA_030674185.1 Monoplex corrugatus
AGAAAGGGTTACAGCGTTAACCCTCTTTACTTTCAGCACGAAGCTGGTGGACAGGGTGAGGGAGAGAAAGAGTTACACTGCTGTTTAACCCTCTTGACTTCCAACATGTAGCTGGAGACCCTTTGTTTAACCCCTTAACTTCCGGCTAGATGCCGGTCGATAGTGTGAGGGAGAGAAAGGGTTACAGTGTTGCTTAACCCGTTTACTTCCAACACGAAGCTGGCGTTTAGGGTGAGGGAGAGAAAGGGTTACAGTGTTGCTTAACCCGTTTAGTTCCAACACGAAGCACGCGTATAGGGTGAGGGAGAGAAAGGGTCAAAATTGTTAACCACCTTTACTTTCAGCGTGAAGTTGGTGGACAGGGTGAAGGAGACAGAGTTACATTGTTCTTTAACCCTCTCTACTTCCAGCAAGAAGTTGATGAACACGATGTGGGAGAGAAAGGGTTACAATATTAACCTCTTTACTTATAGCACACAGCTGATGAACAAGGTGAGGGAGACAAAGGGTTAGATTGTTGTTTAACCCTCTCCATTTCCAACAAGAAGTTGATGAACCGGGTGCGGGAGAGAAAGGGTTACAATATTAACCCATTTACTTACAGCACACAGCTGGTGGACAGGGTGAGACAAAGGGTTGCGCTATTGTCTAAGTTTCCTGGGCAGAAAAGTGGATGAGAGAGAGAGAGAGAGAGAGAGACGGAGAGAAAAAAGAGAGAGAGAGAGAGAGAAGACCGGAGAGAAAGAGAGTGAGAGAAAGAGAGAGAGAAAGAGAGTGAGAGAAAAAGAGAGAGAAAGAGAGAGAGAAACGGGAAAGAGAGAAAGAAAGAAAGAGAAAGAGAGAGACAGAGAGAGAGAGAGAGAAAGAGGGAGAGAGAGAGAAAGAAAGAGGGAGAGAGAAAGAAAGAGGAGAGAGAGAGTGAAACAGGAGAGAGACAGAGAGAGAGAGAGAGAAATAGGTGAGAGAGAGAGAGAAAGGGGTGAGAGAGAGAGAAACAGGAGAGAGACAGAGAGAGAGAGAGAGAGTGAGAAATAGGTGAGAGAGAGAGAGAAAGGGGTGAGAGAGAGAGAGAAAGAGGAGGAGGGGAGAGAGAGAGAGAAAGAGAAAGGCGAGGAGAGTGAGAAAGGGAGAGAGAGAGAAAGAGGGGAAGAGAGACAGAGAGAGAGAGGGAGAGAGACAGAGACACATAGAGAGAGAGAGAAAGAGAGAGAGAGACAAACAGACAGAGAGAGAGAGAGACAGACAGAGAGAGAGAGAGAGAAAGAGGAAAGAGAGACAGAGAGAGAGAGAGAAAGAGAAAGAGAGAGGACAGAGACAGACAGAGAGACAGACAGACAGAGAGCTAGCTTGGCTGATTGAAAGTGACGGCCATTCAGGGAAGACAGCAATCCACAGAACTAGGCAATAGTTGCATTGTCTGGGACCAGTAGCTCCCTCACCACAATTACAGGTTTCCTGTCTGATGAATGTCTGTGACAATGGTGAGGGGCTGTTCCTTCTGGCACCAAACCTTTTGCAAATGGTAATGGACTTCTTGGGCAACAAGAGATAGAGACAGATGGAAATCCGTAATCGCCAACGCCATGCTGCAAGGCACCTGATGATGATGATGGATGGACTTCTCTGGATACTGAAAAAGTTGATCGGATTGTTCTGGTTCCTCGCGTTCACCTTTTGTTTTACGTCCCATTTTCTACTCCATCTTAATGGCCACAGACACCGGCACAGTTTTTACAATGCTATGCTGACGATGAGGATGATAATCATGATGCTATGGAGTTCCATCTAGGACTGAGACTGCGTGACAGGGCTGTACTATAACACTATATATATCCTGGCGTCAACCAGGCCCGAGAGATAGACATCTGCAGTGTTGGTCACACGATCTGAGTAGCATCCTCAATAACGCACCAGTGAAGTGGATGAGACTCGTGCGTATGGTCCCGGTTTTCCCAAAGAGCCCATAGCACGCTGGCTAGGAACCGACAGAATCAGAAAAATCCCACAATGATTTATGTAAAAGGACTGATGGGGATTCGAACTCACAACCTTCCCTTCGGTAGTCCGTGGACAAGTTCTGAATATAAAATCCCAAAACAAATGTGACTCCCCGCGTTCAAGCAAACAGGAACCAGAAAAAACATGAAAAAAGAATAAGAACGCGTATTTAATACAAGACAAGACAGACGCAAATTTTAGGCCAACTGGCCTTTGTCAAGCGTAAGATCACAAACAAACAAACACCAGATACAAAAAAAATAGGAGAAAGAGACTGAAACTTCCCTGCTTGCTCGGTCCAGCTGTAGTGAAGTTTCAGTCTTTTTCTCCTAATTTCTCCTAATCAGAGAAATGGTGGGAACAACACCAGTCCACCATCACAGTCATCAACACAGAATGAAGTGGTTTGGGTCATCTGACCACAATACAACCCCACCAGCTGGCTCAACAAACAGCCAACACAGAATGAAGTGGTTTGGGTCATCTGACCACAGTACAACCCCACCAGCTGGCTCAACAAGCATACAACACAGAATGAAGTGGTTTGGGTCATCTGACCACAACACAACCCCACCAGCTGGCTCAACAAGCATACAACACAGAATGAAGTGGTTTGGGTCATCTGACCACAATACAACCCCACCAGCTGGCTCAACAAGCATACAACACAGAATGAAGTGGTTTGGGTCATCTGACCACAATACAACCCCACCAGCTGGCTCAACAAGCAGACAACACAGAATGAAGTGGTTTGGGTCATCTGACCACAACACAACCCCACCAGCTGGCTCAACAAGCATACAACACAGAATGAAGTGGTTTGGGTCATCTGACCACAATACAACCCCACCAGCTGGCTCAACAAGCATACAACACAGAATGAAGTGGTTTGGGTCATCTGACCACAATACAACCCCACCAGCTGGCTCAACAAGCATACAACACAGAATGAAGTGGTTTGGGTCATCTGACCACAATACAACCCCACCAGCTGGCTCAACAAGCAGACAACACAGAATGAAGTGGTTTTGGTCATCTGACCACAATACAATCCCACCAGCTGGCTCAACAAACATACAACACAGAATGAAGTGGTTTGGGTCATCTGACCACAATACAACCCCACCAGCTGGCTCAACAAGCAGACAACACAGAATGAAGTGGTTTTGGTCATCTGACCACAATACAACCCCACCAGCTGGCTCAACAAGCAGACAACACAGAATGAAGTGGTTTGGTCATCTGACCACAATACAACCCCACCAGCTGGCTCAACAAGCATACAACACAGAATGAAGTGGTTTGGGTCATCTGACCACAATACAACCCCACCAGCTGGCTCAACAAACATACAACACAGAATGAAGTGGTTTGGGTCATCTGACCACAATACAACCCCACCAGCTGGCTCAACAAGCAGACAACACAGAATGAAGTGGTTTGGGTCATCTGACCACAATACAACCCCACCAGCTGGCTCAACAAGCATACAACACAGAATGAAGTGGTTTGGGTCATCTGACCACAATACAACCCCACCAGCTGGCTCAACAAGCATACAACACAGAATGAAGTGGTTTGGGTCATCTGACCACAATACAACCCCACCAGCTGGCTCAACAAACATACAACACAGAATGAAGTGGTTTGGGTCATCTGACCACAATACAACCCCACCAGCTGGCTCAACACACACACAACACAAAGACATGTGGATTTACAGCGAGAGGCAGACCAAGGAAGACCTGGATGGATGGTGTGAAAGAGACCTTGACGTCACACGGCATTTCTCCACTTCAGACCTTCCAGCTCACTGCTGACCCTCAACTCTTTCTGCCCGTGACATCCATGACGGGACATGTGGACAGGTAAAAGACAAAGAAGGAAAATCAATTTCAGTTTCTCAAGATAACGTCTCGGCGCTCGTAATGAATTCCATATGCACTAACGTCACAGGAGCCATGTGAAGAAGAAGATCCAGAATGATCATGGCATACGCCTTAAGCCTGCACATAAAACCAAGAGCTGGCCATGTCCTGACAAAATTAGACTCGAACCTATGCAGTGTTGTGGAAGGCTTTACATACTTACCCAGCAGGCCCCTGAGGGCCCAGTGTGGCGATACGTATGTCGGTTTGTATGTTGATATATTTCTCTGGGGCTTTACAACCAGCCTACCACTTGTCTGTGCAAATGGCGATTTCTCTCTCCCCAGTCCCCGTAAACAACCATTCTCCTCCTCCTACGTCACTTCCTCTCAATTCTCCCCCTCCTCTTTGTTATTTTCCTCCCCCTCCTCTTTGTTATCCTCCTCTTTGTTATCCTCCTCCCTCTCCTCTTTGTTCTCTCCTCTTTGTTCTCCTCCTCCCTTCCTCTTTGTTCTCCTCCTCCCCTCCTCTTTGTTCTCCTCCTCTTTGTTCTTCTCCTCCCCTCCTCTTTGTTCTCCTCCTCTCCTTCTTTGTTCTCCTCCTCCCTCCTCTTTGTTCTTATCCTCCCCTCCTCTTTGTTCTTATCCTCTCCTCCCTCCTCTTTGTTCTCTCCTCCCCTCCTCTTTGTTCTCCTCCTCCCCCTCCTCTTTGTTCTCCTCCCCCCTCCTCTTTGTTCTCCTCTCCCCCTCCTCTTTGTTCCTCCTCCCCTCCTCTTTGTTCTCCTCCTCCCCCTCTTTTTTGTTCTCCTCCTCCCCCTCTCTTTGTTCTCCTCCTCCCCTCCTTTGTTTCTTCCCTCCTCCTCCTCTTTTGTTCTCCTCTGTTCTCCTCCTCCCCTCCTCTTTGTTCTCCTCCTCCCCTCCTCTTTGTTCTCCTCCTCCCCTCTTCTTTGTTCTCCTCCTCCCTTCCTCTTTGTTCTCCTCCTCCCCTCCTCTTTGTTCTCCTCTCCCCTCCTCTTTGTTCTCCTCCTCCCCTTCCTCTTTGTTCTCCTCCTCCCCTCCTCTTTGTTCTCCTCCTCCCCTCCTCTTTGTTCTCCTCCTCTCCTCCTCTTTGTTCTCCTCCTCCCCTCCTCTTTGT
>JAPXFY010000015.1:2789702-2797202 GCA_030674185.1 Monoplex corrugatus
CTCTCTCTCTTTTCTGTTTCTCTCCGTTTCTCTCTTTCTGTCTCTTTTCTCTCTCTGTCTTTCTCTCTCTCTGTCTCTTTCTTCTCTCTCTTCTTTCTATATCTCTTCTGTCTCTTTCTCTCTCTCTCTCTGTCTATCTCTCTCTGTTTCTCTATCTCTCTCGCTGTCTGTCTGTCTGTCTCTCTATCTCTCTGTCTGTCTGTCTGTCTCTCTCTCTAGCACTACATACTTTAATTTTAACAAGAATGAGGATATGAACAGGGGGGGGGGGGCAACAGACGGGGGGGGGGGAGAGAGGAGAGGGGCAGTACAGGGAGATTCATTGATTTTTTTTGTTTGTAGTTGCAGTAAAAACCTTGGTACTATCTCAAATTTAACATCGCACAGACTGCCACAGCCTGGACATTGCAGTGTTTGGGTTGCTCCCGATTGAGCTGTAAAATAAGATTTATGGAATGGACTAGTGGAAGGATGATGAAGACAAATGTGTTGTAGAGAATAAAATGATTTGTCGTTTTTTGGTAATCTTTGTTGTAGTTGGTTGTTCGTTTGTTGTTTGAAATGCTTGTTTGTTTGTTTGTTTGTCCGTTTGTTGTTTGTGGTTTGTTGTGTTTGTATGTTTGTTGTTTGTTGTTGTTTGTTGTTTGTTGTTTGTTGTCGTTTGTTTGTGTTTGTTGTTTGTTGTGTTTGTTTGTAGTTTGTTGTTTGTTTGTGTTTGTTGTTTGTGTGTTTGTTTTGTTTGTATGTATGTTTGTGTGTTTGTTTGTCTGTTTGTTGTTTTGTTGTTTGTTTTGTAGTTTGTTTGTTTGTTGTGTTTGTTGTTTGTTCTGTTTGGTTGTTTTGTCGGTTTGTTTGTAGTTTGTATGTTTGTGTGTTTGTTTGTCTGTTTGTTGTTTTGTCGGTTTGTTTGTAGTTTGTATGTTTTGTGTTGTTTCGTTTTGTTTGGTGTTTGTATGTAGTTTGTGTGTTTGTTTGTCTGTTTGTTGTTTGTTTTGTCGGTTTGTTTGTAGTTTGTATGTTTGTGTGTTTGTTTGTCTGTTTGTTGTTTTGTCGGTTTGTTTGTAGTTTGTATGTTTGTGTGTTTGTTTGTTGGTTGTATGTTTGTGTTTTGTTTGTCTGTTTGTTGTTTTGTCGGTTTGTTTGTAGTTTGTATGTTTGTGTGTTTGTTTGTTGGTTGTATGTTTATTTGTTGTTTGTTTTGTTTGTTTGTTTGTTGTCATTTTTTTTTCATATCGGGGATGGAGGATGATCACAAGTTGGGGTGATGATACTTTCAACGGTTTTCTTTTCTTTCAACACCACAATGTTGCCTGGATTGTTCCACAGACAGACTGACACAAAGACAAGACAATAAAAAATAAAAATTAAAAAAAAAGGCGAGGTATGACGTCATAACGTTGCCAACTGACAGCGCTTATGTATAACTACGGCTTGTGACACGATCAGTTCACATTTTCTCCATCCCACAACGTCTGTGACGTCAGTGCTTATGGCATTGATTTCCGGCACAGAGACGTCATCTGGAGAAACTTTTAAACTGCGGGAGTTTTGTCAGTAACTTGTAAACTAAATAAATGCAAATGTGGCAAGTAAACTTAGCGCCAAAATCTTGTTCAAATTCATTTTTCTTTTCTCAGGTCAAACTCGGGATGCTCTCACCTTGAGAGCGTGTCGCCGCGTTGCAGCGCCACACTATTTTTTTTTACCAAGACCTTCAGAAAGGCAAGAAGGCTAATTAGCTTTCAAGGGAAGGGACCTAGGAAATCAATCTTTGACTCAAAATACTTTATACCATCAAAGCCGGGCAAATATCCTGCTCTTTATGATTTTCAACAGCCATGGAATCTTTACTGCGCGCAGGCCAGAAGGCACACGGGTCTGACTCGTGTTTCGTTCCCTTCCGAAGTTCTAGACATTCAGTTCGGTCAAACTGAGGAGAAAAGTCCAGGCCTTTACGGGGAGCAGACCTGGAAATCTCGAGTTTAGTTATTGGCAGGCGAACGTCTGAACCATTCTGCCAGTCTTCTCCCTAAATACGACACAATACAACATGACGATACGACACGATACAAACAATACAGTAAAATACATTACAACAAGATGCAATTTAACTCAATACAATCCAATCGAATCCAATCCAATACAATCCAATCCAATCCAATACAATACAAATGTGATACGATACGATACAAAACAATAAACATTATACATTACAATAAAATGCAATTCGACACAATACAATACAATACAATACTATACAATACAAATGTGATATGATACGATACAAAACAATAAACTACATTATACATTACAATAAAATGCAATTCGACACAATACAATACAATACCATGCAACACAATACAATACCATGCAACACAATACAAATATGATGCGATTCGATAAAATACCACCACCACACCACACCACACCACACACCACACACCCACACCACACACATACCCACACCACACAACACCACATCACACCACCACACCACACCACACAACCCACACCACACTCATACCACACACACACACCACCACACTAACCACCCACACCCACACACTACACCACACCACACACCTCACACCACACCCACCACAACCCACCACACCACACCACACCACCACCACCACCCACACCACAACCACACCAACCAACCACACCAACACACACAACACAACACACAACCACAACACCACCAAACCCACAACCAACCAACACAACACACACACCACACCACACCACACCACAAACCACCAACACAACACACAAAACACACCCACGCCACACCACACCACACACACACAACACGCCAACCACACCACACAACACACACCACACAACACACAACACACACACACCACACACCACAACAGAACACAACACAACACAACAAACACAACACAACACCACACAACCAACACACACAACACAACACAACAACACAACACAACACACACACACAACACACAACACAACACACACACACACAACAGAACACATACACAACACAACACCCACACCCACAACACACACACAACACAAACAACAACACAACAAACACAACACACAACACAACACACAACCACACACAACAAACACAACACACACAACAAACACAACACAACACAACACACCACACACACACAACACACAAACACAACACAACACACACACACACACACAACACAACACACCACACCACAACAAACACAACACACCACAACACACAACACACACAACACACACAACACAACACACACAACAGAACACAACACAACACACACACACACAACACAAACAACACAACACAACACAACACACAGAACACAACACAAACACAACACACACACAACAACAACACAACCACACCAAACACACACAACAACACAGAACACAACACACCACACCACAACAACCACACAACCACACCACACCACACCACACCAACCACCACAACAACACACAACACACCACACACACCAACACAACACAACAAACCACACACACACACACACACACACCAACCACACAACCACACCCACACACACACCACACCACACCACACCACACCTCACCACACACATACCACACCACACCACACCACACCACACCACACCACAACACCCAACACCACACACCCCACCCCACCACACCACACACACACACACACCACACCACACCACAACACCCACACCCCACCCACCCACACCACACCACACCACCACCCAACACAACACGCCAAACCACACCCACCACACACACCACACCACACACACACACCCACGCCACACACACAACACACACACCACAAACACACAACACACAACACAACAAAACAACACACACAACACAAACGCCACACACCACAACACAACACAACACAACACAACACGCCACACCACACCACACCACACAACAACAAACACACCCACAACAGAACATAACACAACACCCACACCACAACAGAACACAACACAACACAACAGAACACAACACACCACACCACACCACACCACAACACACCACACACAACAGAACACAACACAACACACCACACCACAACAGAACACAACAAAACACACCACACCACAACAGAACACAACACACCACACCACACACAAACACCACACAACACAACACACCACACCACAACAGAACACACACACACCACACACCAAACACACACACACACCACACACACCACAACACACCACCACACACCACAACACACACACACACACAACACAACACAACACAACACAACACAACACAACACAACACAACACACACACAACCACACACACACCACAACACACCACACCACCACAACACACCACAACACACCACAACACAACACAACACAACACAACACACCACACCACAACAGAACACAACACACCACAACAGAACACAACACAACACAACACAACACACCACAACAGAACACAACACAACACAACACACCACAACAGAACACACCACACCACAACAGAACACAACACACCACACCACAACAGAACACAACACACCACACCACAACAGAACACAACACAACACACCACACCACAACAGAACACAACACAACACACCACACCAGAACACAACACAACACAACACACCACAACAGAACACAACACACCACACCACAACACCACACAACACACCACAACAGAACACAACACAACACACCACACCACAACAGAACACAACACACCACAACACACCACAACACAACACACCACAACAGAACACAACACAACACACCACACCACAACAAAACACAACACACCACACCACACCAGAACACAACACACCAAACCACAACACAACACAACACACCACACCACACCAGAACACAACACACCACACCACACCAGAACACAACACACCACACCACACCACAACAACACAACACAACACAACACAACACACCACACCACACCACACCACACCACACCACAACAGAACACACCACAACGCAACGCAACGCAACACAACACAACGCAACGCAACGCAACGCAACGCAACACAACACAACACAACACAACAAACACAACACACCACACCACACCACACCACAACAGAACACAACACAACACACCACACCACACCACAACAGAACACAACACAACACACCACACCACAACACACCACACCACAACAGAACACACCACACCCACACCACAACAGAACACAACACACCACAACAGAACACAACACAACACACCACAACAGAACACAACACACCACACCACAACAGAACACAACACAACACAACACACCACACCACAACAGAACACAACACACCACACCACACCACAACAGAACACACCACACCACACCACACCACAACAGAACACAACACAACACAACACACCACAACACAACACACCACAATGCCATAAAAATTCATTTTACTTGTCATCGAGTTCCCTAATCGTCAGGCATTGACCGTTTGACAGCCGTTCAGGCTCCTGGGTCCCTACACAAACCACTGTCACCATCCTATTACAACGGCCATTGAAAGCAGCACCGTAGAATGCACTGTAGTGCGACGCAATATTAGTTAATGACTTTATTACGTTTTTGATGAAAAAAAAAGAGGAAATGATTTGGTGGTCCTGATCAATACCTGCCTTCAACTATTGTGTCCATTGTCTGCCTTGGACTTGATATTGTCCTGGACTTAACAATGACTGACCTGAAATGTCTCATATTTGTTCACCACCTGGTAGTGTCTACTTGTTCGCTGATCCGGACAGCTTTTCAATCTCCATGCAAAACAAAGCGAGCAACAGGTAGACTCAGGGAGAAGAAATTGGACAGACTTGCAGAGTGGCTGAAGAAAAAGAGGGTGGAAGAGGTGCTTGAGGCAACAAGAGATAGAAACAGATGGAGGGCCATGATCGCCATCGCCATGTGGCAAGGCACCTGATGATGATGATGATGATGATGATGATGATGATGATGATGATGATGATGATGATGATACAAAACAAAACAAAATAGAAAACGAACATTTATCGTACCCCTCCCCCCCTCCCTCAAAGAAAAATCTGTAACCTAACAACAACAACAAACCCCATAATAATAATGATAATAACATTAATAATTACAATATTTATATAGCGCAAAATCTTGATAAAAATCAAATCTAAGCGCTGAACATACACATAGCACGCATGCACACACACGCACACACACACACACACGCACACACACATACAAATGGCTATAAATGGGGAAAAGAAGAGAAGCAATGAAACATATAAGCGCACTCAAAGTAGAAAAAAGAAATCAACAGAAAATTTATTATATACAAATATATATTATTACAGTGTGATTTCACACCGAGTGGAGACAGGCTGCAGTGGGGATTGAGTGAGGTCAGGATTTTATGCAGAGGAGAAAAGGTGAGTTTTGAGAGCGGACTTGAAGGAGACAAAAGTAGATTGCTGACGGACTGAGAGAGGAAGTTTGTTCCAGGAGAGTGTACCAGAAACAGAGAAGGCACGTGGACTACAGGTGCAGCATTGTTTTGAATGCGCTGTAGGGTGTGAATGGTGGAGGCAGGAAGACCAGACAGGAGTGAATTACAATAGTCAATGCGAGACATTATGAAGGAGAGAACCCCAACACACGCATACACACAAAACAAAGAAACAAAGACAGAAACAAACAAATCAACGAACAGACAAACCAACCAACAAAGAAAGAAAGAAAGAAACGAACAAACGAACAAATACGATCTATCTTGCTTGTCGAACGAAGATGTGTTTACGTTTTGTCTATCTATCTATCTATCTGTCTATCTATCTGTCTATCTATCTATCTGTCTATCTATCTATCTATCTATCTATCTGTCTATCTATCTATCTATCTATCTATCTGTCTATCTATCTATCTATCTATCTGTCTATCTATCTATCTATCTGTCTGTCTATCTATCTATCTATCTGTCTATCTATCTATCTATCTGTCTGTCTATCTATCTATCTGTCTATCTATCTATCTATCTGTCTATCTATCTGTCTATCTATCTATCTATCTATCTGTCTGTCTGTCTATCTATCTATCTATCTGTCTATCTATCTATCTATCTGTCTATCTATCTATCTGTCTATTTATCTGTCTATCTATATGTCTGTGGGGGCCTGTAGTCGAGTGGTTAGAGCGCTCGTCTGCGGTGCTGAAGGTCGGTGGTTCGAATCCGCTAAACGCTGGTTCGATTTTTCCGGCCTGAAAACTCCCTCTGTCCACCCAGCAGTGAATGGGTACCTGACTTCGGTCGGGGGAGGTTTAAAAAAGGCGGCGAAAGGAGAGGGATGGGCTCCGCCTTTCATAATGCCGTGCCCTAGACACGGTGAATCTTTAACAGTTCACCGCCCCTACGGTCATATTGACTATGGGACCTTTAACCTTTTTTTTTTAACTATATGTCTATCTATCTATCTATCTACCTATCTATCTATATGTATCTATCTACCTATCTAT
>JAPXFY010000015.1:2802202-2812202 GCA_030674185.1 Monoplex corrugatus
GGAAACATTAAGATAGACAGCCAACAGGCCAGTGGACCTATCAAACAGTAAGCTGACACCACCAGAATGATGGAAACATTAAGATAGACAGCCAACAGGCCAGTGGACCTATCAAACAGTAAGCTGACACCAGCAGAATGATGGAAACATTAAGATAGACAGCCAACAGGCCAGTGGACCTATCAAACAGTAAGCTGACACCACCAGAATGATGGAAACATTAAGATAGACAGCCAACAGACCAGTGGACCTATCAAACAGTAAGCTGACACCACCAGAATGATGGAAACATTAAGATAGACAGCCAACAGACCAGTGGACCTATCAAACAGTAAGCTGACACCACCAGAATGATGGAAACATTAAGATAGACAGCCAACAGACCAGTGGACCTATCAAACAGTAAGCTGACACCACCAGAATGATGGAAACATTAAGATAGACAGCCAACAGGCCAGTGGACCTATCAAACAGTAAGCTGACACCACCAGAATGATGGAAACATTAAGATAGACAGCCAACAGACCAGTGGACCTATCAAACAGTAAGCTGACACCACCAGAATGATGGAAACATTAAGATAGACAGCCAACAGGCCAGTGGACCTATCAAACAGTAAGCTGACACCAGCAGAATGATGGAAACATTAAGATAGACAGCCAACAGGCCAGTGGACCTATCAAACAGTAAGCTGACACCACCAGAATGATGGAAACATTAAGATAGACAGCCAACAGACCAGTGGACCTATCAAACAGTAAGCTGACACCACCAGAATGATGGAAACATTAAGATAGACAGCCAACAGACCAGTGGACCTATCAAACAGTAAGCTGACACCACCAGAATGATGGAAACATTAAGACAGACAGCCAACAGGTTTTGAGGTCTGGGTCGGGGATTGAACACAAGATATCAGATCTTGAGTCCGCAGCTCTATCAAAAAAAAAAAAACCAAAAAAAAATCAACCAACCCTCGTTGATTGGCTGGAGGATGCTAGCCGTCCGTTTCAAATAAATCACTATCTATATGAACAATATTTTGCCTTATATGTATAAACTGATATCATTTCTGTTACCACAGTGTTCGATGATGCTTGATTGTCGTTCAGCAAAGGGATGTGGTTTGTGAAACAGGTTCATAGGGTAAATGTTGATATGTGCTTAAACCTTAATGTTTATTTTAAAACTTCCAATATATAAAACATCATTACATATATTCTGTATACTATGTGGAGTTCATGTGTCAACATTGTCTTTTCGTATGTGTAAAATTGTTAGTTGTTATTCTTCGTTGCCACATTGTGTGTTGGATGTTGGATGTCCCGTTTGTTGTAAGACAAAAGATGAATAAAAAAAAAAAAAAAAAAAAAAAAAAAAAAAAAACACGTTTAATTAAACAAATCACAATGTATTCCAAACGGTCTGGACGAACTCGATGCCTGGGGCCGTTTCAGACGTAGGTTTTACAACAACAGACGATCCATCTCGGGTCCCTTTCAACCCTCTCTTCGCGGTCGTGTGTCACTACCTTTAATGAGACCTGGAGGAGGGCGGGATGTTCCTTGTCCTTGTGGAGGATCTACAGACTGACACACCTCCCAGTGGGGATCAACAAGGACTTTACGTCCTCACATCTCGCCCCTCCCGCCCCCCCCACACACACTCTTCCAATTTTTCGTTCAGCAATGCCTTGTCTCACAGGGCTGTGTTTCCTTTCTGTGTTGTTTCACACCAAACAATTATTCTGTCGAGTCAATTTTTTTTTTCTTTTTTGTTGTTGGCTAGTTTTTTTCCTGTTTGTTTGTCTGTTTGTTTGTTTGTTTGTTTGTTCTGACCATTGTAAGGCAGACAACACTGCTTTCTCTTTCTTTGGGGCTGAGGACATGAACCTGTGTTTAGTCTACTTGAAGATGCGATTGTGTGTGTGTGTGTGTGTGTGTGTGTGTGTGTGTGTGTGTGTGTGTGTGTGTGTTGTGTGTGTGTGTGTGTGTGTGTGTGTGTGTGTGTGTGTGTTTGTGTGTGTTGTGAGTGTGCATGTGTGTGTGTGGTGGTGGTCTTTGATTTAATGTCTATTCACTAAAGTGATTTTAGACAAAAAACAAAACAAAAAAACAAAACAAAAAAACAACAACAACAAAAAAAAAAAGGGGGGGGGGTGATAAGAGGAGGAGTGAAGAGAATATTTGAAAATTGTCAATTTTGAACTTGAGAAAAGATGATCCAGAAAACAACTGTTTTGAAGAGGGGAAGGTAAAACTAACAAATAATGTTACCATAATTAACGATTTAAACAAACAAACTAACAAACAAAATTGATAAATATCTGGAAGAAACGAAGAAAAAAAACAACAACTAATAATTGACTAACCGTAACAGTGAACAAGTGAAATAACATTTTAAAGGTAATTCGCTATAGGACTTTTTGACAGGCTAACAAAAAATTCATACAGTAATGATGATGAGGCAAATATATCAGAAACTGTACTCATAGATAGTGTTGGAATATGTCGTTTTACCTTAACGCAAGAAAGAATATGACTATGTGTTATCTTCTTTCCACACAGACATACTATGTTCTTGGTGTATTTTGTTTTGAATGCATCAAGTTTCCATCTATACATAAGGGATTGTATAATTCTGCTGGCATGAAGCTGCTTAAGTATTTTGCTAACTTCAAAGTTCATGTGACATTATCATACTTTTTCTGTTTTAATTGGAACTGCTTCCAGACGTATTTGTCTACTAAAGTGTAATTCTCGTGCAACGAGAGAGAAAGCTGGATATTGTTTGAATCTGGTGAGTTATTAGCTCCCCGTTTGGCAGCCCTGTCAACTTTATCATTATAACGAAAAGAACTATGAGAAGGTATCCAGTAGAAAGTAATATCAGTGCCTCTTAAAGACAAATTATGAATCAAGTGACTAATTTCCAGAATCATTTCTGATCTTGTTTGTAATTTTGATAATTCAAGAGCCTGAAGTACTGATTTTGAATCAACGCAAAAAAGTGTTTGAAAAATTGTCCTAGGAAGACTTATCATAAAGTTTAAAGCCATTAATATTGCAAAGAGTTCAGCTGTAAAGACAGATTTATCAAGTCCTATGTAGAAAGATTTTTCAATTTTGAGAGCAGGTATTAAAAACGCTGAGCCTGCTTTTCTTTCAATTACTGATCCATCAGTGTAAATTTTCGAATGATCGGAATATAAGTCGTCTATATGACATTTAACCTGATTTGCCAGTAAGTTTATATTGTCTCCTTTTTTTTAAATTAGTGTGATGTACGTCAAATTGTGCTCTTTGGAGTTCCCAACTGGGTACTGGCGAAAAGGAAGGTCTTATAGATACAGGATCTACGTGTAGATCAATTCCTGAACCTTTCATGACGTCAGATGTGTATGTTGCAAGAGTGACCTGTGAAGATATTGATTTAGCTCTTTTTGGAAAGTCGGTATCTGATCTCAGTTTAATTTCTGTTTCAGAGATGTTTTCTACGGTGGTGTGTCTTAACAAAAATTTAGTAGAAGCGACTTTCTTTTGCTCATCAAGTGGCAACAGTTTGATTTCATTATATGTACGAAGACAGGAAGCATGCATTGGAAGACCCAGTGCAAGTTTGAAACCTTTACAATCTATGCTCTGCAGTTTTTTCAGTAAGTGTTTCGGTGCACTGAAGAAGATTTCTTGGGCATAGGTTAATTTAGATCTAACAAGCGATTTACAAAGATGAACAAGTGTTGATGAATCTTGACCCCATGCCTGTTTGCGAACTATTTTTAAGAAATTTAAACTTTTTTGAGCTTTGGTTAATAAGTATTCAATATGCTGATTCCAAGATAATTTTGCCGTAAGAAAAATTCCTAAGAATTTAATTGACTCATTAAACTGAAGAAGAGTATCTCCAAGTTTGAAAGTGGGAATATTTACTGGGTTAGCTCCATTATTAAATAAAACTATTTTCGATTTTTCCAGGGATAGATGTAACCCATTTTCTACCATGTATCGTGCTATTTTATCAAGTTCTAATTGGTAGCATTTGCGTGTATAATTAATACAGCGCAAAGGAGTTTTCCTTTTCATATTTACCTGCATCCACATGCATAAATCGTCAGCATATTGAGCTAAAACTACATGCTTAGATACTTTACTGGGTAAGTCATGCATTAATATCATGAAAAGAAGGGGAGCTATAACGGATCCCTGAGGGATACCCATTTGAAGAATTCGTTTCGTGGGAATATACATTTTCAATCCTCGTTTGAAATACTCTGTTTTCTAAGAAACACTTAACATAGTCAAAAATGTGACCTGTCAGCCCAATACTTTTAAATTTAAATAACAATCTGGAGTGCCACACTTGATCGTATGCTTTCGTTATATCAAAAAATGTAGCTAAAACACATTGACGTCTTGCAAATTGTTGTTTTATGTTAGTAGTTAGCTTTGTTAGGATTTCTACTGGTGACCTGCCTTTTCGAAATCCTGCCTGATTTACTGGTATTATTTTATTCTTTTCACAATAGTGCATCAGTCTCTTTAAGATTATTTTCTCCATTAGTTTACATACGTGTGATGTTAATGCAATTGGCCTGTAGTTTTTCAGATCGGTATTACATTTACCTGATTTTAGTACAGGAATCACTATTGTTTCTTTCCAGTTGTTGGGCATTTTCCCACTATTCCAGCATTTTTGAAATATGTCATGTAGCAAAATTATAAAATTTTCTGGTAAATTTTCAGCATCTCATTGGAAATTGCATCTAGTCCAACTGACGTTTTTTTTACTTGGAATTGACTGAATGGCATCTTTTAATTCTTGAAGTGTGAGTGATGCATTTATGTAGTGAGTATTGTCAGAGGCAGGATCCTTATATACATCTTTCTTTTCTTCTCGTTCCCTATAGTCTCTACTAGAGACAGGAAGTCCTTCTACACGACAGGTCTCAGCAAACACGTCTGCAAAAGCTTCTGCTTTTTCCAGTGAGCTAGGAAAAGGGTTATTTTCTAGCTTTACTGGAATTGATGGCAACTTAATCCCGTTTTTCATTAATTTTAGTTTTTCCCAAATCTTTATCATGTCTTTGTGGTCATTTACTTCACATTTACAAAAAGACGTCCAGTGTTGTTCTTTGGCTTGCTCTATGATTCTGTTACACTTAATGTTGGCACTTTTCATCGCTGTATGATTTTCAGGTGACCTGTTTGCTAAATAGATTTTGTATTTTTCTTTCTTTTCGTTCACTGCCTTTTGACAATCCTCATTCCACCAGCACATTTCCATGATGTTTTCCTATTTTCGACACTGTAAGTTTTGGAATTGAAATGTTAGCAGCTCTTAACAGTGAGTTACAGAAAACTTCGTACATGTCGTTTATGTTCATTGCTTCAGATAGATCTGTTCTTGTCTTTTCAAGGATTGCCTTAAAACTGATCCAGTCTGCGTTTTTATAATTAAACTTGGGTAAACTATCTTGTGGCATGGCGTCTATTTTAGTAGTATGGTTTAGGGTAAGACGTATGGGGATGTGATCTGAACCCAACAAGTCATCCTCTGTTTGCCACGTGGCGTTTGGGGCTCAGGGATGGTGATATTAAAGTGAGGTCGATAGCTGTGGGTCTGTGGGTTGGTATATCGGGATCCGGGTAACGTGTCCGTTGTTAAGTAAATATAAATTGGAATCTACAATATTTTCGATCAACCTGTTGCTTGTTATGTTTGTACAATACTTTTCCCAAAATGGGGCATGTGCATTAAAATCACCTCAATTATCCACTTGTCGTCCTGATCTTGAAAGTGTCTTAACCATTCAGTGTTCACAGAGTCTGGCCCTCTTGGTAAGTATACAGAGGCCATATTTACAATAACGATGAGGAAAATTTTTATAATGATTGCACATGATGAAATAAATGCAGTAGATTTAGGTACTGGCGATGTTCGTTCACAATAGTTCAGTCCTTCCACGATGTATATAGCTGTTTGTATACGGCCACCGTCATTTACAGAGTCGCATATTGGTGGATAATAAAAACCGGATATTTTAGGTAATTTGGTTTTGATGGTATTCAGCGACTGTAGAAGCATGACATGGACGTTTTTAGAAGAGAGATAGTTACTCAAATATGAGATTTTTTAACAATGGAACGATGTTAGAAAATGTTGATATCACTTACTACACACGTCTTCATGAGGAACGGTTGATAAACTTTAGAACAATATGGTAAGTTTAGATAATTAAATATTCATTTAACTTGGAATCAAAAGGTACAAATAGCATAAAAACGAAGTAGGTAAACAAGTAAATAATTAAGTAAAACAATATAGTTGAGAGCTGAACGAAGAGGAACTGAATCTGGGCTGAATCTAAAATGACCAGGGAGAGAAGAAAAATTGAGAGTGGAAGCCGGGTCTTTGTTGATGTCGTTGCCGGTTTGATCTCCTCCTCGGTTTTTCCCAGAAAAGCTGATGGATTTGCCTCCCTAAGTTTCTGGCCAGAACGCTCGCCCCTCTGGTGGTTGGATGGACGTCGTCCTGGCTGACTTGAGTGTGACTGATAGTTTGGAGATTATCATTGTTGATGTAGTTGACACTTGCTGCTTTTAGGAGTCGCGCTTTTATCAGGGCATTAAGAAGCTCTCTTTTAACGTTTAGGTGTTTGTCCCTCACAGGAGCGACCTGACTGACCACTACCTTAGCTTTCGGAAATTGTGTGTTGATGATTTTCACACATATTTCTAGGTTTATGCTACATTCAGTGGGCTCCTTTGTTTTCAAATCTGTAATCCCCACATGTAGAACAACACAGTCAGGTTCAGGTGTCAGCTCTTCTTTCGATTTTTCAATGGCTGTCTTACAGTCGTCGATGGTACGGATTTTTCTCGTCGCCACCTGAAAACCGTAAGAAGAGCCCAGTCTCTTTCCATCCACTTTATTTAGGACGGAGTCGTGGATGATAAGGACACGTGGAAGAATATTAGATTTCAATCTGGAATGTGCAGATGATACCGCAGTTTTGACGTCACGGTGAGGTTTTGTAGAGACGTCTGGTCTTTGTTTGACGTCATTTTTCCTTCCTTTGGGTGTTTTTTCCTGATCTTGTAGTTTTGGAGGTTGAGCCGCGCATTCCGCATAGGAGGTGAATTTGTCCATCGGTGACATGGTTGAAAAATCACCGTGGACCGCGGAATCAGTTTGGCTCGCAATGGTGGTCGTAAGTATTGGGCACTTATTGACATCGCGCAGCTCCTTTAACGTTGTGTTATTTTCTAATAAGATTTTCCTCTCTGTTTGTAGCATGGTTGTGAGGCTGTTGATTTGTTTTGACAGTTCTTGTATGGTATTTTTCAAATTGTCGATTTCCCTTACCGCCTCATGACATCTGCAGCCACATGATGATAGGCCTATTGATCGTAGCTGTGGGACGTTCGGCTGACTTCTGGATGGTGAAAGGGTCCGACTGGAGGTCTGTACTTCATGATGATCGGAGGCTTCTGGGGTCTCTGCAGGTGGTGGTGTCTCTGCCTTGGTGTTGTCTGTCCTACGGGTGGTCTTCTTTGCGTTTTCTTTGTTGAGACAACGTTTCGACCTTGTCATTTTAGCCTATGTGTGTGTGTGTGTTTGTGTGAGTGTGTGCGTTTGTGTGTGTTGTGAGTGTGCATGTGTGTGTGTGTGTGTGTTGTTTGTGTGTTTGTGTGTGTGTGTTGAGTGTGTGTGTGTGTGTGTGCGTGCGTGCGTGCGTGCGTGCGTGCGTGCGTGCGTGCGTGCGTGGTGTGTGTGTTGTGTGTGTGTGTGGTGTGGTTAGGTATGTGAGTGCTAGTCTGTACGTATATGTATATATGACGGCAGTTGATAACACCCAGGACAATGAAACTTGATAAAACCGACGATGATAAAATCCATAAAAGCGACGGTAATAAAAACTGATAAAACTGACGATAATAGACATTGATAAAATCAACGATAATGAAAACTGCTACCACCGACAATGAAGTTCAGAAAATTTCAGGTTTCTTCCAGAGGGATTCGTCAAATTCAGACTTACTCATACGCTCTCCATCCCAATCTGCCAGCAAATATGGCAGACTCCTTAAGGATGCGCAACACTTTATGCGCTGGCAAATTCTTGAAATGGGGAGGAGAAATTAGTCTTATGAAACACTGACAGCACCAGAAGATGGAAATATTAAAATGAGCGGCCAACAGACCAGTTTTTAATATTGCGGGCTGGGATTGAACTCGAGATATCAGATATTGAGTTTTTGGCTCTATCAAAAGAACCAAGCAACCCGCATAAGACAACTGATGGCATAAACTTTAACTCTTCCACTCCGTGACTCTGTCCAGATTCCCTACAGAAATCCAATGGGCAGAATGAGGGAGTGAAAAGGGTTAATATTGAAGGAAGCTGGTGGACAGAGAGGGAGTGATATTGGAAGAAGCTGGTGGACATTGTGAGAGATTGAAAGGGGTTAATATTGTAGGAAGCTGGTGGATAGGGTGAGGGATTAAAAAGGTTAATATCACAGGAAGCTGGTAGGCAGGACTAGGGAGTGAAAGGGTTAATATTGCAGGAAGCTGGTGGACAGGATGAAGGAGTGAAAAGGGTTAATATTGCAGGAAGCTGGTAGACAGGATGAGGGAGTAAACGGGTCAATGGTGAAGAAAGCTGGTGGACAGGGTGAGGGAGTGAAAAGGGTTAATATTGCAGGAAGCTGGTGGACAGGATGAGGGAGTGAAAAGGGTTAATATCGCAGGAAGCTGGTGGAGAGGGTGAGGAGTAAAAAGGGTTATACTGCAGGAAGCTGGTGGACAGGGTGAGGGAGTGAAAAGGGTTAATATTGCAGGAAGCTGGTGGACAGGATGAGGGAGTGAAAAGGGTTAATATCGCAGAAAGCTGGTGGAGAGGGTGAGGAGTAAAAAGGGTTAATACTGCAGGAAGCTGGTGGACAGGGTGAGGGAGTGAAAAGGGTTAACATTGCAGGAAGTTGGTGGACAGGATGAGGGGGGGGGGGAAGAGTTAAGTATGTTCCAAAGGGAAAGCAATTTCCTCCCCAGCGTGTCTGAAGCCCAAAGATTGCAATTTGATTATCAGACCCCCACGTGTGGTATGTTGTTACAATATTGCATTACTGTTTATACATCACAACCACACGTGTGTCTGTGTGTTCCTGCCTCTCCAGGAGAGTGTAAAGTGAAAAATAAATGGAAAGACCTAGGAGTCTGACAATGACGTAAAACAAAACCAAACAAAACAAAATCGAAACATCACAGAACAAATAACAAAGAAACACACAAACAAACAAAAACAAAGAGAAAGTAAAACAAGACGAGACAAAACAAAGCAAACAAACAACAAAACAAAGCAAAACAAACGTAAAGCAAAACAAAACAGCTGACTAAACAAAAACAAAACAAAGCAAAACAAAACAAACAAAACAAAACAAAATCAAAACATCACAGAACAAATAACAAAGAAAAACAAACAAAAACAAAGAGAAAGTAAAACAAGAAGAGACAAAACAAAGCAAACAACAAAACAAAGCAAAACAAACGTAAAGCAAAACAAAACAGCTGACTAAACAAAACAAAACAAAGCAAAACAAAGCATAGCAAAACAAAACAAAACGAAACAAAGTGAAACAGAAGACAGCATAGCAGACAAAACAAAACAAAGCAAACAAAACAAAGCAAAACAAAGTAAAACAAAACAAAACAAAGTAAAACAAAACAAAGCAAAACAAAACAAAGCATAATAGACAAAACAAAACAAAAAACAAAACAAAACAAAGCGAAACAACAACACAAAAACAAAACAAAGCGTAGCAGACAACAACAAACAAAGCGAAACAACAACACAAAAACAAAACAAATCACAACATAACGAAACAAAGTAAAAACAAGGCAAAACAAGAGAAGTCAAAACAAAGCAAACGACACCGAACAAAACAAAACATAGCAAAACAAAACAAAACAGAGCCAGGCCAAACCAAACAAAAAGACA
>JAPXFY010000015.1:2819702-2822202 GCA_030674185.1 Monoplex corrugatus
CTGTAGCTAGCTCACGATGGTTGTTTAAAGGTAGAATTCCAGCAACTTTGTACGTTTCCAGAGTAGAAGCATGAGTTGGTACACCTAGTGCAATTTTAAGACTTTTGCAGTCCAAGCTCTGAATCTTTTTTAGTAAATATTTGGGTGCATTGAAGAAAACTTCTTGCGCATAGAATAATTTAGACCTGACCAGCGCTGTTGACAGATGAATCAGTACATTTGTATCCATTCCCCAGAGTAATTTGCTTATTATCTTTAGAAAATTTAAGGTTTTTCGCGCTTTTGTTAAAATATAATCAAAATGGACATTCCAGCTTAATTTGGACGTGATGTAAACTCCCAGGAATTTTACGACCTGTTTGTAATTTAACACTTCACCAAGCAATTTGAAAGTAGGCAAGTTATTTGAGTTACCACCAGGATCAAACAGAATCATGTTAGTTTTTTCTGCTGACAACGACAGCCCATTTTCTAACATATAGTTTCCAAGATTATCAAGATCAATTTGATACAACTTCCTGATGTAATTTCGCGTTCTCTGTGGAGTTGTCTTTTTTAAAGTGATATTCATCCAAGTGCATATATCATCAGCGTACTGTACTAAAACAACACGATTTGAAAGAGCTTTAGGAAGATCCTGTATAAGGATATTAAATAAAATAGGTGCTATCACTGAACCTTGTGGAATCCCCATGTCGAGGCATCGTGAAGAAGAATAACTAGCTCCCACTCTTGCCTGAATTGTTCTATTAGCTAAAAAAGATTTAATGTAATTGAACATATTGCCCAATAAACCAACATATTTTAGCTTGAACAATAAACGTTTATGCCAAACTTGATCGTAAGCTTTTTTCACATCAAAGAAAGTAGCTAAAACACTTTTTCTGGGGCAAACTGTTGTTTGATCTGAGTTGTAAGTTTAACTAGGTGCTCAACTGCGGATCTTCCTTTTCTAAAACCTGCCTGGTTTACCGGAATAACGTTATTTTTATCACAGTAGTGTAAAAGTCTGTTTAAGACCAATCTTTCCATTAGTTTGCTTGTGTGGGACGTCAAAGCAATAGGTCTGTAACTGTTTTTATCGGTTTTCGATTTTCCTGTTTTTAAGATTGGTATAACTATAGACTTTTGCCAGATTTGTGGCACAGTTCCGGTAACCCAGCATTTCTGCAAAATTTTGTGTAGGAAAATAAGGTAGTTTTCAGGGAGATGTTTAATCATTTCAGTCGAAACTGCATCAACACCTACCGAACTCTTTTTGTTGTGTAGAGACAGTACTGTGTTTTTTTAGCTCTTCTAAGGTGATTGGAGAATTAAACCAGAGATCATTCTGTGGTACTGGATCAGTGTGGATTGGGTTGTAATCTTCCATTTCTCTGTGATGTTTGCAGTCAGGAGATAAACCTTCAACTTTACTGTTTTTGGCGAACAGATCCACAAAAGTTTCTGCTTTGTCCATGTCTGAAGGAAATGTGTTACATGTTTCAATCATTATCGGACACCTAGGTAAGTTGGTTCCATCCTTCATTTGTTTCATTTTCGTCCAGACTTTATGGAAATCTTTGAAATCTGAAATTTCTTTTGTGCAGAATGATGCCCAATAATCTTTCTTTGCTTCAGCAATGATTTTGTTACATTGGATGTTAGCTTTTTTCATTTCGACATGATCCTCAGGTTTCCGGCTTTTGATGTAGATTTTGAATTTCTCCCTTTTATATTGAACTGCTTTCTCACATGCCTCTGTCCACCAAACATTACCCAATCGATTATTTGATCTAGAAGATTTGAGTTTCGGAATCGATAGGTCTGCAGCGGCTAAAATTGACTCTTGGAATTTAGAAAACATAATGTCTACATTTTCACTTTCATAATGTCTGTAATCTTGATTAGCTAGAGCAGTTCGAAATAAGGACCAGTCAGAACGCTTGTAATTATATTTTGGAATAATTTCAGGAGAGCTGTCTTTCATCCTGATGTTTTTGTCAGTTATGGTTATGATGATAGGTAGGTGATCGCTTCCCAAAGTGTCTCTGTGAGTTTCCCAGGTACAGGATGGTACTAATTCTGGTGAGATTAGAGATAAATCGATGGCTGTCGCCCTGTGTTTGGAAACATCAGGGATCCTAGTGACACTACCATCATTTAGAAGGTAAAGCGAACTATCAACGATATTTTCTACCAAACGATTGCTCGTAACAGTAGAACAGTTTTTTTTTCCAAAATGGGGAGTGGGAATTAAAGTCTCCACCTATTAGCCATTTACCACGCTGCTGATCTTGGATCGTGCGCAGCCATTCTGTGTTGTGGTCATTTGGACCTGTTGGCAGGTACACTGATAAAACGTTGATGTTTAAAGAATTGCTTAATTGGACAGTGGCAGCACAAGCGTGCAAATCTTCGCTTGATTTCAAAACTGGGGAAGTAAGTAAGCAGTATTGTAACTCTTTGAGTATATATATCGCGGTGGATACCTTCTTCCCGTGATTCCCACATTCATAGA
>JAPXFY010000015.1:2827202-2837202 GCA_030674185.1 Monoplex corrugatus
CCCCACCATCAATCATGATCATCATCATCATACATCATATTAATCATCATCATCACCATTATCATTATTAATCATCATCGTCATCATCATCGTCATCATCATGATCATCATCATCAACATCATATTATTAATCATCATCATCATTAATCATCATCATATATATCTATCATCAATCATCATGATTATTATTAATTACATCATCATCACCATCATTAGTATTAATCACCATCACCATCATCATATTATTAATCATCATCATCATCACCTATCATCATCTATCATCATCACCATTAATCATCATCATCATCATCCATCATCATCAACATCATCATCATTATTAAATGTGGTGGCATATGGAAACCAAAAACGTAACATACACACCCACCAAAGATACAGCATGCAGACTGCACAGCAACATATTAACTGCACAGTCCGCACAACACCCTGCACACACCCATCCAATTTACAACAAATAAAAAAGAACTGGAAACATTTAAAATAATCTAGAAGACATACTCAATCTTTATAAGAGATTTCTACAGTTTTATCGCTAATTTTGTTTGTTGTTATTTTATTTTACTTCATTTTGCTTTATTTATATTCATCAGTTGTTTTTTTATATAGAAAAGTCAAGTTTATAGGGACGCTTCATCAATTTGGGGAATAAGTTTCGGGAGTGCAGAAAAAAAACCCAAACGTGATATACTTCATCATAGTAACATGAATATCAACGACACAGCAAGAGAGAGAGAGAGAGATAGAGAGAGAGAGAGAGAGAGAGAGAGAGAGAGGAGAGAGAGAGAGAGAGACAGAAGACAGACAGACAGAGACAGAGAAACAGACAGACAGACAAGACAGACAGACAAGAGACAGAGAGAGACAGAGAAACAGACAGACAGACAAAGCGACAGAAAGACTATAATCGACAGACAGACGGACGGACGGACGTACGGACAGACAGACAAACAGGGAAACTGATAAAATCAAAAGCGTCATCAACAGCAACAACAAGAACATGAACACAACGACGATGATAACTTGAATGAAGGATGATAATAATGGTAATGAGGGCGATGATGATGATGATGACGATGATGACGAAGAACATGGTGATAATGATGATAATAAAACGTATTGGTCCAGAAACGCGAACCTATATGAACTGCTAGTGTTATCAATGGGAGACAACCACTCATAATTCAACTGAAGGGACTACAGAGTGTGGTTACTTCCCTTAGACCGCTATAACGCTTGCTTTTGCGGCAGCGAGACGAAAACAGAAAAATCGAAGAAGCATGAACATTCACACACACACACACACACACACAAAAACACACCAATACACGTATGCGCGCATACACACACCGTAGACGTACACAATCACAAACGCACGTGCGCCTGCGCGCATATATATATATATATATATATATATAATAGATAATAGATAGATAGATATATAGATAGATATAGATATAGATAGATATACATATACACACATTCGTCTAATATTACTCACAGTGAAAAGACGTTAAATCAAAGAATGAACAAACGAACACACACACGTATTCATATGTGCGCGGGTACACACACACACACACATACACACACACACACACACACACACACATACACACACACACATACACACACACACACACACACACACACACACACACACACACACTATTCATATGCGCGCCTACACACATATACATACATGCACGCACACACATACACGTATTCAAACGCACACACACACACAACACACACACACACACCCTCGTGCGCACACACACAGATACAGACACAAACACAGACATCCAAACACACAAAGAAGACGAACGCACATACAGCAGGCAGGCGCGTACACACGCAAACACTTCACACACGTGTGCTCCCTCCCACTCCCACCCACCCACCCACCCATTCATATACATACACTGGGCTAGGGACATCTTGATCAGATATTGATTCAGTCACAACGGGATAAACAATATTATCATTTTGTTTGATATGAGCGTCAGATGAATTAAAAACAGTATTATCAAAACATCTGTACACGTCAATCATTTCGTCAGTGTCCTAACATTTGGACAAAGGGCGATTACTCTTCCTTCTTCTTCCTCTCAATTTTGTTGTTCCTCTTTGTCGTTGTTGTTCTTCTTTATCCACCAACTGTTATTGTTATTTTTAAAGCCCAGCCGACTGCGTAGAGCCATATCAGGGCTATAACGGCTTCAAAACATAAAAAAAACCTCAAAAGGAAAAATAAGAAAGAAAATTAAGTACACATATCAATGTATTTGTGCACATAATCTAAGGACATGCCCCTGGACTTGACCACTTCGTCCAAACAAACCTGCATGCAAATTTCATCACAACCAATGACACTAACACATATATGTAAACGGGCATAAATGACCAAAAATGCTTCCGCATATCTCACCTCCCTAGAGCCAAAAATGCACTTAATACATGAACCCAATTATCAATCCTAAGAGAAAAGTACGTAAGACTTTATCGAACACATACAGGTGAATGAACCACAAGGCAGAAAATGACAGGAAGAAATGACAGAAAGCAAAGGAAGAAGGCAGAAACAAAGAGACTGAGAGAAAAGAGGAAATTTCTAGCACAGAATGTCCAGAAGTATACTGTTTATACTGAAAGAGCCCCCGGCATCCCTACAGGGGGGACTTTGTCGTTCTTCTTCTTTCCCCACAAACTAAGCCAACAGACCACTAGGGTTACAGTTCTGATATCTCAAGTTCAATTCCAGCCCGTAACATTAAAAACTGGCCTGTTCACTGCCCATCTTATGTTTCCATCATTCTGCTGGTGTCAGATTACTGTTTCATAGGTCCACTGGCCTATTGGCTGCCCATTCTTAATGTTTCCATCATTCTGGTGGTGTCAGCTAACTGTTTCATAGATCCACTGCCTGTTGGCTGCCCATCTTAATGTTTCCATCATTCTGGTGGTGTCAGCTTACTGTTTGATAGGTCCACTGGTCTGTTGGCTGCCATCTTAATGTTTCCATCATTCTGTGGTGTCAGCTTACTGTTTGATAGGTCCACTGGCCTGTTGGCTGCCCATCTTAATGTTTCCATCATTCTTGTGGTGTGAGCTTACTGTTTGATAGGTCCACTGGTCTGTTGGCTGCCCATTTAATGTTTCCATCATTCTGTGGTGTCAGCTTATGTATTGATAGGTCCACTGGCCTGTTGGCTGTCCATCTTACTGTTTCCATCATTGTGCTGGTGTCAGCTTACTGTTTGATAGGTCCACTGGCCTGTTGGCTGTCCATTTACTTTTCCATCATTGTGCTGGTGTCAGCTTACTGTTTGATAGGTCCACTGGCCTGTTGGCTGTCCATCTTACTGTTTCCATCATTGTGGTGGTGTTAGCTTACTGTTTGATAGGTCCACTGGCCTGTTGGCTGTCCATCTTAATGTTTCCATCATTGTGGTGGTGTCAGCTTACTGTTTGATAGGTCCACTGGCCTGTGGCTGTCCATCTTGATGTTTCATCATTGTGGTGGTGTCAGCTTACTGTTTGATAGGTCCACTGGCCTGTTGGCTGTCCATCTTGATGTTTCATCATTGTGGTGGTGTCAGCTTACTGTTTGATAGGTCCACTGGCCTGTTGGCTGTCCATCTTGATGTTTACATCATTTGCTGGTGTCAGCTTACTGTTTGATAGGTCCACTGGCCTGTTGGCTGTCCATCTTACTGTTTCCATCATTGTGCTGGGTGTCAGCTTACTGTTTCATTGGTCCACTGGCCTGTTGGCTGTCCATCTTAATGTTTCTATCATTGTGGTGGTGTCAGCTTACTGTTTGATAGGTCCACTGGCCTGTTGGCTGTCCATCTATGTTTCCATCATTGTGGCTGGTGTCAGCTTACTGTTTCATTGGTCCACTGGCCTGTTGGCTGTCCATCTTAATGTTTCCATCATTGTGCTGGTGTCAGCTTACTGTTTGATAGGTCCACTGGCCTGTTGGCTGTCCATCTTACTGTTTCCATCATTGTGCTGGTGTCAGCTTACTGTTTCATTAGGTCCACGGCCTGTTGGCTGTCCATCTTAATGTTTCCATCATTGTGCTGGTGTCAGCTTACTGTTTGATAGGTCCACTGGCCTGTTGGCTGTCCATCTTAATGTTTCCATCATTGTGCTGGTGTCAGCTTATGTTTGATAGGTCCACTGGCCTGTTGGCTGTCCATCTTAATGTTTCCATCATTGTGTGGTGTCAGCTTACTGTTTGATAGGTCCACTGGCCTGTTGGCTGTCCATCTTAATGTTTCCATCATTGTGGTGTGTCGCTTACTGTTTGATAGGTCCACTGGCCTGTTGGCTGTCCATCTTGATGTTTCCATCATTCTGGCTGGTGTCAGCTTACCGTTTGATAGGTCCACTGGCCTGTTGGCTGTCCATCTTGATGTTTCCATCATTCTGCTGGTGTCAGCTTACCGTTTGATAGGTCCACTGGCCTGTTGGCTGTCCATCTTGATGTTTCCATCATTCTGCTGGTGTCAGCTTACCGTTTGATAGGTCCACTGGCCTGTTGGCTGTCCATCTCGATGTTTCCATCATTCTGCTGGTGTCAGCTTACTGTTTGATAGGTCCACTGGTCTGTTGGCTGTCCATCTTGATGTTTCCATCATTCTGCTGGTGTCAGCTTACTGTTTGATAGGTCCACTGGCCTGTTGGCTGTCCATCTTGATGTTTCCATCATTGTGGTGGTGTCAGCTTACTGTTTGATAGGTCCACTGGCCTGTTGGCTGTCCATCTTGATGTTTCCATCATTGTGGTGGTGTCAGCTTACTGTTTGATAGGTCCACTGGCCTGTTGGCTGCCCATCTTAATGTTTCCATCATTTGGTGGTGTCAGCTTACTGTTTGATAGGTCCACTGGCCTGTTGGCTGCCATCTTAATATTTCCATCATTGTGGTGGTGTCAGCTTACTGTTTGATAGGTCCACTGGCCTGTTGGCTGCCATCTTAATATTTCCATCATTGTGGTGGTGTCAGCTTACTGTTTGATAGGTCCACTGGCCTGTTGGCTGCCCATCTTAATGTTTCCATCATTGTGGTGGTGTCAGCTTACTGTTTGATAGGTCCACTGGCCTGTTGGCTGCCCATCTTAATATTTCCATCATTGTGGTGGTGTCAGCTTGCTGTTTGATAGGTCCACTGGCCTGTTGGCTGCCCATCTTAATGTTTCCATCATTGTGGTGGTGTCAGCTTACTGTTTGATTGGTCCTGTCCCCCTTCCCCTCTCTCGACTTCAAGACCATGCTTGCACACAGAATTTTGTGCAGTCTTAAGGAGTCTCACACACAATTACTGGCAGATCCGGGTGAAGCGCATATGGAATCTCTCAAGCGTGTTGCGTCAAACTCCAAACTTGTTTCTTAACTTCCGCTTCTTTTCTCAATCAAAGTGCTGTTCTTGTCAGGGCTTCACTTTATTATTCCGTCATTTCTTTTAAAGTGAACAAAAGTTTGATCGAATTGTCAAAAGTTTTTCCTTTGATCAAATTTAACCCTTTTGACATCCACACACTATCCACCAACTGCAAAAATGTCACCTGACTCCTCACCCTGCAGGAAGCTGGTGGATAGGGTGATGGAGTCAAAAGGTTAATTTTTGCTTTGCTAACATGGTTGATGATGTAAGATGTTGATAGACAGGGTGCGGCAGTCAAAAGGTTAAACAACAGGCGGCCATCTTTATCACAATCACACGTCAGGATGGCCGAGCAGTCCAAGGCGCTGCGTTCAGGCGGCAGTTTGATTCTCCTAGAGTGGGTTCGAATCCTCTTTCCACAACTTTTTGTGGCAGTCTCCGTAGCGCTGTGGACAATGTGCTGGACTTCTAACCCAGAGGTTGCCGGTTTGTATCCCTCTAGGGAAGTTTATTATTATCTTTATTTCTTTTTTACAAAATTGGGCTGGCTGGTCTTTTTTCAATGGACCCGTGGACTCAGTTTTCACGGTTCGGGTTCAAATCCCACCCCACAATATAAAAGCTGGTCTGTACTCTACGCTTACTATCATAATATATCCTGGCATCAACCAGGCCAGATGATGTCGATGAGGATGATAATCATGATGCTATGGAGTTCCATCTAGGATTGAGACTGCGTGACAGGGCTGTACTTTACGCTTACTATCATAATATATCCTGGCATCAACCAGGCCTGAGAGATACAGACACCTGCGGTGTTGGTAAGAGGATTAGAGCAACGCCCTCAATGACGCATCCGTGAAGTGGATGAGACTCGACTGTGTGGTCCCAGTCTTCCCAATGAGCCCGTAGCACGGCCAACTCTGGGTAGGAGCCGGTTAGAGCCGAAAAATCCCACAAAGATTTTTGAAGGGACTGGTGGGGATTGGAACCCACAACCTTCCCAGTCGGTAGTTTGTTGATCTAACCACTACACCACGGCGACTGGTTGTTAGCTGCCCAATCATTCAGGTGGTGTCAGCACGTCATAGCTCCACTCCTCCTTCCCGTTTCAAGACACTGCCAGAACACAGGATTGTGGACAGGCTGAAGAAGCCAGTCAGAAAACTATTGTTAGATCTTGGTGGAGCGGATATGGAATTGCCCCAGTGCGACCATACCGTCTTGAACAAATTCCAAATTCCACACGAGACAAATTAATGACAGAATGGTTCAGACGTTCACTTGCCAATAAGTAAACTCTTCATTCCAGGGTTCGTTTCCTCCTGAGGCCTCGACTTTCTCCTTGGTATGACCGGAAAATCGAACTGAACGTCTGGTCCTTCGGAATGGGAGGAAAAAACAAGTAGGACCCGTGTGCCTTCTGGCTAGCACATAGCAATGCAAAGATCCAATGTTAGTTGAAATTCGTGAAGACCAGGGCTGCCCTTGTACAAAACATTGGAGAGATAAGTTGATTGCCAAGTCCCACCCTTTGAGGGCCAATTAGCCTTCTTGCCTGTCTGAAATATTGGTTTAAAAAAAAAAAGAAAGAAAGAAAGACAATTGGGTGGAGCTGCATTGCGGTGATACGCTCTCAAAGGGGAGAGCATCCCGAGTTTCACATGGTAAATCCACTGTGAAAAAAAAAAAGAATATGAATGAGATACGGAGGCGGGCACGTATAACGCAATACGCTAATCAGTTTGAGGCCCTTTCTGTGAAAGTAGAAAAACATCCGTCTGTATTTTTTTTCGTGAAAAGTTGAAAAACAAATCCGTCTGTATGTACTGTGAAAAGAAATGTTCTGCATCCAACCTCTTCAGTTTCTTTAAGCCCACTGAAGATGACTTAGAAGATGCCTGGACGGCCGTTCCAGCTTTGATCTTTAGTGTCGTTTTTTTCATCAAAGGTGATACATGCTAATTTTTGTTTTCTGCTTCTGTGCAATTCTAAAGCAAGATAACTTTTTTCAAAATTCGACTGAAAATTTTTTTTGATGAATATATACACATCTTTTTAGTGTTTGTCTTTGTTGGGGCCTTCACATCAAAGACTATATGTTCTGATTATTTTAACCTGTGTGTGTGTGTGTGTGTGTGTGTGTGTGTGTGTGTGTGTGTGTGTGTGTGTGTGTGTGTGCGTTGTGTGTGTGTGTGTGTGCGTGTGTGCGTGTGTGTGTATGTGGTGGTGCGTGTGTGTGTTGTGTGTGTGTGTGTGTGTGTGTGTGTGCGTGTGTGTGTATGTGTGTGTGTGTGCATGTGTGTGTGTGTATGTGTGTGTATGTTTGTTTGTGAGTGAGTGAGTGTGTTTTGTGAGTGAGTGAGGTGTGTGTGTATGTTTATGTGTGTATGTATGTGTGTGTGTGTGTGTGTATGAGTGTGTGTATGTGTGTGTGTGTGTGTATGTGTGTGGTGTTAGTGTGTGAGTGAGTGAGTGTGTGTATATGCGTGTATGTTTATGTGTGTGTGTGTGCGCGCGCGCGTGTTTGTGTGTGGGCGCGTGCGTGCTCGCTTTTAAGTAAGTTCTTGCCATTCAAAATGTTTCGTCCATCTCCCCACCAACTTTCAAGCTTTAAAAAAATGTTTAGAAATTTCGAAAGAAATTTTTTTTCCTTTCAGAACAATTTATGGACAACTTTCTTCCTTTTCATGATGCCAGTCTATAAAAGTTTGCAGAACAAAGTACGTGCACCAGACTTTATATGCTACTTCCATGCTGTGTCTTCGTGTCTGTGTCTTTCAAATATCACCCAACTTTTGTGTCAGGTGAAAAGCCAATTTTGTCACACATTTACCTCATACTAAAATAATTATCGAAGAATTTTTTTTTATAGAAGAATTGATAGTCAGCTGACCTTACATCAAAACGTGGACACCAAAGCAGGTGCAGCAATCTTGGTTCAAACTGATTGTTCCCTGTCTTTGATGTGAAGGTGATTCAGTTTCAGAATCTATTAGTTGTCTCCCTTGACCTCATTACCGCTCTCTGTTCTGCACATCCGTGTTTGTCTTCAAGCATACACGTGGCTAAAGTCTTGCCAGGACGTAAGGTTTTGCCTGGAAAGCTCGAGGAAGTCCTACTGATAGTATTATTGCCCGCGGAATTGACAAAATCGGTCGCAGCGTGTATGGAACTGCCCGACCACGACGAACCCCTCTTGAACAAATTTCCGAAAGTCCGAACGTTGAAACTGGTTTATCTGACTGAGGTGTCCATTCCCACCCCCTCCCTTCTCCTTCCCCCGCCCGCCACCCTTTACCTTCCTGCAAATTCCCTGTATTGTCCGAGTACAATAAAATTCCCTGCATTGCTGGAATACAATAAAATGCCCTGTATTGTCCGAATGCAATGAAAGTCCCTGTATTGTCCGAGTACAATGAAATTCCCTGTATTGTCCGAATGCAATGAAATTCCCTGTATTGTCCGAGTACAATGAAATTCCCTGTATTGTCCGAGTACAATGAAATTCCCTGTATTGTTCGAATGCAATGAAATTCCCTGTATTGTCCGAGTACAACGAAAGTCCCTGTATTGTCCGAATGCAATGAAATTCCCTGTATTGTCCGAATGCAATGAAATTCCCTGTATTGTCCGAATGCAACGAAATTCCCTGTATTGTCCGAATGCAATGAAATTCCCTGTATTGTCCGAATACAATGAAATTCCCTGCATTGTCCGAATGCAATGAAATTCGCTGTATTGTCCGAATACAATGAAATTCCCTGTATTGTCCGAGTACAATGAAATTCCCTGTATTGTCCGAGTACAACGAAATTCCCTGTATTGTCCGAATGCAACGAAATTCCCTGTATTGTCCGAATGCAATGAAATTCCCCGTATTGTCCGAATGCAATGAAATTCCCTGTACTGTCCAAATGCAATGAAATTCCCTGATGTCGGAATGCAATGAAATTCCCTCAAGTTCGCAGCTTGTAGTTTCTTCCAATCAGACAATTCCATATGCGCTGCACCAAAATCTCCCAGCCGTCATCTGGCAGACTCCATGAGCCTATGCACTGGCAAGGTTTTGAAACGGGGAAGGGGGAGAAAAGGGACCAACAGTAAGCTGACACCACCAGAATGATAGAAACATTAAGATGGGCAGCCAACAGGCCAGTGGACCTATCAAACAGTAAGCTGACACCACCAGAATGATAGAAACATTAAGATGGGCAGCCAACAGGCCAGTGGACCTATGAAACACTAAGCTGACACTACCAGAATGATAGAAACATTAAGATGGGCAGCCAACAGGCCAGTGGACCTATCAAACAGTCAGCTGACACCACCAGAATGATAGAAACATTAAGATGGGCAGCCAACAGGCCAGTGGACATATGAAACAGTAAGCTGACACCACCAGAATGATGGAAAAATACAGATGGGCAGCCAACAGGCCAGTGGACCTATGAAACAGTAAGCTGACACCACCAGAACGATGGAAACATTAAGATGGACAGCCAACAGGCCAGTGGACCTATCAAACAGTAAGCTGACACCACCAGAATAATGGAAAAAATACAGATGGGCAGCCAACAGGCCAGTGGACC
>JAPXFY010000015.1:2842202-2849702 GCA_030674185.1 Monoplex corrugatus
CAAATCCAAGCGCCGAAAAGACACACACGCACACACGCACACACGCACGCACACACACACACACACACACACACACGCACACACATGCATGGCCACAAATGGGGAGAAAAGAATAAAAGCAATAAAAGCAAGAATAAAACCAATGGAAAACCACAGAGAGAACGAGAGACAGAGAGAGTGAGAGACAGAGAGAGTGAGAGACAGAGAGAGAGAGACAGAGAGAACCAAACAGACAGACAGATAGACAGAGCAGAACAAGCTGAATTTCAACGGGAGAGACAGAAAGAGGAGGAGGAGGAGGAGGAGAAGAAGAAGAAGAAGAAGAAGAAGAGGAGGAGGAGGAGGAGGAGGAGAAGAGAAGGGAAAGAAGAAGAGAAGAAGAAGAGAAGAAGAAGAAGAAGAAGAAGAAGAAGAAGAAGAAGAAGAAGAAGAAGAAGAAGAAAGAGAGAAGAAGAAGAAAAGAGAAGAAGAAGAAGAAGAAGAAGAAAGAGGAAAGAAGAAGAAGAAGAAGAAGTAGGAGACACCTCAGCACCAAGACAGAAATGAACCAATCAGCAATGGGATCCAGGTTTCCCAAGATGCCCACATAATCTGATGAAGACGACAGAGATAAGTGTTAGTGCTAGCGGCGACGGTGGTGGTGGTGGGGGGATGGTGATGGTGGTGGTGGTGGTGGGGGAGTGGGATGATAGATGTTAGTTAAAAAAAATCCGTATAACAGTACAGCGAAGTCCGTGTTTATTACATTTGTTTGTTTGCATGTTTTTGTTTACGTTTCAGCCGCGTCTAAGGGTTTTTTTTTTCTGGGGACTCCGGTTTTTCCTTCAGCCCCTTGGCTGTTGGTTTAAGATATTTTTCTTCCTATTCCAAAGTCAGACTGGATTCGTTGCACTAGGCACGATCCATTTACATCAGCCTGAATAATTATATATTTTCCTATTCAGTCGATCCTACGCTTATATTTCCTCTTATGCATTACCTAATAGTACGATAATTTACATCCCAAACATTACTCTTAGCTAGATCATCATAGTTTAGATTTTAGCCCTGGACCCTCTCAGGACAAAACAATATTAATACGGCATGACCACTTCTCAAATTGCAGAATTCATCTCACTTCCGCTCTGACATCATATTTACTCATAAACACATTATGATGTCATTTTTGTCATTTTCTCCCAATGGACGAAACAGCAGGGAATTTCAGTCTTTTCTTCCTAATTTTTGAATTTGGTGTTTGTTTGTGATCTTACGCTTGACAAAGGCCAGCTGGCCGACAATTTGCACCTGTCTTGTCTGGTTGTATTAAATATGCGTTCTGATTCTTTTTTGGTGTTTTTTCTGGTTTTTGTTTTCTTTTGTTTCGTTTTTCTGTTCGTGGATGACAACTTCCGCGTGCGCTGTAATATGTAAATGCGAGTTTTGTATATATGGCGCGAAATCTTCCTGCAGGTAGCAGAGACAACATCAGGCTGAAACCTGTATGGAAGGACAAGAACATCTCTATGAAACAGTGTTTTTTCCAGACGGTTTACATGAAACCACTTATCCAGAAACACAACAGCATTCGTCAAATATTTGTCGTTAAAAGCATCTGTACACAGTGAGCTGAGAAAACAATAACCTGTTCGCACAATTTCCTGTTCGTATCTTTTGTCTTTTCACGTTCAGTTTATCAGTTTGCAATATTCTCACAACACTCTTGCGTTTCATTGTCGAAAAGAAAAAGAAAACCCATGATGTTCAGTATGAAGGCAAAAGGATGTACTTATGTGTCATCAGGGAAAATAAAACAACTTCTTACAAGAGAGAGAGAGAGAGAGAGAGAGAGAGAGAGAGAGAGAGAAAGAGAGAGAGAGAGAGAGAGAGAGAGAGAGAGAGAGAGAGAGAAAGAAAGAAAAGAAAAGAAAAGAAACCTTGTCAGTGCGTATTTTTCAGCCTGATCAACGAGTCTGCCAGATAATTACTGGGAGATTGGGTGAACCGCATAATTCACTGTCAAACGTAATGATCCCTTTTGCACCAACTCCAAACTCCAAGGACACAGCGCTCCTGAAGGACTGATGAGAAAAATGACTGAGTGTATACAGCTCTGAAGAAAAATGGTCTCAATACTGAACCCTGAGGGACACCATACTTAACCAAAAAAAGGTCAGTTTAACTTTGAGAAAAACCGAATGACTTCAACAGGATCAGGGGGACATGAACCACCGAAAGCCATTTCAGTGCTGCCAAACTTTGATAACGATCTTTGAAATCAAAACAGTATGATCAGCTGTCAAATGCTGCTGAGAGATCTAGCAATGATAGAATGGACACTGACATAAAGTGAATCCTGTGAAAAAAAAAAACTTGTACAACTTTTAACAAAGCAGGGCTTACAACGAGAGTAGAGATGGTTGGAAGTCCATGGTAGCCAACGCCATGCGGCAGGGCACCTGATGATGATGAGGGCTTACATTGTGACATTAGCACAAAACTGAGTGAAAAAAAAAGTCGGATAGAAGATGGATTCCTGTATGGCTCATTATCTGTCAGATGAAGATGAGGCTTACTTGCCGAAATGGGGTATCCCACAAGGACTAAAGAAGACAGTTACGCCCTTTTGGTAGGTAATGCTCAAAATCCCCAGGCAGCGGTGAGAGAATGGAAACACCAGTAATTTCTGAGATTGTGACGACCGAGATTGGATGTCTTGAGAAGAAAGAGATCCAGGCATGCTTTAAGTTCTGGGGTTCAAAATCCGTATTCAAGGAAATGTTTCTAAATTTCTGCTACTACTGGTGGAAAGAGGGGGTCATCAACGGAAAGGGGGTGGGTGAGGGGGAACTGTCATGATCGAAATTAGACTTCTTGAGCACGAAGGATTGGAACATGATTCAAGGTCTTTGGTTAAAGAGCTGTATTACAGAACTGCCCAAAGTTTCTGCAACGACTAGAAGAGTTTTCAAGGCAATATAAGACCCCCCCCCTCCCCCACCGAAAAAAGAAAGAAAGATAGAGAGAGAAAAGGAGGGAGGGAGAAGATAGGGAGGAGAGAGAGAGAAGGAAAGAAAAGACCAGAAATACAGAAAGAGAGAGAGAGAGAGAGAGTCATAAACATACAATACTTTCATGCATACACACACACACACACCACACACCACATACATACATACTACACACACACAACACACACACACACACACACACACACAGACAACACAACACACACACACACACACACAACACAGACACACACAGACACAGACACACACAGGCACACACACAACACACACACATACACACACACACACACACACACAACAACACACACACATACAACACACACACAACACAGACATACACACACACACACACACACACACACACACAACACACACATACAACACACCACAACACACACACACACACACACACAACACACACACACACAACACAGACACACACATACAACACACACACAACACACACACACACACACACACAGACACACACACACACACACACATACACACAACTTTCGATCTCATCAAATGTAGAGTGTCCGACTGGCACTGGACACGTTAAGTGGACAACGTGATAAGGAGAGTGCTGAGGGGGAGAGAGAGAGAGAGAGTGCTGAGGGGGAGAGAGAGAGAGAGAGAGTGCTGAGGGGAGAGAGGAGAGAGAGAGAGAGAGTGCTGAGGGAGAGAGAGAGAGATGAGAGAGGGAGACAGAGAGACAGAGACAGACAGACAGAGAGACAGACAGAGAGACAGACAAACAGACAGAGACAAAGACAGAGAGAGAAGAAAGAGAGAGACAGACAGACAGACAGAGACAGAGAGAGAGGGGGAGAGATAGACAGAGAAGGAGAGAGAGATGGAGAGAGAGGGTGATAGACACAGAGAGAGAAGAGACAGAGGGAGAGAGAGGAGAGAGACAGAGAGAGAGATGGGGGAGGAGAAAGAGAAAGGGAGAACAGAGAGAGAGAGAGAGAGAGAGAAGATATAGAGAGAGAAAACCAGAGAGAGCGAAAGACAGAGAGAGCGAAAGAGATGGAGAGAGAGAGAAGAGATGGAGAGAAAGAGAAGAGACAGAGAGAGAGGGGAGAGAACAGGAGGAGAAAGGGAGGAAGGAAGGAGAGAGAGAGAGAGAGAGAGAGAGAGAGAGAGAGAGAGAGAGAGACAGACAGAGACAGAAACAGAGAGAGGAAAGTTAACAAAACGAAGAAACAGCACCTCAGCACAATCACAAAAGTGTGCTAACTAGCAAAGACATAAAAATGACCTTGATGCATTGACAGACCACTCTGACCACGGACGGCAAACAACGTGTGGATGAGACAGAGACAGAGAGAGAGACAGAGAAGAGAGAGAGAGAGAGAGAGAGAGAGAGAGACAAAGACACACAGAGAGAGAGAGAGACAGAGACAGAGAGACAGAGAGACGGAGAGAGAGAGAGAGACAGAGGAAGAGAGGAGGGGAAACAGACAGAGGAGGAGAGAGAGATGGAGAGAGAGGGAATAAAGAGAGAGAAGAGAGACAGAGGAGAGATGGGGGAGGAGAAAGAGAAAGGGAGACAGAGAGAGGGAGAGAAGAGAGAGAGAGATAGAAAGACAGAGAAAAGAGAGAAGAGAGAAAGAAGAGAGAAAAACAGAGAGGAGAGAGAAATGAGAGAGAAGAGAAAGAGAAGAGAAGAAGAGAAGAGGAGAGAGAGAGAGAGAGAGAGAGAGAGAGAGAGAGAGAGAGAGAGAAGAAGAGAGAGAGAGAGAGAGAGGAGAGAAGAGGAGAGAAAAACAGAGAGAGAAAAAAGAGAGAGAGAGAAGAGAACAGAGAGAGAGAGAGAGAGAGAGAGAGAGAAAGAGAAGACAGAGACGAGAAGAGAAGAGAGAGAGAGAAGAGAAGAAGAGAAGGAGACAGAAAGAGAAAGAGAGGAGAAGAGAGAGAGAAAAGTGAGAGACAGGAGGACGAGCAGAGGACGAGAAGGGAGAGAAGAGAGAAGAGAAGAGAAGACAGAGACAGACACAGAGACAGAAACAGAGAGAGGAAAGTTAACAAAACGAAGAAACAGCACCTCAGCACAATCACAAAAGTGTGCTAACTAGCAAAGGCAGAAAAATGACCTTGATGCATTGACAGACCACTCTCACTACGGACGGCAAACAACGTGTGGATGAGACAGAGAGAGAGAGGTGGGGAGAGGGGGTGGGGAGGGAGCGTTAAAGAGCGATTGTTGCTTTTGAGAAAGGGGTGGGGATGGGTGGTGGTGGTGGTGGTGGTGGTGTGGTGGAGGTGATGGTGAAGTCACTGTGGATTCACAGCAACGCCCTTTTAATTTAAGCCTTTCGCTCCCTCACCCTATCCACCAGCTTCCTGCAGAAACTTAACCTGTTCAGTCCCTCACCCTATCCACCAGCTTCCTGCAGAAACTTAACCTGTTCACTCCCTCACCCTATCCACCAGCTTCCTGCAAAAACTGAACCAGTCCACTCCCTCACCCTATCCATCAGCTTCCTGCAGAAACTTATTCTGCTCACTCCCTCACCCTATCCACCAGCTTCCTGCAAGGATAAGAGTGAGGGAGTGAAAGGGTCAAGTGTTTGCTTTGCTGTGATGGTTGTCAATTCCGGATGCTGGTGGATAGGGTGAGGGAGGGAAAGGGTTAAGTTTCTGCAGGAAGCTGGTGGATAGGTGAGGGAGGGAAAGGGTTAAGTTTCTGCAGAAGCTGGTGGATAGGGTGAGGGAGTGCACGGTTAAGTTTCTGCAGGAAGCTGGTGGATAGTGTGAGGGAGGGAAAGGGTTGTTTCTGCAGGAAGCTGGTAGATAGGGTAAGGGAGGGAAAGGGTTAAGTTTCTGCAGGAAGCTGGTGGATAGGGTGAGGGAGGGAAAGGGTTAAGTTTCTGCAGGAAGCTGGTGGATAGGGTGAGGGAGTACACGGGTTAAGTTTCTGCAGGAAGCTGGTGGATAGGGTGAGGGAGGGAAAGGGTCAAGTTTCTGCAGAAAGCTGGTGGAAAGGGTGAGGGAGGGAAAGGGTCAAGTTTCTGCAGAAAGCTGGTGGATAGGGTGAGGGAGGGAAAGGGTCAAGTTTCTGCAGGAAGCTGGTGGATAGGGTGAGGGAGGGAAAGGGTCAAGTTTCTGCAGAAAGCTGGTGGATAGGGTGAGGGAGTACACGGTTAAGTTTCTGCAGAAAGCTGGTGGATAGGGTGAGGGAGGGAAAGGGTCAAGTTTCTGCAGAAAGCTGGTGGATAGGGTGAGGGAATACACGGGTTAAGTTTCTGCAGAAAGCTGGTGGATAGGGTGAGGGAGGGAAAGGGTTAAGTTTCTGCAGAAAGCTGGTGGATAGGGTGAGGGAGGGAAAGGGTTAAGTTTCTGCAGGAAGCTGGTGGATAGGGTGAGGGAGTACACGGGTTAAGTTTCTGCAGGAAGCTGGTAGATAGGGTGAGGGAGGGAAAGGGTTAAGTTTCTGCAGAAAGCTGGTGGATAGGGTGAGGGTGTGAAAGAAAATGAAAGGCAGAAATGACAGAAAAGAAAAGAAAAGGAGCAAGACAGAAACAAAGAGAGTGACAGAAAAGAGGACATTTCTAGCACAGAATTTCCAGAAGGCGGGGATACTGAAAGAGCCCTTGGCATCACCACTGATGCCATAGTCAAAAGAGTAAAATACAAACACAGATGTTGTCAGACTGAATCACGTTTTCTATCAGCTCCCCCCTAAACTTCATCTCCAATGGAATACAGAGAATCCGACAAAAGCATCGGTATCTCGCAATGCAACTAAACATTTTTAAGGCTTCTTTGAGCAACATTCTTATAGCTAGTCCTCGTGCACTCTGAGAGTGTAGGACTTTAAACTCTACAAAACAGAAGAAAAAAAACTTCATCTCCAGGAGACCGACTGTGTGTGATGAGTTTTGGTTTCTCCTGAATTCATAAGAATTTGTATTGTTTACGTTCCCGTTGGTTTAAGTGTCTGATTATCGTCATGTATTTGTGTACGGTAAGGTAGTCTTTAAGACACAAGTAGATCACTCATAAGGAAGATTAGGAAAAGACAGGCAACATTTATAGGCCATTTTATGAGGAAGGGGATTTGGAGCACCTGGTCACAACGGGAAAGCTGGAGGGAAAGAGAGCACCAGGTAGACGCAGGGAGAAAATGCTGGACGGACTTGCAGAGTGGCTGGGGACGAGGAGGGTGGGGAGATGCTAGGGGCAACGAGAGATAGGGACAAATGGAAGTCCATGATCGCCAACGCCATGAGGCAGGGCACCTGATGATGATGAAGGTAGTCTTTTATCAATTGTATGCGTATGCCTGGTGCGTGACTGCGCTTCGATTTGAATTGTCAAGATTTGGCGCCGTATAAGTACGCCGTTTCAGTTTCAGTTTCTCAAGATGACGTCTCTGCGCTCGGAACAGTTCCATATGTACTAACGTCACAGGTGTCGCGTGTATGGTGATCATGGCACAAGCCTTAAGCCTGCTCATAAACCCATGAGCTGGCCAGGTCCTGAG
>JAPXFY010000015.1:2854702-2859702 GCA_030674185.1 Monoplex corrugatus
GGAGAGAGAGGGAGAGAGAGAGGGAGAGAGAGGTAGGAGAGAGAGAGGGAGAGAGAGGTAGGAGAGAGAGAAGGAGAGAGAGAGACTCTCTCTCACACATACTTCATACACATTCACATACACATAAACTCTCTTGCTGTCTGTATGTCTGTCTGTCTGTCTGTCTCTCGTCTTTTTTTTCTCTCACATACATATTCCATCATTCTGTCTGTCTGTCTGTCTGTCTCTGTCTCTCTCTTTCTCTCAAACACCATCTCCCTCCTTCTCTCTGTGTCTTTGTCACACACTGTCTCTGTGACATAGTCTGTCTTTCTCCCTCCCCCCCTCTCTCTCTCACATACACACACTCTCTCTCTCTCACTATCTCTCTCTATCCTCTCTCTCTCTTTTCACTCACTCACAAACAAACAAACAACGAAAAAACAAACTTGCAAACAATCAAATAAACAGAGAAACAAACACCATCCACCCAACCAACCAGCCAATCTACCAGCTAATCACCAACCAGCCAGCCATCTAACCAGCCAACCAGCCAACCAACCAATCAACCAGCCAACCAACCAACCAACAACCAACCAACCAGCCAACCAACAATCAACAACCAACCAACCATCAACCAGCAACCAACCAATCAACCAACCAGCAACCAACCAATCAACCAGCCAACCAACCAACCAATCAACCAGCCAACCAACCAATCAACCAACCAGCCAACCAACCAATCAACCAGCCAACCAACCAACCAATCAACCAACCAACCAGCCAACCAGCCAACCAATCAACCAACCAACCAACCAGCAACACCAACCATCAACCAACCAACCAACCAACCAACCAACCAACCAACCAAATAGAAAGTATTGACGTAGATTGAACTCATCGATAAGATTCAATAAAAACTTTCCCTAGCTCGAAGTACGCATTTTTCAGCTCAATTTTTTTTTTTTTAAATAAATAAAAAGATTACAGACGCAAAAAACAAAAATAAAACCCCAGCGAACAAAAAGAAAAAGGGATTTGTAAAACCGACAGGGAACTGTGTGTGTGTGTGTGTGTTGTGTGTGTGTGTGTGTGTGTGTGTGTGTGTTGTGGTGTGTGTGTGTGTGTGGTGTTGTGTGTGTGTGTGTGTGTGTGTGTGTGTGTGTGTGTGTGTGTGTATGTGTGTGTGTGTGTTGGTGTGTGTATGTGTGTGTGTGTATGTGTGTGTTGTGTGAGTGTGTGTGAGTGTGGTTGTGGTGTGTGTGTGTGTGTGTGTGAGTGTGTGAGGTGTGGTGTGATGTGAGTGTGGTGAGTTGTGTGTGTGTGTGTGTGTGTGTGTGTGTGTGTGTGTGTGTGTGTGTGTGGGTGTCTGTGTGTGTATGCCTGTAATAATGTGAAGGAAATACATCAGGAAGAAATCTTTGTGACAGACTCAAATGGGACATGATAAATCAACTGTTTATGACTGAATCTGTCCTGGACCTTGGGGCTACGCCAAATACCAGGATGAGAAACGATTAAATATTTGAGTATGGACACAAATGGAATATGTATTTAATCACAAAAAAAAATGTTATTCATATGGTTCGATCGTTTCGTCTTCTTTTGTTTTTCTTCTTGTTTTTTCTTCTTCTTGTTGTTTTTCTTCTTCTTGTTTTCTTATTTTCTTTTCATTTTTTTTTTCAAGTTTTTCTTTCTTATTTTCTGTTTTCCCCTTTTCTTTTCTTTTCCTTTGTTTTCTTCGTTTTTTTCCTTCTTCTTCTCTCTTGTTGTTTGTTGGTTGTTGCTGTCCTCCTTCTTCTTTTCTTCTTTCTCTTCTTCTTCTTCTTATTCATAGTTTTCTTCTTCTTCTTGTTAATCGTCTTCTTCTTTTTCTTTTTCGTTTTCTTCTTCTTCTTCTCCTCCTCTGCTCTTGATGGAAGCGCTGTTAAGTTTGGCGGAATGATTCACAGATTACAATCGAACATTTTAGCTTGTCATTCTTAATATTAAGGTAAATATCTTGAAAACTTTTCTTGGGTCCCCCCCATCCACCACACACACACGCACGCACACAGACACACACACACACAACACACAAAACACACACATGCACAACACACACACACATACACAAAAACACACACACACATTCACACACTAACACATACATACACACACACAAACAAAAACAAACACATAGACACACACACATGCACCCCCCCCCCACCAACAACACACTGTCACACACGCTCCCCTCCCCCCTTCTCTCTCTCTTTCGCTCGCTCGCTCTTGCACCCCCCCCCCCCCCAAGTTTGCTGTGTCAATATCCAATCTTCCACACTCTTTGACCTTTTTTCAAACTTTTCTGTTACAATTGCACATATACTCATAATTATTTGTTCGCCATTGACGTCGTTCTTGTAGTGTGGCTACATCTGCTGGTAGGGTGGTCAAAATCACACACCACATACATACACACACATAACACACACACATACACACACACATACAACATACACATACACACACACATACATACAACACACACACACATACACACACACACATACACATACACCACATACACACACACTACACCACACACATACAACACACATACACCACATACACATACACACACAGACAAACATACACACACACACATACACACACACATACATACATACACATAATACATACACACACACATACATACTTACACATACACACACATACACACACACAACACACACATACACACACACACACACATACACACACATCACATACATACACACACACACAACACACACACATACACACACACGACACACACATACATATACAACACAGACACACACATACACACACACAGACACACACCAATACACACACAACATACACACACACACACACACACACATACACACAGACACACACACACATACACACATACACACACACATACACACATACACACAACACACAGACACACACATAAACACACATACACACACATACACACACACAACACACAACACACACTACACACCACACAATACACAACACAACACACGACCACACACACATACACACAGACACACACACAACACATACACACACACACACACACATCACCAACACACAGACACACACACCACAACACACACCAGACACACACACAACACACAACACATAACACACACACAAGTTTGGTTTTCATGTTATGCTGATGTTATGTTCTTCTTTGTGATATCTCCTTAAACAAAAAGGACATTATTTCAGATTACCTGGAAGGGACGTGTGTGTGTGTGTGTGTGGTGCGTGCTACGTGTGTGTGTGTTTGTGTGTGTGTGTTGTGTGTGTGTGTATGTGTGTGTGTGTTGTGTGTGGTATGTGTGTGTATGTCTCTGTGTGCATTATGTGTGTATGTGTGTGTATGTGTGTGTGTGTATGTGTGTGTGTGTGTGTTTTGTGTGGATGTCTGTGTGTGTTGTGTGTGTTTGTGTCTGTGTGTGCGTGCGCGTGAGTGTGCGTGTGTTGAGGAATGAGAAAACAAAATATGTAGCAAGACTTTTTTCGCTGTGTTTAGGACAGACCTTTACCAAATTCTGGTCGAATGCGTGGATCCTTAAAAAGTTGTGGCGCATAAGTTTGGAAGACATGGGGTCAGGGTCAAGGTCACACTGGTCTCCCTCTACCCCCTCCCCCTAAAAAAAGTGTGTGTTTTGAGGGGGGGGGAGAGACCCACCACCAACAAAAACATAAACTCAACGGGATTGTAAGGAATGTGTGTGAGCACAGCACTTTTTCCATAACTTCTACCAATATCTAAAATCATTTTTCTTTGTAGTGTCAGTCTTCCATAGTTCTGGCTGAACGTCATCCTTCGACTGAAGGTTCTTAGAGGTCACAGTGACATTAAAAAGTACAAAACCAGGATTTGCTGTCATAATATTTATATAAAAAGGATGTTTTACAGCGACTAGATTTCTGTCACAATATTTGTATGAAAAGGAGAATGTTAGAATGACTTGGTTTCTGTCACAGTATTTGTATAAAAAGGAGAATGTTAGAATGACTTGGTTTCTGTCACAGTATTTGTATAAAAAGGAGAATGTTAGAATGACTTGGTTTCTGTCACAATATTTGTATAAAAAGGAGAATGTTGGAATGACTTGATTTCTGTCACAATATTTGTATAAAAAGGAGAATGTTAGAATTGATGACTTGGTTTCTGTCACAATATTTGTATAAAAAGGAGAATGTTAGAATGGCTTGGCAATCTTAATTGTTTTTTTTTTATTTCTTATTGTATGTTGCCTTCCCCCTTCTCCCTTTTTCTCTCCACCAACAGAATGTGCACCCCAGGGAAGTTCAGCTTCGTATCAGGAAAGTTCAACAAAGTGGGGATATTTGATTTTTTGTTTGCTTGTTTGTTTGTTTGTTTCTTGTTTCTTTTTTCTCTCTTTCTTCTTTCCATCCTTCTTCTTCTTCTTCTTCTTTTCTCTCTCTCTCTCTCTCTCTTCGTTGGCCCCTACTCTCGCTCTCTTTCTTTCTTCTTTTCTTTCGTTCTTTCTTTCTTTTGTTTTCTTTCGAAATGTTCTCTCTCTCTCTCTCTTTTCCTTCTTTTCTTTCGTTCTTCATTTCTTTCGTTTTCTTTCGAAATTTCTCTCATTCTCTCTCTCTCTCTCTCTTTCTTTCTTCTTCCTTCTTTCTTTCGTTCTTTATTTCTTTTGTTTTCTTTCGAAATCTCTCTCTCTCTCTTTCTTTCTTTCTTCCTTCTTTTCTTTCGTTCTTCATCTCTTTCGTTTTCTTTCGAAATTGCTTTCTTTTTTTCTTTCGTTATTTCTTCTTTATTTCTTTATTTATTTATCACAGACAGGCGATACAAGCGAACGTCCACATGACATAGTTTGAATTCCATGCCCCGTGTTTTTTTGTTTTTTTTTGCAACTGCATTTAAAGGAAGTCTGACAGCAACAAAAAGAAACAAAATTATAGGGAAAAAAACAGAAATAAGAAACAAAACTATTAAA
>JAPXFY010000015.1:2864702-2869702 GCA_030674185.1 Monoplex corrugatus
CACACACCTAAAGCCTGCACATAAACTTTGGTTAAGCCTGCACGTAAGTAGATACATTAACCCTATTATCTGTTATTGATATATTCATATTCGTATTCATATTCATTTCTCTTGTCACAGTGATTTTATCATGTAAAACTCGGGATGCTCTTCCCTTTGAGAGCGCGTCGCCGCAGCGCAACGCCACCCAATTCTGTTTTGACCAAGACTTTGTAGAAAGCCAAGAAAGATAATTGTGACCTCCCACCACGAAATCAGTCTTAACTCGCAGTCAATCGAACAGATGAAAAGGTGACTGAGGGTCTATCTGGGTGTTTTGACTTTTTCTCAAAATTGATTTCTGTAGACTATGATCTATCCGCCAGATGAATTAATTTCTTGAAAAAATATTATTAATCAATTTGAAATGGTAATTTAATGCACTGATCGTAGCAGACAGAATGCAATTTCCTACCAAAAGTACCTGTTTTTGTCTCTTATTATGAACCGTAACCTGTACAGTACCCGCACATGTAATATACTGACGGAAAGCTCTTTGGTGCACCTTTCAGATAATGACAGTAAAATCAGAAACTAACTGGGTCAAAGCCACCAAATAAAGAAATTTAAGGAAAATGTGTAGGAGAGAGAACAAAAACTTCAGAGGCCGTTTTCTCAAAATGGCCGTCATACAACTTGATGACTTTAAACATGAATAACTTCGACATTTCTTTTAGTACAAGCTTCATTCAAGTACCAAAATAATCAGCAGAATGTACACTTTCCAGTGATATGTATATCTCAAAATGCCCAAAATGCTAGTTAAGACTGATTTCGTGCTGGCAGGTCACAGTTGCCTTCAAGGGGAGAGACTAGGGGAAATCACCCTATCTCTCTAATGATTTGTTAGTGTGGACTATCAACTCAGGTGATAAATCAACCATACTGAGTCTCGTCCATTTCAAAGATGCATCTTTGCTCGACTTTTCCTGACCACGCTGCAGGTGTCTGCATCTCTCGGGCCTGGTTGACGGCAAGACGCTTTACGAACGTTAACTCCACAGCATCATGATTACCATCCCCCACTGTCGTGTGTCAGCGTGGCAGTGTAAAAAAGAAGTCTCCCATCCCAAACTCTGTTTCCACAAGATAACGTTAAAAAAATGGGAGACAGAAAGAAATTAAATTAACAAAGTTTCTGCACGCAAGATGAAACATACTTGTCTCCAAAAACACCCCCTTTTTATTCACACACAAAATCCTCAAAGCAAGCACACAGCCACCACTCCCTTTCTCTGAATTCTCTTTTATCATAACAACAACAACAACAACAAAAACATCCACAAAAATGCATGAAAGGATCCTCTTGTGTTTAAGAGGATTATGTTGGCATAAAGGTTTTTCTTCAACCAATGAAGAATGGAATCACCCAAAAGAACGGATATGTTTGACGGTGTGTGTTGAAGTGATTAACCATACTAGAGATAAAAAAAGAGAGAGGGGAGAGAAACAGGCAGACAAAGAGAGAGAGAGAGAGAGAGGGAGAGAGAGAGAGAGACAGACAGAGACAGAGAGACAAAGACTGAGACAGAGAGAGAGACAGAGAGAGAGAAAGAGAGAGAGAGACAGACAGACAGAGACAGAGAGACAAAGACTGAGAAGAGAGAGAGAGAGAGAGAGAGAGGAGACAGACAGACAGACAGAGACAGAGAGACAAAGACTGGAGAAAAGAGAGAGAAAGAGAGAGAGAGAGAGAGAGAGAGAGACAGACAGACAGACAGGGACGCAAAACACGCAGAGAAAGAGAAAGAGAGAGGGGGGTGACACATAAAGAGACTGAGAGACAGTGAGAGAGAGAGAGAGAGAGAGAGAGAGAGAGAGAGACAGACAGACAGACAGACAGGGACGCAGAGAGTAAAACAGGCACAGAGAGAGAGATAGCGAGAAAAGAGAGAGAGAAAGAGAGAGAGACAGCGAGAAAGAGAAAGAGAGAGCGGGGAGAGAGAGAGAGAAAGAGAGAGAGGGGAGAGAGAGAGAGAGAGACAGGGACGCAGAGAGAATACAGGCAGACAAAGAAAGAGAGAGAGAGCGAGCGAGAGAGAGAGAGCGAGCGAGAGAGAGAGACAGAGAGAGAGAAGAGACTAGAGAGAGAGAGAGGACAGACAGAAGACAGACAGACAGACAGACAGACAGGGACGTAAGAACACAGATAGAAAGACAGACAGACAGACAGAAGAGACAGAGAGAACAAAGAGTAAGCTGGTTGGAGAGAGGAATATGCTGGTGGGAAAGAGTAACATGTGGTGGAGAGGTGTGGAGACAAGTGTGTGTGTGTGGGGGGGGGGGTGGGGGTGAGCAAGACAGTGGATGGAGAGGAGAAAGTTTAGAGTTTACCCAAACAGGCAATCGTCGTGCACCGACAATTCCATATGTGCGTCTTCCCATCTTCTGTTTGTGGCCGGCAACTGGGAACCCAAGCACAAACCTCTACACTCTGGCAAGGTCTTGAAATGAGAAAGAAGTGGTGATGGTGGTGGTGGTGGTGGTGGTGGTGGTGGTGGTGGTGGTGGTGTGATGGTGGTGGTGGTGGTGATGGTGGTGATGGTGGTGGTGGTGGTGATGGTGGTGGATGGTGGTGGTGGTGGTGATGGTGTGGTGGTGGTGGTGATGGTGTGTGGTGGTGGTGGTGGTGGGTGGGTGGTGGTGGTGATGGTGGTGGTGGTGGTGTGGTGTGGTGTGTGATGGGGTGGAGTGGTGGGGGTGGTGGTGGTGTGTGGTGGTGGTGGTGGTGGTGGTGATGGTGGTGATGGTGGTGGTGGGGTCGCGGAGGGGGGCAACAGGATTTATGTTACACTGTACTGACACCACTCAACAACTGAATAATTGAATAGGCAGCGAACAACCCGTCTTCATACCGTGGGTCAGGTCTCAAAAAAATGTTGTGAATGTAATAGAAATCATCACCATCATCATCAGGTGCCCTGCCGCATGGCGTTGGCGATCATGGCCTTCCATCTTCTCTATCTCTCGCTGCCCCAGCATCTCCCCCACCCTCCTCATCCCCAGCACTCTGCAAGTCCGTCCAGCATTCTCTCCCTGGATCTACCTGCTGCTCTCTTTCCCTCTAGCTTTCCCGTTGTGACCAGGTGCTCCAAATCCCCCTTCCTCATAAAAATGGCCTATAAATGTTGCTTGTCTTTTCCTAATCTTCCTCATGAGTGATCTACTTGTGTCTGCCTCCATCAAACTGTCTCCTTTGTTTTCTTTGCTGTCCATGGAACTCTCAACATTCTTCCTAGAAACCACATCTCGGCTGCCTCAATCCTGCTCTGGCTTTGCTTGCTGACTGTCCACGCCTCGCATCCGTACAACAGTATTGGTTCTATATAACATTCAAGGACTCTCTTTCTCATGTTAATTGATAGGCATTTGTTGGTAAGAATGCTTGTCATCTTCTTGAATGCTGTTTTGGCTTGGCCGATTCTGCCAGCTATTTCCGATGTGCATCTGCCGTCTGATGAAATGACCGTTCCCAGGTATTTGAACTTATTAACCTGTGTCAAGGTTGTGCCATTTGCTGTTATTTTGCATGAGGGGATTTCATGGGTTTTTTTAGAAATAGAAAGCAGAAATACAGGGCTGGTAGTAAGTGGCAAGAAGACGAAGTCGTGGTAATCAAGAAAAAAAAAAGAAGAAGAAAAAAAAAGAAGAAAAAAAAGAAGAAAAAAAAGAAGAAAAAAAAAAGAAGAAAAAAAAGAAGAAAAAAAAAGAGAAGTCTCCTCATGAAAAACAACAGCAAACTGTACGACAATGAGACAAGGTGAAAGTTCAAATATCAGAGAACAGTCATCTCGCCAGACGGGCAGATGCACATTAGAAATATCCAGCAGAACTGGCCAAGCTAAAACAGCATTCCAGAAAATGAAAAGCGTTCTTACCGACAACGCCTATCAATTGATAACAGGAAGACAGCTTTCCAGTGTTAGACAAAACCAACACTGTTGTATGGATGCGAAACCTGGACAATCAACAAAGTCAGAACAAGACTGAGGCAGCTGAAATGTTACTTCTAAGAAGAATGTTAAGAGTTCCATGGACAGCAAAGAAAACAAACGAGACATCTTGAGAGAAGCAAACACAAAAAGAACACTAGTGAAGAAGATTAGGAAAAGACAAGCAACATTTATAGGACATTTTATGAGGCAAAAGAAATTTGAGCACCTAATCACACCAGGAAAGCTGTAAGGGAAAAAAGCACCAGGTTGACCCAGGGATGGGGACAAAAAGGGTGGGAGATAGACATACAGCAACAATCCATATATTTGTACGGAGGGCCACGATCGCCAACGCCATGCAGCAGGGCACATGGCGATGCTGCTGCTGCTGCTGCTCGCTGCTGCTGCTGCTGCTGCTTCTGATGATGATGATGATGATGGGTCATGAATGACCTCAAGACATTAGATCTTGAATTCTTGGCTCAATCGGGAGTTAGCCAGAGACAGACAAAGACAGAAACAACGACAGACACAGACAGACAAGCAGACTGACAGACACGAGAAAGAACAATCTGCGTTTTGAGGAAAGACCGTTGGCCATATTCGTTGCTGATCTGTTTCTGGAGACAATGACAATGACAAATGTGGGAGTGACTGGTTAAAACCCATGTCTTAAAAATACTGCTGTTGTTGTTCTTTGTGTGTGAGTATGAAAGCTTCCGCGAGCGAGCGCGCACGCGCGCGCGCGAGATAGATAGATAAATAGAGAGAGAGTGGTAGAAAGAAAGAGAGAGAGAGAGAATGAGAAAGAAAGAATGATAGAAAGCGAGTGAGAAAGGGAGGGAGACGGAGGAAGATATATGAAGAGGGAGAGAGAGAGACAGACAGACAGAAACAGAGAGAGAAAGAAACAGACAGATCGACAGTGTGTGTGTGTGTGTGTGTGAGAGAGAGAGAGAGAGAGAGAGAGAGAGAGCAGAAAGAGACGGGGAAGAGGGAGAAAGAGAGCGAGATAGGGCAGAAGAG
>JAPXFY010000015.1:2872202-2902202 GCA_030674185.1 Monoplex corrugatus
TCTGGTTGACAGTTGGGGCACCACTGAAGATTTTACAACCAACTTCCTCCACTCCTCACGGTCCTCAGCTTTCCGCAGAATGATATTCCATTCAAGGCCAGTCCACTCTCTGATATTGTCTTCCCATCTTTTTCTCTGTCTGCCGCTTCGTCTCCCTCCCTGAACTGTTCCTTGCAAGACGGTCTTGGCCAGTCCAGATGATCGTGTGACGTGCCCGTACCACTTCAGTTTGCGTCTTTTCACTGAGGTCAGGAGGTCTTCATACGGCCCGATGGCGTTTTCGATTGGGGTTTTCACTTCCTTATTGGTTATATGATCTTTGTACGAGATACCAAGGAGTTTGCGGAAGCATGTCATCTCCATTGCCTGTATCCTTCTTTCGATGTCTGCTGTTATGGTCCATGTTTCGCATGCATACAAAAATACTGACATGACCAGGGAACGCATCAGTCTGATCTTGGAGCCGATTGCGATATTCTTGTCGTTCCAGATGACTTTTAGCTTGGGAACCCTATCTACCAACTGAAAAAACAACCCTTTGATTCCCTCACCCTATCCACCAGTTCCTGCATGGTTGGCAATGCAGGATGCTGGAGGACGGCATGAAGGAGTCAAAGGTTAAGTTTTAGTTTTGCTAGCAATGGTTGGCAACGCAGGATGCTGGAGGACGGCATGAAGGAGTCAAAGGGTTAAGTTTTAGTTTTGCTAGCAATGGTTGGCAATGCAGGATGCTGGAGGACGGCATGAAGGAGTCAAAGGGTTAATGACATATCCGGATAGTATTTTCTATTAATGACAAACAACCACATTTGGACCTGGTTTTGATCCACTAGTCCTAATTGAACACAAGCAGCACAAGGATAAACGCCACAGACAACTTCGGACAGAATTATACGGTACAAGCTTAATATCTCGATTTTTAGATTTTGTTCAAACATATCAAGCAATGTCAACGATTTAGGCATACTCCAATAAGTATTTTCTTCAAGAGAAAAAATTACCGCAATATATGTTTTAGTTTTTGAGATTCACGATTTTTGTTCAAAACCTATGGCTCATGCCATGAACATTTTTGGATCTTAACTATCCCATATCATCTGTGGCGTGAAGCGCCATCTGGATAAACTGAAACTGAAAGTAGATTAAATGAATATTGTGACACATCTGATCTGAGAAGCACTAATGTATCACAATTCATTTCATATGTTTCAACAGGATCCCATTTATCAGATCTATTTATGAAACATCTTTGCCACAAAAGGAATAAACGCCTCCATGAATCTCATCAAATCATCTTTCTGTAACTGTGTCGGTGATGAACAATAAAAGGAGAACTCAAGGCTTTTAAACACACCAAGGACACCATACAACTGACAGCCCAAAACAAATGGGAATGGCGGACGTTCGTCGCCAATAGCATAACAGACACAAATAATGTAATTTTTTTCGGGTGAAGAACTACTCCATCCCTGTTGATCCCATCACACGCCTTTACAGAAGAAGCAATCCATCAAGGGAGACTGCACTGAACCCATTGCTCAGGGCAGAAGCAATCGATCACCACTGATCTCATGGAAACGTCTTCCCCATAGAAAAGCCAGGAGAATCCTCTCATTGTGCGTAACAAAGTTCAATGGAGGCACTTGACACAAGGACTGGCTCTATGATCAAATCACACAGAACTCTGTGGACACTGCCACCAAATTAGAAAGACGTCTGTAGACATTATAAACAAATAAGAACTTTACAGAAATTGTGACCAAATCAGACAGAATTCTGTAGATACTTTGACTACATTAAAGAGAATTGTGTGGACATTGTGACTAAGTCAGACTGTGGCGATATGAGACACAATTCTGTAGACATTGTGACCACTATGACAGAATTCTGAAGACACTCTGTTTAAATCAGACAGAATTATGTAGATCTATAGACAATGTGTCTAATTCAGACAGAATTCTGAAGACACTTTGTCTAAATCTGAGGGAATTCTGTAGTTCTTTAGACAATGTGTCTAATTCAGACAGAATTCTGAAGACACAGTGTCTAATTCAGACATAATTCTGCAGATATTGTGTCTAATTCAGACAGAACTCTGTAGACATTGTGTCTAAATCAGACAGAATTCTGCAGACATTGTGTCTAATTCTGATAGAATTCTGTAGACATTGTATCTAATTCTGACAGAATTCTGTAGACATTGTGTCTAATTGTGACAGAATTCTGTAGACATTGTGTCTAATTCTGACAGAATTCTGTAGACATTGTGTCTAATTCTGACAGAATTCTGTAGACATTGTGTCTAATTCTGACAGAATTCTGTAGACATTGTGTCTAATTCTGACAGAATTCTGCAGACATTGTGTCCAATTCAGACAGAATTCTGCAGACATTGTGTCTAATTCAGACAGAATTCTGAAGACATTGTGTCTAATTCAGACAGAATTCTGAAGACATTGTGTCTAATTCAGACAGAATTCTGAAGACATTGTGTCTAATTCAGACAAAAATTTGCAGACATTGTCTAATTCAGACAGAATTCTGTAGCATTGTGTCTAAATCAGACAGAATTCTGAAGAAATTATGTCTAATTCGGACAGAATTCTGTAGACATTGTGTCTAATTCAGACAGAATTCTGTAGACATTGTGTCTAATTCAGACAGAATTCTGTAGACATTGTGTCTAATTCAGACAGAATTCTGTAGCATTGCCTAATTCAGACAGAACTCTGTAGACATTGTGTCTAATTCAGACAGAACTCTGTAGACATTGTGTCTAATTCAGACAGAATTCTGTAGACATTGTGTCTAATTCTGACAGAATTCTGTAGACATTGTGTCTAATTCTGACAGAACTCTGTAGACATTGTGTCTAATTCAGACAGAACTCTGTAGACATTGTGTCTAATTCAGACAGAATTCTGTAGACATTGTCTAATTCTGACAGAATTCTGTAGACATTGTGTCTAAATCAGACAGAATTCTGTAGACATTGTGTCTAAATCAGACAGAATTCTGTAGACATTGTGTCTAATTCAGACAGAATTCTGTAGACATTGTGTCTAATTCAGAGAGAATTCTGTAGACATTGTGTCTAAATCAGACAGAACTCTGTAGACATTGTGTCTAATTCAGACAGAACTCTGTAGACATTGTGTCTAATTCAGACAGAATTCTGTAGCATTGTGTCTAAATCAGACAGAATTCTGAAGAAATTATGTCTAATTCGGACAGAATTCTGTAGACATTGTGTCTAATTCAGACAGAATTCTGTAGACATTGTGTCTAATTCAGAGAGAATTCTGTAGACATTGTGTCTAAATCAGACAGAACTCTGTAGACATTGTGTCTAATTCAGACAGAACTCTGTAGACATTGTGTCTAATTCAGACAGAACTCTGTAGACATTGTGTCTAATTCTGACAGAATTCTGTAGACATTGTGTCTAATTCTGTAGACATTATGACCAATGTGACAGTGAGAGACACATTGAGACGGAATGACAGAGAAAGACAGACACAGAGAGACAGAAGAGAAAGAAACACAGACAGACAGACAGAGAAAATGAAAGAGAGAGAAAGAGAAACAGTGAGACAGAGAGAGACAGAGGCAGAAAGAAGAGAGAGAGAGAGAGAGAGAGAGACAGACAGACAGACAGAGACAGAGGCAGAAAGAGATACAGAGAGAGAGAGAGAGACTGACAGACAGACAGAGAGGAACAGAGACAGAGAGGCAGAGAGACAGAGACAAGGAAATATAAGAGGATGGATGCCTGCCTTAAAATCTGTGAAATATTTTTCATCATCGTCAGCATTAATCCCATGTCCTCCGTTCCACACAAGCGTGAACAAGGTAAACCACTTTCCCCTGCTGGTGTCATTTTTCCCTTTTATCTTTTGAACGTCCGATCGATACTTTCCCCATAAGCAAGATTAAAGAGGTAACGACGGGAGGCAACTCTCACAGGCAGCAGAGTGGCGTCCCTTTGCCTTGCCAGCAACGAAATGATGGCGCTTATCATGTTAAAAGGAATGAAATCATTGCAAAATGATCGTGTCTGCTTTGCTAGTCTTTGTTCGTCTGCTGGTTCGTTTATTTGTTTGATTTTGTTTTGTGTGAAATTATTTCGATGATCATTCAGTTATTCGTTATTCTCTTTGCTGGGCGTGGTAGTCGATTCCGTGAATGTCAGACTTCCAATCACAAGGTCCTGGGTTCGATCCGCCCAGATATTCCCACCTGGTGGGTAAAAGGTGGAGATTTTTCCCATCTCCCAGGTTAATATGTGTGTAGACCTGCCAGTGACTAAACCTCCATGTGTCTCATCATCATCATCGTCATCGTCATCATCATCGTCATCGTCACCATCACCACCATCATCATCATCGTCACATCATCATGTGCTCTACCGCATGGCGCTGACGATCATGGCCCTCCATACGAATCTATATCTTGTCGCTGCAAGTACATCTCCTACCCTCTCTGTCCTCAGCCACCCTGCAAGTCCGTCCAATGTTTTCTCCCTGGGTCTACCTGGTGTCCTCTTTCCCTTCACTTTAGCTTTCCTGTTGTGACCAGGTGCTGCAATTCCCCTTTCCTCATAATATGTCCTATAAATGTTGCTTGCCTTTTCCTAATTTTCTTCATAACTTGTTTTTCTTGTGTCTGCCTTCTTCAAGACTTTCGTGTGCCCACGCTTGCAGAATACCAAATACGCACGTTAAAAATCTTGTAAGTCACTATCAGTGGCTGGCTTTTGAAAAACACGAAAACACTTAGTGTGCAACCAACAACAAGTTTGAGAAAAAGGGCTTGAAGCTAATAATTTGTACTGCTGGAAAATACAGTATTGCTATCATCATTATTATCCACTCACCTATCCACGAATTATTTCTTGTACAGCGTTACCCTCCACACACATTTAGACTCACTGCGCAATACACATAATCAGACATTCAGTCATTCTTCAGTCAATCAATCAATGAGTTAATCAGCCAGTCTGTCAGTCAATCAGTCAATCAATCAATGAGTTAATCAGCCAGTCTGTCAGTCAATCAGTCAATCAATCAATGAGTTAATCAGCCAGTCTGTCAGTCAATCAGTCAATCAATCAATGAGTTAATCAGCCAGTCTGTCAGTCAATCAGTCAATCAATCAATGAGTTAATCAGCCAGTCTGTCAGTCAATCAGTCAATCAATCAATGAGTTAATCAGCCAGTCTGTCAGTCAATCAGTCAATCAATCAATCAATCAATGAGTTAATCAGCCAGTCTGTCAGTCTATCAGTCAATCAGTCAATCAATCAATGAGTTAATCAGCCAGTCTGTCAGTCAATCAGTCAATCAATCAATGAGTTAATCAGCCAGTCTGTCAGTCTATCAGTCAATCAATCAATGAGTTAATCAGTCAGTCTGTCAGTCAATCAGTCAATCAATCAATGAGTTAATCAGCCAGTCTGTCAGTCTATCAGTCAATCAGTCAATCAATCAATGAGTTAATCAGCCAGTCTGTCAGTCTATCAGTCAATCAGTCAATCAATCAATGAGTTAATCAGCCAGTCTGTCAGTCTATCAGTCAATCAATCAATGAGTTAATCAGCCAGTCTGTCAGTCTATCAGTCAATCAGTCAATCAATCAATGAGTTAATCAGCCAGTCTGTCAGTCAATCAATCAATGAGTTAATCAGCCAGTCTGTCAGTCAATCAGTCAATCAGTCAATCAATCAATGAGTTAATCAGCCAGTCTGTCAGTCAATCAGTCAATCAATCAATGAGTTAATCAGCCAGTCTGTCAGTCTGTCAGTTAGTCATCTGTCTGTCATCAGACTACAATGATGGCAACCAATCATCTAACCATACACACATCAAAAGTTGCTTCACTGACTCATTAGTATACTCTGTCGCAAAGAATGTTCAGTATGCGGCAGTCACAATGACAGGATAATAAACAACAACACGAAGAACAACAATACTAGTGATGATAATACTAATATAACAACAAGAACAAAAACAATAATAATAATGATGATAACAGTACAACAAGAACAAGAATAATAATAACAATAATTTCAATAATAATAATCATCATAATAATAACAATAACAACAACAATAACAATAATGATAATAATGGTAATAATAATGATAATAACAATAACATAACAATAATGATAATAACAATAACATAACAATAACGATAATAACAATAATAATAATAATAACAATAACAATAATGATAATAACAATAAATCACATTTATAATAATAAATAATAACGATAATCACTTGTACAGGGTGTCATCTCACAAGAGCTGTAAGCGCTTCACAACAGCATAGGTAACAGTAGCAGCCAAAACATGTCAACCCCTACAGCTGCAATGAATGGGACGAACCGCACGCTAGGTATGTAATGTTACAGAAGAAATAAAATAAAAACCGTGAATTATGTATTACATATTAACAAAGACGATGGGGTATGAATGAAAAAGGTACATACAATCATAGGCCCATTCCTTCGAAAGAACTGATTAATGAATCCTCTCTCCTCTCTCTCTCTCTCTCTCTCTCTCTCTCTCTCTCTCTCTCTCTCTTTCTCTTCTCTCTCTCTCTCTCTCTCTCTCTCTCTCTCTCTCTCTCTCTCTCTCTCTCTCTGTATGTGTTAACACACACAAGTTCAATTTCGTAATACATTCATGGATGGAAATGCGCGTTAGCATACACATCAAACACTCGCTCATTCACATACAAGCACACACACAAAATAATAATAATAATAATATATTTTATTTATATAGCGCAAAATCTTGATAAAATCAAATCTAAGCGCTGAGCGTATACATGCATACATACCTACATACATATGAGCGTATACATGCATACATACATGCATACATATTACATACATAAATCTAAGCTGAGCGTATACATGCATACATACATACATACATAAATCTAAGCGTATACATACATACATACATACATAAAACACATACATACATACGTACGCACATGCATACATAATAATTACAATATTTATATAGCGCAAATCTCGACAAAATCAAATCCAAGCGCCGAAAAGACACACACGCACACACGCACGCACGCACACACACGCACACACGCACACACACACACACACACACACACACACACACACAAAAACACACATGCATGGCCACAAATGGGGAGAAAAAAATAAAAGCAATAAAAGCAAGAATAAAACCAATGGAAAACCACAGAGAGCACATCATATACAATTATATATTAAAACAAAGTGATTCCCCTCCGAGCGGAGACAGGCTGCAGAGGGGGGTTGAGTGAGGTTAGGATTTTATGCAGAGGAGAAAAGGTGAGTTTTGAGAGCGGACTTGAAGGAGGCAAAAGTAGGTTGCTGACGGACTGAGAGAGGAAGTTTGTTCCAGGAGAGTGGACCAGAAACAGAGAAGGCTCGTGGACCATAGGTATTGAGCTTAGTGCGTGGAAAGCGAAAAGTCAGAGGATCGGAGGCAGAGCGGAGGGTACGTGAGGGAATATAGATCTCAAGTAGGCTTGACAGGTAATCGGGGGCTGCGTTATTGAGGCTTTTGTAGCACATGGTGTGCTGTTTGTACTGTATGCGCTTTGATACAGGGAGCCAGTGAAGTTGTGCCAGGAGAGGAGATATGTGGTCAGCTTTTTTCTTTTTGAGTACAAGGCGTACAGCATTGTTTTGAATGCGCTGTAGGATGTGAATGGTGGAGGCAGGAAGACCAGACAGGAGTGAATTGCAATAGTCAATGCGAGACATTATGAAGGAGAGAACGAGTTTTGCAGTTGTTTCGACAGAGAGATACTTCCTGAATCCTCTCTCTCTCTCTCTCTCTCTCTCTCTCTCTCTCTCCTCGCTCTCTCTCTCTCTCTCTCTTTCTCTCTCTCTCTCTCTCTGTATGTGTTAACACACACAAGTTCAATTTCGTAATACATTCATGGATGGAAATGCGCGTTAGCATACACATCAAACACTCGCTCATTCACATGCAAGCATACACACACACACACACACACACACACACACACAGAGAGAGAGAGAGAGAGAGAGAGAGAGAGAGAGAGAGAGATGGATGTGTGTGTGGTGAGAGAGAGAGAGAGAGAAGAAAGAAAGAAAGAAATAAAAAGAGAGAGAGAGAGAAGAAAGAAAGAAAGAAAGAAAGAGAGAGAGAGAAAGAAAGAGAGAGAGAGAGAGAGAGAGAGAGAGAGAGAGAGAGAGAGAGAGAAAAACTGAAACTGAAAATGGTTTATTGCCATTGACATTTTTGTCGTGGCAAGGAGCATAAAACAAAGTCATTAAATTTTACGGCGACGTTTTCGCGAAATAAAGATTTTATAGATATAGTCATGGCTGACATTACATCCATTTGAATTTTTTTCCTAATGATGAAGAAAAAATTGACGGAAAAAAGTTGAACAAAAAGTTGAACAAAAAGTTGAAGAAACAGTTGACCACCCGACGTAATTAGTCATATAAGTAAGAGGAAGACCCAAATCCGGCAAATAAACATAAGAGAGAGAGAGAGAGAGAGAGAGAGAGAGAGAGAGAGAGAGAGAGAGAGAGAGGAGAGAGAGAGAAACAGAGAAAGAGAGAGACAGAGACAGACACACAGAGCCAAAGAGACAGAGCTTACAGGTGAAATGGCGGATATTTAACACAGGCATAAAATCGTGATAATTCAGACAGACAGACAGATTAAACAAACTGCAGTCCACTAGAACTATGTTCCCTCAACAACCCACAATGCCAATGGTTAAGACAATGACGTTACTGTTGGGAGGTGTAGGTTCGAACCTACCTGAATATCAACAGACGTGTAAAGGATTGGAGATAATAACCATCTCCCAAGACAACATACGTACTAAGCTGATACCACCAGAGTGATGGAAACGTTAAGATGGGCAGCCAACAGCCAGTGGACCTATCAAACACTAAGCTGATACCACCAGAGTGATGGAAACATTAAGATGGGCAGCCAACAGCCAGTGGACCTATCAAACACTAAGATGATACCACCAGAGTGATGGAAACATTAAGATGGGCAGCCAACAGCCAGTGGACCTATCAAACACTAAGCTGATACCACCAGAGTGATGGAAACATTAAGATGGGCAGCCAACAGCCAGTGGACCTATCAAACACTAAGCTGATACCACCAGAGTGATGGAAACATTAAGATGGGGCAGCCAACAGCCAGTGGACCTATCAAACACTAAGCTGATACCACCAGAATGATGGAAACATTCAGATGGGCAGCCAACAGGCCAGTGGACCTATCAAACACTAAGCTGATACCACCAGAATGATGGAAACATTAAGATGGGCAGCCAACAGGCCAGTGGATCTATCGAACAGTAAGTTGACACCACCAGAATGATGGAAACATTAAGATGGGCAGCCAACAGGCCAGTGGACCTATCAAACAGTAAGCTAACACCACCAGAATGGTGGAAACATTAAGATGGGCAGCCAACAGGCCAGTGGACCTATGAAACAGTAAGCTGACACCACCAGAATAATGGAAACATTAAGATGGACAGCCAACAGGCCAGTGGACCTATGAAACACTAAGCTGACACCACCAGAATGATGGCAACATTAAGACGGGCAGCCAACAGGCCAGTGGACCTATGAAACAGTACGCTGACACCACCAGAATGATGAAAACATTAAGATGGGCAGCCAACAGGCCAGTGGACTATGAAACAGTACGCTGACACCACCAGAATGATGAAAACATTAAGATGGACAGCCAACAGGCCAGTGGACCTATGAAACAGTACGCTGACACCACCAGAATGATGAAAACATTAAGATGGGCAGCCAACAGGCCAGTGGACCTATGAAACAGTACGCTGACACCACCAGAATGATGAAAACATTAAGATGGACAGCCAACAGGCCAGTGGACCTATGAAACAGTACGCTGACACCACCAGAATGATGAAAACATTAAGATGGACAGCCAACAGGCCAGTGGACCTATGAAACAGTACGCTGACACCACCAGAATGATGAAAACATTAAGATGGACAGCCAACAGGCCAGTGGACCTATGAAACAGTACGCTGACACCACCAGAATGATGAAAACATTAAGATGGGCAGCCAACAGGCCAGTGGACCTATGAAACAGTACGCTGACACCACCAGAATGATGGAGACATTAAGATGGGCAGCCAACAGGCCAGTGGACCTATGAAACAGTACGCTGACACCACCAGAATGATGGAGACATTAAGATGGGCAGCCAACAGGCCAGGTTTGCGGACTGGAATTGAACTCGAGATATCCGATGTCGTGTCTACGACTCTACCAAGGAACCAACCAACCCGCAGTTAGCCAGGTTCCGACAACAAAAAAGGGAGTTTGTTTATATGGCTTGACAATTTTGTTTCATCTTTCTGTTTCACGTGCTTTCTCCATCAGGAAAACACGAGTTGTCGGCAACGAATCAGGGGCCATTACTCTGTTTTTACCCCCTGCTGGAGTTATCGTTCATTACGACGTCCTTGATCTTTCTACTAGAAACAATCTTCAAACGGTTTTCTTCCCAAACTTTTCTTTCCTAAAAAAAACTTCGTTCATCTCCGGAAGTTATTTGCCATAAACACTCTTCTCTTCATGTGGAACGTTTTGGAGTATGGAACTATCGATTCAGAAAACAAACAAACAAACAAACAAACAAACAAAGTGAAAGCTACCTTCCCCCTTTCTATCAATCTGTTTGTCTGCCTGTCTTTTGTCTGTCTCTCTGTGTCGCTCTCTCATTATTTCTTGAAGGAAATTTTATTGCTGTGTCAGCACTAGTTCACGGTAATAAATAACAGAAACTGAAAACAGAAATACAATAATAAAGGCAGTGATTGAGTGTCCTGCATATCATAACATCTCTCTCTCTCTCTCTCTCTCTCTCTCTCTCTCTCTCTCTCTCTCTCGCTTTTTCAGTAATGAAGACATCGAATACAAGACTGATTTTATAAAAGATTTCGCTGTAGTGTAGTGGTCAATGGAACCGACTACCAGGTGGAAGGTTGTGGGTTCGAATCCCTATCAGGCCCCTTACAAAAATGATGGCAAGATTTTTCGGCTCTAACCGGCTCCTACCCAGAGCTGGACGTGTTATAATAATAATAATAATTACAATATTTATATAGCGCAAAATCTCGACAAAATCAAATCTAAGCGCTGAAACAGACACACCACGCACGCACACACGCACGCACGCACGCACACGCACACGCACGCGCACACACACACACACACACACACACACACACGCATGGCTATAAACGGGGAGAAAGAATAAAAGCAATAAAAGCAAGAATAAAAGCAATGGAAAATTATAGAGAGCATAGCATATACAATTATATATTATAACAAAGTGATTCCCCTCCGAGCGGAGACAGGCTGCAGAGGGGGGTTGAGTGAGGTTAAGATTTTATGCAGAGGAGAAAAGGTGAGTTTTGAGAGCGGACTTGAAGGAGACAAAGTAGGTTGCTGACGGACTGAGAGAGGAAGTTTGTTCCAGGAGAGTGGACCAGAAACAGAGAAGGCTCGTGGACCATAGGTATTGAGCTTAGTGCGTGGAAAGCGAAAAGTCAGAGGATCGGAGGCAGAGCGGAGGGTGCGTGAGGGAGCATAGATCTCAAGTAGGCTTGACAGGTAATCGGGGGCTGCGTTATTGAGGCTTTTGTAGCACATGGTGTCTAGTTTGTACTGTATGCGCTTTGATACAGGGAGCCAGTGAAGTTGTGCCAGGAGAGGAGATATGTCGTCAGCTTTTTTCTTTTTGAGTACAAGGCGTACAGCATTGTTTTGAATGTGCTGTAGGATGTGAATGGTGGAGGCAGGAAGACCAGACAGGAGTGAATTGCAATAGTCAATGCGAGACATTATGAAGGAGAGAACGAGTTTTGCAGTTGTTTCGACAGAGAGATGCTTCCTGAGCAGGCTTATACGATGGAGATGATAGTAGCAAGATCTGGCAGTTTGAGAAACAAAGTTGTTCATGGAGAGGGTAGAGTCAATGCAGACACCAAGGTTTTTAGCTGAATCAGAAATTGGGACTGATGTGTTACATAATGGGAGAGAAAGAGGAGGCAGCTGAGAAAGTTTCTGACGGGTGCCAATGAGGATAGCTTCTGTCTTGTCGTCATTAAGCTGAAGTTTGTTGAACGTCATCCAGTTCTTAATGTCCGAGTAACACTCAGTGGTGCGAGTCAACAGGCGCTGTATATTATCAGGTGAGTCACTGTCTTGAAGTTGGGTGTCATCAGCATAGAAGTGGTGTTTTATAGAGTGGGAGTTGATGGTGGACAGGGGGGAGGTAAAAAGAGTGAAAAGAGCAGGGCCAAGGACAGATCCTTGTGGAACACCACAGGTTAGGTATGCAGGTTGAGAGTAAGTGCCATTGATGGACTCAGTGGGAAGACTGACCACACAGTCGAGTCTCATCCACTTCACGGATGTGTCATGGCCGGTGTTGCTCAAATCTTCTGACCAGCACCGCAGGTTATGTATCTCTCAGACCGGGCTCACGCCGGAATATATTATAATTGCAAACGAAGAGTACAGCCCGGTCAACCCTAGATGGAACTCCACAGAGTCAAGATTATCATCCTCCTCGTCCTCCTCGTCATCATCATCGCATTGTAAAAACTGTGCACACTTCCCTGGCCATTACAATACAATACAATACAATACAATACAATACAATACAATATTTTATTTATATAGCGCAAAATCTTGATAAAATCAAATCTAAGCGCTAAAACAGACACACACGCACGCACGCACACACACGCACTCACACACACACACACACACACACACACACACACACACGGCTATAATTGGGGAGAAAGAATAAAAGCAATGGAAAATTATAGAGAGCATATTAAGGTGGCGAAGAAAATGGGAACCTCGCCCCCCCCCCTCACCAACCCCACCCCCCAAAAAAACAACCACCAAAACACACACACACACACACACACACACACACACACACACACTCACACAAACATAAAAAGTAAAAACGTGAGCACAAAGGTAAATCTCCCTGGTGCAATGGTCTTTAAAAACAAACAGACAAGCTGACAGTGTACGAGGTGAATGAAGCCAGGATGTTGACGATACATCGTTGTTACATCAGAAGCAGAGATGTCAGGAGTTATTCATATTCATTTCTTATGTCACAGTGGATTTACCATGTCAATGTCGGAATGCTCTCCCCTTTCACAGCGCGTCCATGCAGTGCAGCGCCACCCAACGTTTTTACCAAGAACCAGAAGAACAAGCAAACCAAAGCAAACGCGTATTCAACACAAAACAAGACAAGCGCAAATTTTCGGCCAACCGGCCTTTGTCAAGCGCGAATGCACGGCCACAAACGGACCACAAACACCACCCAACAATGGATAATAAAAAGAGGACTAAAAGCTTCCCTGCCGCCTCGTCCAGTGGATAAAAAGGGTTCCTGTTTGCTTGGGCGCGGGCAGTCGCACTTGTTTTGGATCTCGTTTTTACCAAGACTTTAGTTTCAGTTTCAGTTTCTCAAGATCACGTCTCCGCGCTCGGAATGAATTCCATATGCATTAATTTAACGTCACAGGTGCCATGTGATGGAGAGATCCAGAATGATCACGGCACAATCCTTAAGCCTGCACATACACCCACAAGCTGGCCAGGTCCTATGTTTTACCTAGTCTATATTTTTTTTGTACTAGTGTTGTACCAGTCTATTATTGGAACAATCTTGGTTATATGAAAATGACATGTGTATCTGTGTATCTTATCTTTACAGATCGGAACAGGTAAATAAAGTAAATATAATAATTAAAGGTCTGAATCACAATAACCACTCAGTATAAACTTGATTACATAATCACAACCACTCAGTAAAAACTTGATTACATAATCACAACTAACCACTCAGTATAAACTTGATTACATCACAGAAAGCCCCCCCCCCACCCCCACCCCCAGCCCCAGTCAATGCACAAAGCCCTCGCTGCTTACCAACAAGATGACAACAATATTTCCATGATCACAGCCCCGCCAAGACTTCACAAGGGGAAGAGGGTGACCTGGCTCAAGGGGAGGGACCTGAAAAATCAACCTGTCTTTCCACTGATTTTGTACCAAGGTAGCCAGGCCAATGACCTGCCCTTCACGATTTTCAACTGCCGTGGGATCCTTAGCGTGTGCAAGCCAGAAGGCACACGGGTCCGAGTCGTTTTTCGTCCCCTTCCAAAGGACTAGACGTCCTGTTCGATTTTCCAGTCAAACTGAAGAGAAATGTCGAGGCCTCAACAGGAAATGAGTGAATAGGTCATTAAAAAGAGCAAACAAATAAAAAACAACTGTTGATGTATGTTTCCAAACTGATGCACAGCACCTCTACCACTGAGAGAGAGAGAGAGAGAGAGAGAGAGAGAGAGAGAGAGAGAGAGAGAGAGAAAGAGAGAGACAGACAGACAGAGACAGAGAGAGAGCAAGAGAGAGAGAGAGACAGACAGACAGAGAGACAGAGAGAGAGAGACAGACAGACAGAGACACAGAGAGAGAGACAGAGAGAGAGACAGAGAGAGAGACAGAGAGAGAGAGAGAGAGAGAGAGAGAGAGAGAGAGAGAGAGTACAATTAGAACTCAGGCAACATGCATCTTCAAGGCTCTTTACACAAGAAAGTTTGCGCTGTCTTAAAGTTAGTCTCTATGGATAAGTGACTGTTAACATAATTCATAGGCTTTTATTGTATTGTTGAAGTTCAGTTCAGTTGATTGAGTTTTAAAGTCCTACCACTCTTACAGTATACGAGGACTAGCGAAAATAATTTTTTGAAGAAGTCTTCAATAATTTTAATGCATTGAGAGAAACCGATGCTTTATTCGGTTCTCTGATCCACCCTGGATGGCAATCGAATGGGTGAATGGATGAATGATTGTTGAAGAATAACTGTGACCTATATTGTATTCCCAAAATGGTTGAAGTACGCATTATCTACCAACGACTATGTATTATAATTTGTGTTTGCATAATGTTTGTAGTGTGTTCACATCCCTTCAAATGGGCCTTTGGCCTTACTGAATGAACTTCTGATTTTGATGCTCACTCTGATCCTGATTTTGATTTTGATTTTGATTTTGATGCCGATTCTGAGTCTGATTCTGATTTTGACGCTGATTCTGATGCTGAGCCTGACTCTTGATGCTTAGTCTGAGTCTGAATCTGACTCTGATTGATTCTGACTCTGATTCTGAGTCTGATTGTGATTTTGATGCTGAGTCTGATTTTGAAGCTGATTCTGATTCTGAGTCTGACTCTGACGCTGACTGTGATTCTGATTCTGAGTCTGACTGATGCTGAGTGTGATTCTGATGCTGAGTGTGATTCTGATGCTGAGTGTGATTCTGATGCTGAGTGTGATTCTGATGCTGAGTGTGATTCTGATTCTGATGCAGAGTGTGATTCTGATGCTGAGTGTGATTCTGATGCTGATTGTGATTCTGATGCTGATTCTGATTCTGATGCAGAGTGTGATTCTGATTCTGAGTGTGATTCTGATGCTGAGTGTGATTCTGATTCTGAGTGTGATTCTGATTCTGAGTGTGATTCTGATGCTGAGTGTGATTCTGATGCAGAGTGTGATTCTGATTCTGAGTGTGATTCTGATGCTGAGTGTGATTCTGATTCTGATGCAGAGTGTGATTCTGATGCTGATTCTGATGCAGAGTGTGATTCTGATGCTGAGTGTAATTCTGATGCTGAGTGTGATTCTCATGCTGATTGTGATTCTGATGCTGAGTGTGATTCTGATTCTGATTCTGATGCAGAGTGTGATTCTGATTCTGATGCTGAGTGTAATTCTGATGCTGAGTGTGATTCTCATGCTGATTCTGATTCTGATGCTGAGTGTGATTCTGATGCTGATTCTGATTCTGATGCAGAGTGTGATTCTGATTCTGATGCTGAGTGTGATTCTCATGCTGATTCTGATGCTGAGTGTGATTCTGATTCTGATGCTGAGTGTGATTCTGATGCTGAGTGTAATTCTGATGCTGATTCTGATGCAGAGTGTGATTCTGATGCTGAGGCTGAGTGTGATTCTGATGCTGAGGCTGACTGATGCTGAGTGTGATTCTGATGCTGAGTGTGATTCTGATGCTGAGTGTGATTCTGATGCTGAGTGTGATTCTGATGCTGAGTGTGATTCTGATGCTGAGTGTAATTCTGATGCTGATTCTGATGCTGAGTGTAATTCTGATTCTGATGCTGAGTGTGATTCTGATGCTGAGTGTGATTCTGATGCTGAGTGTAATTCTGATGCTGATTCTGATGCAGAGTGTGATTCTGATTCTGATGCTGAGTGTGATTCTGATGCTGAGGCTGACTGATGCTGAGTGTGATTCTGATGCTGATTCTGATGCTGAGTGTGATTCTGATGCTGATTCTGATGCTGAGTGTGATTCTGATGCTGAGTGCGATTCTGATGCTGATTCTGATTTTGATGCAGAGTGTGATTCTGATTCTGATGCTGAGTGTGATTCTGATGCGGAGTGTGATTCTCATGCTGATTCTGATTCTGATGCTGAGTGTGATTCTGATTCTGATGCTGAGTGTAATTCTGATGCTGAGTGTGATTCTGATGCTGATTCTGAGTGTGATTCTGATGCTGATTCTGATGCTGATTCTGATGCTGATTCTGATGCTGAGTGTGATTCTGATGCTGATTCTGATGCAGAGTGTGATTCTGATTCTGATGCTGAGTGTAATTCTGATGCTGATTCTGATGCTGAGTGTAATTCTGATGCTGAGTGTGATTCTGATGCTGATTCTGATGCTGATTCTGATGCTGATTCTGATGCTGAGTGTAATTCTGATGCTGAGTGTAATTCTGATGCTGAGTGTAATTCTGATGCTCAGTGTGATTCTGATGCTGAGTGTGATTCTGATGCTGATTTTGATGCAGAGTGTGATTCTGATTCTGATGCTGAGTGTGATTCTGATTCTGATGCTGAGTGTAATTCTGATGCTGAGTGTGATTCTGATGCTGATTCTGATTCTGATGCTGAGTGTGATTCTGATGCTGAGTGTGATTCTGATGCTGAGTGTGATTCTGATGCTGAGTGTAATTCTGATTCTGATGCTGAGTGTGATTCTGATGCTGAGTGTAATTCTGATTCTGATGCTGAGTGTGATTCTGATGCTGATTGTGATTCTGATGTTGAGTCTGACTGATTCTGAGTGTGATTTTGATTCTGATTCTGACATCACTGGTAATCTCTCAAAGCCAGACAACCAGGTCCTATTCTGACAACAGAAAGGAATTCCAACACACGTCAAACCACGCATCGACCTGGAACCAAACCCAAATGCCCAGGTGGCGCAGTCGTGTCACAGACTTGGCCAAAGTCTTATCGCCCGTGAACAGAAACAACAGGTCATGAATATTCAAGAGGCACGAGCCGGGGGGGGGGGGGGGGACCTAAAGTCATCAATGACCCAAGAGGAGTGCGAGGGAAGGAGCAAGTGAGATTACCATTTTGACAGGTCGTCACCACTGTCTGCTGCCTTATCTCCCTTTCTGACCGTCAGTGTCAAGTTGTGGTGTGTGCAGTCTGTGACCGGGGTCAAAGTCAGTGGGTCAATGGAATATGCATTGTTGTGCACGTGCAGGCCTGTGATGTAACACTGGATAAAGCGACCCCTTCTGGTAGTGGACACAAAGGCAGATAACCGGGCAAGCAATCAATCAAGCCAATGTGCAAGCAGCGAACCAAGCAAAGAAATAATAATAATAATGAAACAGCTACTACTACATGTAGTACTACTGATAACATTAATAATAATGATGATAATAACAATAACAACAAATTCAATAAAATAATAATAAGAAGAAGAAGAACAACAACAACAACAAAACAAAAACAATTATAATATTAACAAAAGTGATGACAATAATGATAACAAGATAATAATAATAATAATAATAATAATAATAATGATAATAATTGGACATGTTTGTAGCCCAATATAATATTATCAAGCATAAAGCGCTTTGTATTTACGATTTTCTTCGTAATTATACAGACGTCCACACACACACACACACACACACAGACACACACACACACACACAAACACACGCACACACTCACACACACACACACACACACACACACACACACACACACACACACACACACTCACACACAAACACACTCACACACACACACACACACACACACAATCATCATCATCATCATCATCATCATCATCATCATCATCATCATCATCATCATCATCATCATCATCATCATCATCAGGTGCCCTGCCGCATGGCGTTGGCGACGATGGACTTCCATCTGTCTCTATCTCTCGTTGCCCCAGCATCTCACCCACCCTCCTCATCCCAGCCACTCTGCAAGTCCGTCCAGCATTCTCTCCTGGGTCTACTGGTGCTCTCTTTCCCTCCAGCTTTCCCGTTGTGACCAGGTGCTCCAAATCCCCCTTCCTCATAAAATGGCCTATAAATGTTGCCTGTCTTTTCCTAATCTTCCTTATGAGTGATCTACTTGTGTCTGCCTCCATCAAGACTGTCTCGTTTGTTTCTTTGCTGTCCATGGAACTCTCAACATTCTTCTGAGAACCCACTCACACACACACACACACACCCCCTTAATAACACAACACAAAAATACGCCAAGACTGAACAGACTTCCACCCTCCCTTCGCCTAACACCTACCCTTTCTGCTTTTAAATCCAAATAAAAACCCACCACTTTTTCCTGCAATGAATTCTACAACTACCTCTATACCTCAGTTTGTGTAGGTCTTTGTGTGTATATTGTAATGTAGTGCGTGTTGATTGCACGCCTATGTCTGGTGCGTGAGTGCGCTTTGATTTGAATGGTCAAGGCTAGGCCCCATATAAATGCTGTTATCAATAGTCTAGAGATGACGACGATGATGATGAAGATGAGGATGAGGAGGATTATTGTTACTGTCAAGTGGGCACCACTGAAAGAACTGCTGGAAAAGAAGCATTTAGAGACTGGATCTGAGCGAGGAGCAGTGACGGTCTGTGACGAACAGTCAAAGACATTTAGTTCCAGATTTCAATAGCAGACGACGTAAAAGGTCTGCCACCATGCTCGCCTCTTGTGAATTTCGGGACATGAAAAGTTCAAAAAGAACTTGTTTAATAGACCACACAGGCAAGGGACTGAAAAAGCAGGTGACAAAACAAACAAAGAAACAACCGACCGACCGACCGACCGACCAACCAACCAACCAACCAACCGACCGACCGATCGACCGACCGACCAACTAACCAACCAACCAATCAACCAACCGACCGACCAACCGACCAACCAATCAACCAACCAACCAACCAACCAACCAACCAAACCTAACGACAAAAACAAACAAAACAAAGAAACCAACAAAAACCCAACGACAAAAACAAAGAAAAAACAAACCCAACAACAAACAACAACAACAACAAAGACATCGACAATGTTACCAGCATGAACATCCAGCAACAACAACAACAACAACAGCACAAGAGGTAATTACAAGAATAATCAGTCATAAATTTTTGGATCTGGAAAACAAAACAAAATATAAACAAAGACCTCACAAACAAACAAAGAAGAAAGAACAGACAATCAAGTCTCACACCAACCAACCAACCATCCATCAACCAACCAACCAACCAACCAACCAACCAACCAACCCACCAACCAACCAACCCACCAACCAACCAACCCACCAACCAACCATATCAACCAGCCTACCAACCAAAGTAAACCAAATCAAACCAACTAGCCAACCAACCAACCCACCAACCAACCAACCAACCAACCTACCCCATTAACCTAACCAACCATCCAACCAACCAACCCACCTCATCAACCCAACCAACCAACCATCCAACCAACCAACCAATCGACCGACCATATCAACCAGACTACCAACCAAAGTAAACCAAATCAAACCAACCAACCAACCACCCACCCATCCACCAACCCAACCAACCATCCAACCAACCAATCAACCAACCATCCAACCAACCAACCGACCGTCCAACCATCCAATCCACCCACCCATCAACCCAACCAACCAACCAACCAACCAGCCAACCAACCCACCCAGCCACCCATCAACCCAACCAACCAACCAATCAACCCATCCATCCACCCACCCAACCAACCAACTAACGATCCAACAACCAACCAACCAACCAACCACCCAACCAATCAACCAACCAACCAACCAACCAACCAACCCATTCACCCACCCACCACACAGCCCAACACACAAACAAGGAAACAGACGAAATAACGACAATAAAGTATAAATCAAATCAAATCAAATCGAGTTTATTATGGCCCAGACGACCGCTCAGACTACGCTAATCACACTGATTATGCATATTCATACCGCACAACATCCAGGGAAACTGGCTCCTAAGAGCTGTGCATTTCACAAAATATGCTGTGCATTAAGCCACAAGTGCAGAATATATCAATGATATACGAATGATAGGACAGACGACTAGAAGAAGGAAAACAAAACGAAACAATCGTACCCGTGTATGATACGAAAACTATCTCCCATAAGAACACATACACAAACACACACAACAGCGTACAGGCACAGGCACAGGCACAAACAAACACGTACTCGTGTTCCACACACACACACACACACACACACACACACACACACACACACACACACACACACACACTCCTCTCTCTCTCTATCTCTCTCTCTCTCACACACACGCACACACCACAAATATACACACACGCACATACACAGAGGAATCGTGAGTGTATAATATGAATACATTATTCCATAAAAACGCATACACCATTACCAGTATGCACAACACACGTACATGCACACACAAACACACAGACACACACATAGAAAGAAAGAAAGAGAAAGAGAGACAGACAGAAGACAGAGAGAGAGAGAGAGAGAGAGAGAGAGAGAGAGAGAGAAGAGAGAGAGGAGACAGAGGAGAGAGAGAGAGAGAGAGACAGAGAGAGAGAGAGAGTGAGACACAGAGAGAGAGAGAGAGAGAGAGAGAGAGAGAGAGAGAGAGAGAGAGAGAGAGAGAGAGATCGTGCGCGTATTGTACGAACATTTTTTTCAAAATGACCGCATACACTAAAACATGCGTATGCATACACACATACGCACACATACATACACAAACGTACACACACACAAACACATACACGCAGAGATGCATATGCACGTACACTATACATAAACAAAGACAGACGCCTACCTGAAACAAAGGAGAAGAAGGCAAGCAACTAACCAATCAACCAAACAAGCAAACAGGCGAGTAAACAAACTACAAAACACAGAAACAAACAAAACAGACAATGCTCAACAGTAAGCAAACAAAACAATTAAATCCCCAAACCACAAAACAAACAAACAAACAGAGTATGCAAGCGCACAAAACACACACACATACGCATGCGTATACACACACACATACTCATACCATATACAGCCATACACACATACGCATACACAGACAGAAGACAGACAGACAGACAGACAGGCAGGCAGACAGACATTGACAACATACACACACATGCACACACTCATACACACTCCACTCCACCCCACCCCACACCACACCCCACCACCACACCACACCTACACACACAACCAACACCACACCACAACACACCACAACCACACCTACACACACACCTACCATACTACACTACCACCACACACACACTACACTACACACACACCACACTATACTACACTACACACAACACATACACACAACCATATACACCATACACACACATACACAGAGACAGACAGACAGACAGACAAACAGACAGCAGACAGACGAGACAGAAAAACACAGCAACATACATACACTACACTACACTACGCTACGTACACTACACTAACATGTACATTACACCACACCACACACACACAACACACCACACACACACACACCACACACACACACACACACACACACACACACACACACACACACACACACACACACACACACACACACAGATAATAGACAGAGAAAAGACAGACACAGACAGATACACAGAACGTCACACACACACACATACACACACACACACACACCACACACACACACACAACACACACACACACACACACACACACACACACACACACACACACCCACCATCACCGGACAGGACAAAATCCAGTGGATGAATTTGTGTGCTGCAACAGATGGACCCAGTGTGTGTCACTCCATTCAAATGACAGAGAGGACAGCATGAAATCACTTCAGTCCTCATTCAGACCTCACAGAAATCTGTCACACGCAATCTGAAGGCCTCACCCTGCTGTAGCCTTCCACAGATACTTCTTAAGGTCATTCTAAAAGTTGAACGTACCCAGGAAACCCTTCCAGAACTATAAAAATATTAAAAAATACCTTGTTTGTAAAAGATCCTTTGGAGTATAAAACACAACGTTTCGAGCCCAGGCCCTTTGACAAAGGGCCTGGGCTCGAAGCTTGTATTTTATCAAAGGTCCTGGGCTCGAAACGTTGTGTTTTATACTCCAAAGGATCTTTTACAAACAAGGTATTTTTTAATATTTTGTTTTTACCCTCAAGATCCAGCAGTCATATTTTGTTTTACCTTCCAGAACTAGTCTATATTGAATTGTAAGTCTGCATGGAGCTAGCTGTACACTTCATACAACTTTTTTCCAAATTCAATTTGACGGCTACACACATCTTTTTCTATTCGTATTCATATTCATATTTCATATTCATATTCATTACTTTTGTGACACTGGATTTACCATGTGAAATTTGGACTGCTCTCCCCTTTGAGAACGGGTCGCCGCAGTGCAGCGCCACCCGAATGTTTGGCCCAAGACTTTTAAAAAGGTAAATAGGCTAATAGGCCTTAAAACCTCTCTCTCCAATGTTTTATACCAAGAAATCAACCTCTCTCCAATGAAATAAGAGGGAAGCAGGGAGAATTTTTATAATATCAACCAAAGGACATAACTCTTGAGAGTCACGTAGAAATTATCTCCCATGTTGATGAACTTCTCAAATCTAACATAGTTTGCGCTACCCATTCAGCTAGCATAGAAGCAGATACAAAGCACAAAAACCGTAAGCTCAGAACACTCCTCAAAAAAGGAGCGCCCAAGCCTACCTTTATACTCTGCAACTACCTTACACACAACTATGAGAGAGGAGAGAAATAATACAATATATTGGTCTTATGTTCAAGATTGACATAGTCTTTTATTCTTGAACTGACCAAACACACACACATAGACAAGACAGAACATATACAGGGTTGCTTCCAAGGCATATAGGTAATACCAAAGAAATAAGAGGGAAGCAGGAAGAATTTTTATAATATCAACCAAAGGACATAACTCTTGAGAGTCACGTAGAAATTATCTCCCATGTTGGTGAACTTCTCAAATCTAACATAGTTTGCGCTACCCATTCAGCTAGCATAGAAGCAGATACAAAGCACAAAAACCGTAAGCTCAACAAAACAAGAAATCAACCTCTCTCCAATGTTTTATACCAAGAAATCAACCTCTCTCCAATGTTATACCAAGAATCACCTTCTCTCCAATGTTTATACCAAGAAATCAACCTCTCTCTCCAATGTTTATACCAAGAAATCAACCTCTCTCTCAATGTTTTATACCAAAATCAACCTCTCAATGTTTTATACCAAGAAATCAACCTCTCTTTCCAATGTTTTATACCAAGAAATCAACCTGTCTCTCTTTATACCAAGAAATCAACCTCTCTTTCCAATGTTTTATACCAAGAAATCAACCTCTCTCTCCAATGTTTTATACCAAGAAATCAACCTCTCTCTCTCTTTAAACCAAGAAATCAACTTCTCTCTCTTTATACCAAGAAATCAACCTCTCTCTCTTTATACCAAGAACTCCAATGTTTTATACCAAGAAATCAACCTCTCTCCCCAATGTTTATACCAAGAAATCAACCTCTTTCTCCAATGTTTTATACCAAGAAATCAACCTCTCTCCAATGTTTTATACCAGGAAATCAACCTCTCTCTCTTTATACCAAGAAATCAACCTCTCTCTCCAATGTTTTATACTAAGAAATCAACCTCTCTCCAATGTTTTATACCAAGAAATCAACCTCTCTCCATTGTTTTATAACAAGAAATCAACCTCTCTCTCCAATGTTTTATACCAACAAATCAACCTCTCTCTCCAATGTTTTATACCAAGAAATCAACCTCTTTCTCTTTATACAAAGAAATCAACCTCTCTCTCTTTATTCCAAGAAATCAACCTCTCTCTCCAATGTTTTATACCAACAAATCAACCTCTCTCTCCAATGTTTTATAAGAAGACAGTCGGGCGGAAACCTTGCTCTTCGCAATTTTCAACTGCAGTGGAATCTTTAGCGTACGCAGAGCAGAAGATACACGGGTCCCACTTTTTGTGTCCCCCTCCAAAGGACTAGACGTTGAGGTCTATTTTCTGGTCAAACTGAAGATACACGGGTCCCACTTTTCTGGTCCCCTCCAAAGGACTAGACGTTGAGGTCTATTTCTGGTCAAACTGAAGAAAGGTGGAGGCATCAACGGGGAACGAACTCTGGAACCTGGAGTTCAGTTATTGGCAGGCAAATGTCGGAACCATTCTGAAGGCCGTATAAGCCACAGCAGCTTAACACAAATCTTCCACATTCAATTTAAAAGTGGACACCGTGTTTTTTAGCCTTGACACAAAACTCGCTCATTTAATCTGATGAGTGCATGAATCTGTAGAAATTCTGCCCAACCTGATGAAGTGTGATATAAAATCAAAAGTTCAAGTTAGTGGCAACGCTTTCTTGCTTGTTTGTTTGCTCGGTTGTTTTCTCTGATTGCCAAGGCTGTTTGTTTGTTTGTTTGTTTGTTTGTTTGTTTGTTTGTTTGCTTTTCTTAACGTGTTTGTTTCATGCGTTCGTCTGTTTGATTGTTTTCGTTGTTGTTGTTTGATTCATATGTCAGTTCGTCCGTTGAATGGTTCGTGTGCTTGTATGCTTGTTTGTTTGAGTTTTTGTTTCTTCTTTTTTTTTTCAAATATTGACGTTGGGGATTGCTAAGGCCAATTGTAAAAAGGTCATACAATGAAACTGTCGAGCCATTGCTAATTGTTGACTGCATGCTACAAATGATATAGATTTTGTGTAAAGTGAGGAAAGCCTATGTAAACAAAAGCAATCAACCAGTTACCCACCTACCCACCCAACTAACTAACCAACCATCTACTGAAATATTTAACCAACCATCTGCCCAAATAACTAACCACTTCCGAATTAACTAACCAACCACCTATCCAGTTAACTAACCAATCATAAAGGAACCAGAAGAACAAGAAAACCAATGCAAGCGCGTATTCAACAAAACAAGACAAGACAAGCGCAAATTTCGGCCAACCGCCTTTGTCAAGCGCGAACGCACGTCACAACAGACCACAACACCAAACAACGGATAATAAAAAGAGGACTAAAAACTTCCTGCCGCCTCGTCCAGTGGATAAAAAGGGACCAATCATATAGCTATCCAACCATCCACCAAATTAAGTAATCAACCATCTACCCAAGCAACTAACTAATCATCTATCCGGTTAATTAACCAACAATCTATCAAATCAACTAACCGTTACCCAAATTACCTGACCAACAACTAAGCAACCGAAGGTTATAAAAGGGAAGCAGGGAGAATTTTAAATATCAACTAAGTAACATAACTCTTGAGAGTCACAGAGTTATCTCCCATTAGAATTTCTCAAACCCAACACAGTTTGTGCTACCCATTCAGCAGTATAGACGCAGCCACAAAGCATAAGGTAGTAAGCTCAGAACATTCCTTAAAAAAGAAATGCCCTAGTTACCCATATACCCGCAACCACGCCACACACAACCACGATGGTGGAGAGAAATTCATACAATATATTGGTCTTATGTCCAAGATTGACACAGTCTTTTATTCTTGAACTGACCAAACACACACACATAGACAAGACAGAACACATACAGGGCCGCCTCCAAGGCATATATATAATCCAAAGGAAATAAGAGGGAAGCAGGAAGAATTTTAAATATCAACTAAGTAACCACTCGCCCAACGGCTAACTTATTAACCGCCCACCCCACCCCCAGGCACTAACCAACTGACCAAGCAACCACTAACCCAACCAACCAAGAGCAAAGCAAGAGCAGCTAGCAAGTCAACCAACCAACCCACCATCCAGCCAGCCAAACATGAAAAAAAAAACAATCAGCAAGCCAACCCACCAAACACTTGACAACCAAGCAAACAAGCAAGCAAGCAAGCAACCATTAGCCAACAAACCAACCAACCAATCAGCCACGATCATACCAAGCAAAGCAAGCAAGCAAGCAATCAACCAACAACTAACCAAGCAAATCAACCAACCAACCACTAACCAACCAACCAATCAACCAACAACTAACCAACCAACCAACCAACCAACCACTAACCAAGCAAACCAACCAACCAACCACTAACCAACCAACTAACCAACAACTAACCAACAAACAAACCAACAAACCAACCAAAAAACCAACCAACCAACCAACCAACAAACCAACCAATCAACCAGCCAGCCAACCAAACACTCACCCAACCACCAACCAACCAACCAACCAACAACCATCCAACCAACCAACCAACCAACCAAGCAAGGAACCAATCACAAACAACAGCACCAGACGTCATCACCCTGGTTCCAACACCCACATGCTCACACAAAAAAGATCACATCAAAACCTCACTTTAGCTGGAGAGTTCAACAGGGGACATGTCGGAGTAAAAACACGTCGCACTTTTTTTCTCACGCGCATTGATGTAATCAGCAGCAACTGGCGTAGGAGAAACTGCAAGCACGGCCCTGCACTTTGGGCTGAAAATGCTTTTGTGCATGGAAACATTTTTATATTATAGTTTGTTTTATCGGACTGGCGTGACTGGGTTATGTGAGAAAACTTCACGGGGCACAAGCTTTTGACAAAACGAAGAGGTTATCTTACGGACAAACCGTTATGAGAATTTCTGACGCATTTCCACTTTGTGGAATCGTGTGGTGTGTGTGTGTGTGTGTGGGGGGGGGGTATGGTGTGGTGTGTTTTGTGTGTGTGTTGTTGTTGTTGTTGTTGTTGTGTGTGTGTGTGTTTGTGCGTGTTGTGTGTGTTGTTGTTGTTGTTGTTGTTTGTGTGTGTGTGTGTGTGTGTGTGTGTGTGTGTGTGTGTGTGTGTGTGTGTGTGTGTGTGTGTGTGTTTGTCCTTGTGTGTGTGTTTGTGTGGTTTGTTATTGTTTTATGTGTGGTGTGTGGTATGTGTTGGTGTTTTGAGTGTGTTTTTGTGTGTGTTGTGTTTTGGTTATTGTGGATGTGTGTGTGTGTGGTGTGGGGTGGTATGGTGTGGTGTGTGTTTGTGTGTGTGTGTTGTGTTGTTGTGTTGTGTGTGTGTGTGTTTGTGTGTGTGTGTGTGTGTGTGTGTGTTGTGTTGTTGTGTGTGTTGTGTTGTGTGTGTGGTGTGTTTGTGTTGTGTGTGTTTGTGGTGTGTTGTGTGTGTTGTAGTGTTTTTGTGTTTTGTGTTTTGTGTGTGGTGTGGTATTGTTTGTGTGTGTTTGTTTGTGTGTGTGTGTGTGTATTGTGGTGTTTGTGTTGTGTGGTGTGTGTTGTGGTGTGTGTGTGTGTGGTTGTGGTGTGTGTGTGTGTGTGGAGCGGTGTTGTGTGTGTGTGTGTTACTTGTATGTGGCTTTTACTCTTGTGTGTGGTGTTCTGTTGATGTTTGTGTGTGTGATGCGAGTGTGGTGGGTTGAGTATTTAGTGGTTCCATGTGATTTGTAATCCGAATGTTTCTTGTGTTTGTTGTGTTGTGTTGTGTGCTGGCACATGCCTCGTTCTGTGTTTCTCTCGTCCTTATGCTTCCCTCTGTGTGGTCTGTCTGTTGTGGTTGTGATTGTGTCACTGTGTCTCTCGCGTCTCACTCTCTCTGGGTCTCCTGATTCTTCTCTCATCTCTGTTGTCTGTCTTTGTGTCTGTTTTTCTCTCTCTGTCTTTCTTCTCTCTCTTCTGTCTGTCTGTGTCTGTATGTTCTCCACTCTTTCTTCTCTCTCATCCTCCTTTCCTTCTGTCTCTCTCTTGTCTGTGTCTGTCTGTCTGTATTTCTCCCACTTCTCTCTCTCCCTCCTTTTCTTTCTCCTCCCTCCCTCGTCTTCCTCTTTTTCCTCTTTCTTTCTCTCTCTCACTCCCTTCTCTGTCTCTCCCTCTATCTCTCCCTCTGTCTGTCTGTCTGTCTGTGTCTGTATTTTCTCCCACTCTTTCTTTCTCTCTCTCACTCCCTTTCTCTGTCTCTCTCTCTATCTCTCCCTCTGTCTGTCTGTCTGTCTGTATTTTCTCCCACTCTTTCTTTCTCTCTCCTTCTCTTTCTCTCTGTCTCTCCCTCTTTATCTCTGTCTCTGTCTCCTCCCCTATGTCTCTGCCTGCCTGTCTCTCTCTCTTTTTCCCACGCATGATTTCTCTCTCCTTCTCTTTCTCTCTGTCTCTCTCTGTGTCTCTGTCTCCTCCCCTCTGTCTCGGTCTGTCTGTCTCTTTCTCTTTTTTCTCCCACTCTTTCTTTTTCTTCATCTTCTCTTTCTGTCTGTATTTCTGTCTGTCTGTGACCACAGAGTTGGGAAACCTTTTTCCATAATGATGTGATGTTACCATGGGGATAGTGGAGATGACCGTCATGGCCGACTGTGGATTTCCCTTCTGGGTGACAAGGCTCTACTCTACACAACTTTCATGACATATCCTGACGTCAACCAGGCCCGAGAGATACAACACTTGTGGCGTTGGAGAGACCAACGTGAAGCTAATTAGATTCGACTGTATGATCCCAGTGTTCCCACCAACCCATAGCACACCCGACTCAGGTATGGCCCATCAGGTAAAGAAAAAAATCCCACAATAATATTGCATAGGGACAAACCTACGGCCTCCCATTCACGGTCCATTGCGTAACCACTTCACCAGACTAAACTGTTAGTTGTTAAATGTACCTTTTGCTACCAGACAATATATATAATCGTGATGTACGACTCAACATGGGAAGGAACTGTAGAGGTCCAATACCAGCCTATGGTGCTGTATAAGTTGCTCCCTTGTCAAACTTGTTGGCCGCGTTTCTTGTGAAGGCGTTTGCTTGTGTGTGTGTGTGTGTGTGTGTGTGTGTGTGTGTGTGTGTGTGTGTGTGTGTGTGTGTGTGTGAGTGGGGTGTGAGAGTGGTGGGAGGGGGTGGAAGAGAGAGAGAGAGGGGGAAAGGAGAGAGAGAGACGAGGGAAGAGAGGAGAGAGAGAGAGTGTGTGTGTGTGGTGTGTTGTGTGTGTGTTTGTGTGTGTGTGTGTGTGTATGTGTGTGTGTGTTTCTCTCTCTCTCTCTCTCTTTCTCTCTCTGTTCTCTGTCTCACTCACTGTGTGTGGGTGTGTGTGTGTGTGTGTGTGTGTGTGTGGTGTGTGTGTGTGTGTGTGTGTGTGTGTTGTGTGTGTTTCTCTCTCTTCTGTTTCTTCTCCCCTGTGTGTGTGTGTGTGGTGTGTGTGTGTGTGTGTGTGTGTTGTGTGTGTGTCTGGGGTGTGTGTACAGTGTGTGTGTGTTGTGTGTGTGTGTGTTGTGTGGGGTTTGTGTGTGTTGCTGTTGGTGTCTGTGTGAGATCAGAGTTTGAGTTGTTTCCCACAAAGTGGGAGAGTACAGGGAATCTTGCGATTTATCTTTATATAATGCGAAGATGATCTCTCTCTCTCTCTCTCGTCTCTCTCTCTCTCTCCCTCTCTCTCTCTCTCTCTCTCTCTCGTTCTTTTCCCCTTATGGTATGGCTGTTAATGATGGTGTCTTCTCCTTGTTCCTTGGTC
>JAPXFY010000015.1:2912202-2914702 GCA_030674185.1 Monoplex corrugatus
AGAGAAAGAGAAAGAGAGAAAGAGAAAGAGAGAGAGAAAGAGAGAGACAGCGACAGAGAAAGAGAGACAGACAAGAGAGAGACAGAGAAGAGAAGAGAGAGAGAAAGAGAGAGAGAGAGAAAGAGTGAGAGAGAAAGAGAGAAAAAGAGAAAGAGAGAGAGGAAAGAGAGAGAAAGAGAGAGAGAAAGAGAGAAGAGAGAAGAGAGAGAGAAAGAGAGAGACAGCGACAGAGAAAGACAGAGAGACAGAGAAAGAGAGACAGAGAAAGAGAGAGAGAAAGAAAAAGATAGAGAGAGATAGAGACAGACAGACAGAGAGAGAGAGAGAAGAGAGAGACAGGGAGAGAGAGACAGACAGACAGAGAGAGAGACAGACAGACAGAGAGAGACAGACAGACAGACAGAGAGAGACAGACAGACAGACAGAAAGAGAGACACAGAGAGAGAGACAGAGAGAGGGAGAGAGAGAGAGAGAGAAACAACAATAAACCCAGTGTCCAAAATCAGCACTTTCTGATTAAGATATACGAACAAGAACTTTGTCAGGAAATTCTGACAATATCTACATTACGTTTTCATTTCTGAGACAAGTCCATCACTGTCCTCGCTTTATTTCAACTTTTACTTCATCTGACGCCTCTTCAATCAGAAATTTCGACGACAAGAAAAATGTTTGGAATGGCTTGACTATTTTGTTTGTTGTTGTTTTACATCCCCCCCCCCCTCCCAGTCTTCCATGTTGCTTGTGGTTTCAGTGGTACTGTTCACACGCCGGTCACGACTGCACAACACCCTCCCCCCTTCGCCCGCACATATTGCAAATTCATGCACATTGAGGCCAAGTCTTTCCACGTGGGGATGCCGGGGACTCTTTCAGTATAAACAGTGTCCCCACCTTCTGGAAATTGTGTGCTAGAAATGTCCTCTGTTCTGTCACCTTCTTTGTTTCTGCCTTGTTCCTTTGCTTTCTGTCATTTCTTCCTATCATTTTCTGCCTTGCTGGACCATTCACCTGTATGTGTTCGATACAGTCTCACGTACTTTCTCTTAGGATTAATAGTTGAATACATGTATTAAGTGTAGTTTTGGCTCTAGGGAAATGAGATATGCGGGAGCAATTTTATGTAATTTAGGCCTGTTTTTAAATATGATTTAGTGTCCTTAGTTATGTTTAAATTTGTATTCAGGTATGTTTTTTGAATCCCGTGTAAGATAAACTGGACAGAGTGGTCAACGCCAGGGTCATCTCCTTAGATTATGTGCGCGAGTGGATTGATATGTATACTTAATTTTTTTTTTTTTCAAGTTGGAGTATTGTGTATGTTTTAAAACGCGTTATAGCCCTGACGTGGCCCTGCGCAGTCGGCTGGGCTTTAAATAAAAATAACAGTAACAGCCCGAGCCTTAGCGCCAGAACTTTCACAGAAATGGACGACGTCAAAGCGTTACAGGAGAGATACGACATCAGAGAAAAGATAAAGAATGAAATAAAGGAAAGAACAAGAGATTTTTGGTGACAAGGGAAATCTACAAATCTATACAACACAGTTTCACTTTCCATTTCTCGACATGACGTCTCAGCGCTCGGAATGAATTCCATATGTACTAACGTCATGGAGAAGATCCAGAATGATCACGGCACCAGCCTGAAATCCATGAGCTGGCCAGATCCTGATGTCCTACACAGACAGTCCACAACCCTGGGATGGTAGGGGAATGAGGTGGCAGAGACCTCAACTTTTCACGGGGCCAGCACCACGAGCTGGCTTTTTCTTTTTTTCTTTTTTTCTTTTTATTTTTTTACCAAGACATCAGAAAGGCAAGAAGGCTAATTTGTCTTCAAGAGGTGGGACCTGGGAAAATGAACCTATCCCTCCAATTTTTTGTTTTTACCAAGGCAACCAGGCAATGCCCTGTTCTTCACGATTTTCAACTGCCGTGGGATCTTTAGCGTGCGCAGCCAGAAGGCACACGGGCCCGAATTGTTTTTCGTCCCCCTCTGAAGGACTAGACATCGAGTTCAAATTTCTGGTCAAACTGAGGAGAACAGTCGTGGCCTCAATTGGAAACGAACTGTGGTACCTCGAGTTTAGTTAATGGCAGGCGAACGTCAGAACCATTGTGCCACTCTTCTCCCTGTGAAGCCAACGTGATATACCTCACAGTATACGGAGATCAGAGTCCAGCGATTTCATGTTTGTTTGCTGCATACGTAAGGACGTCTCTGACGCAAGACAATTTTTTTTCCGCGCCACTGTCGCGCCACTGGACTTTTGACGCTGCGTCGCGTGGTGTGTATCGCCCCTAAAGAACTAAACGAGGATTTTGCCATTCTCTTTGTTCCGTTACTTGTTCTTTCCATCTCACCACCATTTCTCTCTCTCTCTGTTCTTGAAGCGAGGGCGCTGGGGTGGGGGCGGGATGGGGTTGTAACCATTTCAGGAATACCAGAAACAAGGTCAGCACTCCAGAGACTGGTTCTGACAGCGATTTGAACACAA
>JAPXFY010000015.1:2927202-2939702 GCA_030674185.1 Monoplex corrugatus
TGTGTGTGTCTGTATGAGTGTGTTTGTCTTTCTGTGTCTCTGTTGTGTCTGTATGAGTGTGTTTTGTCTTTCTGTGTCTCTGTGTCTGTATGAGTGTGTTTGTCTTTCTGTGTCTGTGTGTCTGTATGAGTGTGTTTGTCTTTCTGTGTCTCTGTGTCTGTATGAGTGTGTTTGTCTTTCTGTGTCTCTGTGTCTGTATGAGTGTGTTTGTCTTTCTGTGTCTGTGTGTCTGTATGAGTGTGTTTGTCTTTCTGTGTCTCTGTGTCTGTATGAGTGTGTTTGTCTTTCTGTGTCTCTGTGTCTGTATGAGTGTGTTTGTCTTTCTGTGTCTGTGTGTCTGTATGAGTGTGTTTGTCTTTCTGTGTCTCTGTGTCTGTATGAGTGTGTTTGTCTTTCTGTGTCTTGTGTCTGTATGAGTGTGTCTGTCTTTCTGTGTCTGTGTGTCTCTATGAGTGTGTCTGTCTTTCTGTGTCTGTGTGTCTCTATGAGTGTGTCTGTCTTTCTGTGTCTGTGTGTGTCTATGAGTGTGTCTGTCTTTCTGTGTCTGTGTGTCTCTATGAGTGTGTCTGTCTTTCTGTGTCTGTGTGTGTCTCTATGAGTGTGTCTGTCTTTCTGTGTCTGTGTGTGTCTTGAGTGTGTCTGTCTTTCTGTGTCTGTGTGTGCTGTAGAGTGTGTCTGTCTTTCTGTGTCTATGTGTCTCTGTGAGTGTGTCTGTCTTTCTGTGTCTGTGTGTCTCTGTGAGTGTGTCTGTCTTTCTGTGTCTATGTGTCTCTGTGAGTGTGTCTGTCTTTCTGTGTCTTGTGTGTCTCTGTGAGTGTGTCTGTCTTTCTGTGTCTTGTGTGTCTCTGTGAGTGTGTCTGTCTTTCTTGTCTGTGTCTGTGAGTGTGTCTGTCTCTGTGTATGTGTGTGTCTGTCTTTCTGTGTCTATGTGTCTCTGTGAGTGTGTCTGTCTTTCTATGTCTGTGTCTCTGTGAGTGTGTCTGTCTTTCTGTGTCTATGTGTGTCTCTGTGAGTGTGTCTGTCTTTCTGTGTCTAGTGTGTCTCGTGAGTGTGTCTGTCTTTCTGTGTCTATGTGTTCTCTGTGAGTGTGTCTGTCTTTCTGTGTCTATGTGTCTCTGTGAGTGGTGGTCTGTCTATGTCTGTGTCTGTGGTGTGTCAGTCTGTTCCATAGTGTTTCTGTGAGTGTGTCTGCTTTCTGTTACGTGTGCTACGAGTGTGTCTGTTTTCTGTGTCAGGTATCTCTGTGAGTGTGTCGTATTCTGTGTCATGTGCTCTAGTGAGTGTGTCTGCTTCTGATCATGTGTCAGCTGTTCCATAGCTCGTATTCTCTATGGTGTTCTCTACTTGTTGAGGGGCAAAGAGAGAGGGAGATAAAGAGAGAGAGACAGAACAGAGAGAGAGACGAGACAAGAGAGAGAGAGGAGGGGAGAAAAGAGAGAAGAGAGAAAGAGAGAGGAAAGAAGAGAGAAAGAGAAAAGAAGAGAATAGACACAGAGAGACAGAACACAGAGAGGATCAGCGAGAGTCTAAGCAGGAGTACAAACAAAAGGACAGGAGACAAGAAAAACAGAGAGACATACACAGTAATGATGTAATAGATATAATTATTACAGACAAACTTGACAAGGGATCACCACTACAACACCACAGTTATACAGATCACAATGTACGATGCCTGTCCAAGCCACAGTGTATTTACACATCCACACCTCTGTACATGGCCTGTCCACATAGATACCTACAGTGTATTTACACACCACACCTGTGTACATGGCCTGTCCACATAAACCTACAGTGTATTTACACATCCACACCTCTGTACATGGCCTGTCCACATAGATACCTACATGTATTTACACATCCAACCTGTGTACATGTCTGTCCACATAGATACCTACAGTGTATTTACACATCCACACCTCTGTACATGGCCTGTCCACATAATACCTACAGTGTATTTACACATCCACACCTGTGTACATGGCCTGTCCACATAGATACCTACAGTGTATTTACACATCCACACCTGTGTACATGGCCTGTCCACATAGATACCTACAGTGTATTTACACATCCACACCTGTGTACATGGTCTGTCCACATAGATACCTACAGTGTATTTACACATCCACACCTCTGTACATGGTCTGTCCACATAGATACCTACAGTGTATTTACACATCCACACCTGTGTACATGGCCTGTCCACATAGATACCTACAGTGTATTTACACATCCACACCTGTGTACATGGTCTGTCCACATAGATACCTACAGTGTATTTACACATCCACACCTGTGTACATGGCCTGTCCACATAGATACCTACAGTGTATTTACACATCCACACCTGTGTACATGGTCTGTCCACATAGATACCTACAGTGTATTTACACATCCACACCTGTGTACATGGCCTGTCCACATAGATACCTACAGTGTATTTACACATCCACACCTCTGTACATGGTCTGTCCACATAGATACCTACAGTGTATTTACACATCCACACCTGTGTACATGGTCTGTCCACATAGATACCTACAGTGTATTTACACATCCACACCTGTGTACATGGCCTGTCCACATAAATACCTACAGTGTATTTACACATCCACACCTGTGTACATGGCCTGTCCACATAGATACCTACAGTGTATTTACACATCCACACCTGTGTACATGGTCTGTCCACATAAATACCTACAGTGTATTTACACATACACACCTGTGTACATGGCCTGTCCACATAGATACCTACAGTGTATTTACACATCCACACCTGTGTACATGGTCTGTCCACATAAATACCTACAGTGTATTTACACATCCACACCTGTGTACATGGCCTGTCCACATAGATACCTACAGTGTATTTACACATCCACACCTGTGTACATGGCCTGTCCACATAGATACCTACAGTGTATTTACACATCCACACCTGTGTACATGGCCTGTCCACATAAATACCTACAGTGTATTTACACATCCACACCTGTGTACATGGCCTGTCCACATAGATACCTACAGTGTATTTACACATCCACACCTGTGTACATGGTCTGTCCACATAGATACCTACAGTGTATTTACACATCCACACCTCTGTACATGGTCTGTCCACATAGATACCTTCAGTGTATTTACACATCCACACCTGTGTACATGGCTTGTCCACATAAATACCTACAGTGTATTTACACATCCACACCTGTGTACATGGCCTGTCCACATAGATACCTACAGTGTATTTACACATCCACACCTCTGTACATGGCCTGTCCGACATAGATACCTACAGTGTATTTACACACCCACACCTGTGTACATGGCCTGTCGACATAGATACCTACAGTGTATTTACACATCCACACCTGTGTACATGGCCTGTCCACATAAATACCTACAGTGTATTTACACATCCACACCTGTGTACATGGCCTGTCCACATAGATACCTACAGTGTATTTACACATCCACACCTCTGTACATGGTCTGTCCACATAAATACCTACAGTGTATTTACACATCACACCTCTGTACATGGTCTGTCCACATAGATACCTACAGTGTATTTACACATCCACACCTGTGTACATGGCCTGTCCACATAAATACCTACAGTGTATTTACACATCCACACCTGTGTACATGGCCTGTCCACATAAATACCTACAGTGTATTTACACATCCACACCTGTGTACATGGTCTGTCCACATAGATACCTACAGTGTATTTACACATCCACACCTGTGTACATGGCCTGTCCACATAAATACCTACAGTGTATTTACACATCCACACCTGTGTACATGGTCTGTCCACATAGATACCTACAGTGTATTTACACATCCACACCTGTGTACATGGCCTGTCCACATAAATACCTACAGTGTATTTACACATCCACACCTGTGTACATGGCCTGTCCACATAAATACCTACAGTGTATTTACACATCCACACCTGTGTACATGGCCTGTCCACATAGATACCTACAGTGTATTTACACATCCACACCTGTGTACATGGTCTGTCCACATAGATACCTACAGTGTATTTACACATCCACACCTGTGTACATGGTCCTGTCCACATAGATACCTACAGTGTATTTACACATCCACACCTCTGTACATGGTCTGTCCACATAGATACCTACAGTGTATTTACACATCCACACCTCTGTACATGGTCTGTCCACATAGATACCTACAGTGTATTTACACATCCACACCTGTGTACATGGCCTGTCCACATAAATACCTACAGTGTATTTACACATCCACACCTTGTACATGGCCTGTCCACATAGATACCTACAGTGTATTTACACATCCACACCTGTGTACATGGCCTGTCCACATAGATACCTACAGTGTATTTACACATCCACACCTGTGTACATGGTCTGTCCACATAGATACCTACAGTGTATTTACACATCCACACCTGTGTACATGGTCTGTCCACATAGATACCTACAGTGTATTTACACATCCACACCTGTGTACATGGCCTGTCCACATAGAATACCTACAGTGTATTTACACATCCACACCTGTGTACATGGTCTGTCCACATAGATACCTACAGTGTATTTACACATCCACACCTCTGTACATGGCCTGTCCTCTCTCTCTCTCTCTCTCTCTGTCTCTCTCCTCCTCTCTCTCTGTCTGTCTATTTGTCTCTCTCTCTGTCTGGATGGATTGATGTGTGTCTGTCCCTTTCTGTCTCTGTCTCTTTCTCTCTCTGGCTGTCTCACTCGTTGTCTCTGTCCCTCTGTATCTCTCTGTCCGTCTGTCTGTCTGTCTCTGTGTACCTATCTGGATGGATATCCGTCTGCTTCTCTGTCTGTCTCTCTGTCTGTCTGTCTGCTTCTGTCTGTCTGTTTCTCTCAATACATACAGCTTGAAGTGTGGCCAAGCCAGTGTCTGTCTTGTGGCTCAGTGCTCAATCATTGAGCAGTAAACCAGTTCGTCTTCAGGCCTCGCCTGAGTGTGATTGCCGGCTTACAATACTTTTTTTTTTAAACTCTCCCATAGTTAGGTGAACTCTTCACACACACACACACACACCACACACACACACACACACACACACACACACACACACACACACACACACACCACACACAACACAACACACCACACAACAAACACAACACACACACACACACACACACACCACACACACACACACACACACACACTACACACACACACACACACACACACGACACCACACCAGGCAACACTATACACGACACACCATACACACGCACGACACACACCTACGATGCGCGTGCACGCATCCACACACACAAGCACACGCACACACAACACACAGAGGCACATACACACAGACACACACACAGACACACACTCTCTCTCTCTGTCTGTCTCTCTCTCTGTCTTCTCTCTCTGTCTTCTCTCTCTGTCTCTGTCTGTCTCTGTCTCTCTCTTGTGTATGCATTATCCAATAGCGACTATGTATTATTTTTATGTTTGTATAATGTTTACAATGTGTTCACACCCTTTAAATGGAGCTTTGGCCTTACTGAATTAAAAATAAATCTGATTCTTATATATTTCTCTGTCTTTCTCTCTGTCTTTCTCACTCTCCTCCTATTCCATCTCTGATCCTCTCTCTCATCCTCTCTCTCTCTCTCATCTCTTCCCTTTCTCTCATTCCCTCTCTCCTCTCTCACTCACTCCCTCTCTCTTTCATTCCCTCTCTCTCACTCCCTCTCTCTCATTCCATCTCTCACTCCCTTTTCTCTCATTCCCTCTCTCACTCCCTCTCTCTCATTCCCTCTCTCACTCCCTCTCTCTCATTCCCTCTTCACTCTCACTCCCCTCTCTCCATCTCTCCCTCTCTCTCACTCCCCTCTCTCTCTCATCATCCCTCTCTCTCACTCTCTCTCTCTCTCATTCCCCCTCTCTCTCCTCCCGCTCTCTCATTCCCTCTCTCTCACTCCCTCTCTCTCGCTCTCTCTCGCTCTCTCTCATTCACCTCTCTCTCTCCTTTCTCTCTCTCACTCCCTCCCTCCCTCTCTTTCTCATTCCCTCTCCCTCTCTCTCCCTCCATCACTGCTTTCTCCCGTTGAATCCTAGCCAGCAATATACAAAAAATGGCCTGTTCGCTGCTATCTTATTGTCTCCATCATTCTGATGGTGTCAGCTTACTGTTTCGTATGTCTCGTTTCCACACCCCCACCCTCCATTTCAAGACCTTGTCAGCACAGAGGGGTTTTGAGCAGGCTGAGGGATTCTGTCAGGTAATTGTTCGCAGATTTGCGTGGAGCGCATAAGGAATTGTCCGAGTGTGAGGAATCTCTCTTGAACAAACTTCAAAAATCAATCAATCGCTCTTTCTCTGTCTGTCTGTCTGTCTGTCTGTCTGCTTCTGTTTGTCTGTGTCAGTGTATGTCTACCTGCCTGCCTGCCTGCCTGTCTGCCTGCCTGCCTGCCTGCCTGTCTGCCTGCCTGCCTGCCTGCCTGCCCGTGTGTCTCTCCAACTCTTTCTTTCTTCCTCTCTGTGTGTCAGTCTGTCTACCTGTGTCTGTCTCTCTGTCCCTGTCTGTCTCTCTCTGTCTTTCACGCACACACATACATACACACATACGCACACCTACGCACGCACATACGCACACATTCTCCTCTCCATCTCTCAGTCTGTCTGTCTCTGTCTCTCTGTACCTGTCTGTCTCTGTCTCTCTCTCTCATGTACACACACACACACAAACGTATGCACACACACACACACATACATACATACACACACATACGCACTTACTTACGCACACACTCTACTCTCTCCATCTCTCAATCTGTCTGTTTGTCTCTCTCTCTCTCTCTTCCCCTCCTCTCTTCTTTTTCCTATCTATTAGCCTCCCTCCTCCCTCCTTCTCTCTCTCCATGCGCGTCTCTCTATGCGTCTCTCTCTCTCTCTCTCTCCATGCGCGTCTCTCTCTATACGTCTCTCTGTCTCTCTCTCTCCATGCGCGTCTCTCTCTATACGCTCTTCTCTCTCTCTCTCTCCATGCGCGTCTCTCTCTATACGTCTCTCTGTCTCTCTCTCTCCATGCGCGTCTCTCTCTATACGTCTCTCTGCTCTCTCTCTCTCCATGCGCGTCTCTCGTCTATCGTCTCTCTGTCTCTCGTTCTCTCTCTCGCGTCTCTCTCATGCGTCTCTGCTGTCTTTTCTCTCTTGTCCTCTCTCTCTCTCTCTCAGTGTGTCTTCTTCTCCCTCCTCCCCTCACTGTCAGCAGACAATGGAGGACGGAATAGGAGTGATGAAGAAGGAAAAGGGGATGGAGGGCAGGGTTGAGGATGAGGATGAGGATGGGGATGAAATCAAAAGTCAACCATCACCATTATTTTTTTTCCCTCTGAACGGAAGACGAAGATACATGTAGGTCCATTCATCAGCAGTCTAGCCGCGAGGATAGCTGCAGTGTCTGGGGAACACAGACAGACAGACAGACAGACAGACAGACAGACATACAGACAGGTGGGCAGACAAACAGGAAGGCAGGCAGGCAAATAGACAGACAGACATACAGACAGACAGGCAGACAGAGAGACATACATACAGACAGACAGACAGGCAGGCAGGCAAGGCAAACAGACATGGCAGACAGACAGACATACATACAGACAGACAGACAGGCAGACATACATACATACATACAGACAGACAGGCAGGCAGGCAGGCAAACAGACAGGCAGGCAGGCAGACAGACAGACATACATACATACACAGACAGACATACAGACAGGCAGACATACAGACAGACAGACAGACAGGCAGGCAGGCAGACATACATACATACAGACAGACAGGCAGACATACATACATACAGACAGACAAACATACATACAGGCATACATACATACATACATACATACATACAGACAGACAGGCAGACAAACAGGCCAACACTCTGTGGATAGTATTAAGCCATGACATGCTGTGGAGAGCCTGGTACAGTGCCAATCACCACAACATGGACCGTGCCAGCGCATAAGGGTTTGCCCAGGCTTGGGAAGTCTGTCAGATAATTACTGGCACGTTTGTGTGGAGCGCATATGGAATCGTCTGAGCGCGATGAGTCCCTCTTGAACACATTCTGAATCGCAGACTAATTGGAATACTTAAATGATTAGTGATGTGTCGTGTGTGTGTGTGTGTGTGTGTGTGTGTGTGTGTGTTGGTGTTGTGTTTGTGTGTGTGTGTGTGTGTTGGTGTTATGAGTGTCTATGTTGTGTGTGTGTGGTGTGTGTTGTGTGTGTGTTGGTGTCGTGCTGTTGTGTGTGTGTGTGTGTGTGTGTGTGTGTGTGTGTGGTGTGTGTGTGTGTGTAGTGTGAGTGTGTTGTGTGTGTGTGTATGAGTGTCTATGTTTGTGTGTGTGCGTGTGTGTGTGTGTGTGGTGTGTGTGCGCGCGCGCGCGTGTGTTGTGTGTGTGTGTGTGTGTATGTGTGTGTGTGTGTGTGTGTGTGTGTGTGAGTGTCTATGTTTGTGTGTGTGTGTGTGTGTATGAGTGTCTATGTGTATGTTTGTGTGTGTGTGTGTGTGTGTGTTGTGTGTGTGTGTGTGTGTGTGTGTGTGTGTGTGTGTGTGTGTGTGTGTGTGTGTGTGTGTGTGTGTGTGTTTTTTTTTCTGCAGCGTTCCGATTTTCTCGGATAGGCGTTATGGATGTTTGGTTGTTATTCTGATCCCTTCCAACAATCAACCCTTTGATTCCCGCATCCTATCCATCAACTGCAAACACTTCACCCTTTGATTCCCGCATCCTATCCACCAACTTACTGCAGGATGCTGGTGGACAGGGTGAGGGAGTCAAAGGGTGAAGTTTTTGCTTTGCTAGCGTGGTTGATAGTGCAGGATGCTGGTGGACAGGGTGAGGGAGTCAAAGGATTAACCCACTTTCGTCTAGAGAACAGAGTTGTTGGACAAACCAAGGTTTAACTATAAACTTAGACGCTTCTAGAGAAATGTACAACTTATAAACCAAGGTTTAGCTATAAACCTAGACGCTTCTAGAGAAATGTACAGCTTATAAACCAAGGTTTAGCTATAAACTTAGACGCTTCTAGAGAAATGTACAGCTTATAAACCAAGGTTTAGCTTTATACCTAGACGCTTCTAGAGAAATGTACAGCTTATAAACCAAGGTTTAGCTTTATACCTAGACGCTTCTAGAGAAATGTACAACTTATAAACCAAGGTTTAGCTTTATACCTAGACGCTTCTAGAGAAATGTACAACTTTATAACCAAGGTTTAACTATAAACTTAGACACTTCTACAGAAATGTACAGATTATAAACCAAGGTTTAGCTATAAACCTAGACGCTTCTAGAGAAATGTACAGCTTATAAACCAAGGTTTAGCTATAAACCTAGAGCTTCTAGAGAAATGTACAGCTTATAAACCAGGTTTAACTATAAACTAGACTCTCTACAGAAATGTACAACTTATAAACCAAGGTTTAACTATAAACCTAGACGTTTCTAGAGAAATGTACAATTATAAACCAAGGTTTAACTATAAACCTAGACGTTTCTAGAGAAATGTACAACTTATAAACCAAGGTTTAACTATAAACCTAGACGTTTCTAGAGAAATGTACAACTTATAAACCAAGGTTTAACTATAAACCTAGACGTTTCTAGAGAAATGTACAACTTATAAACCAAGGTTTAACTATAAACCTAGACGTTTCTAGAGAAATGTACAACTTTTATATACCAAGGTTTAACTATAAACCTAGACGTTTCTAGAGAAATGTACAACTTATAAACCAAGGTTTAACTATAAACCTAGACGTTTCTAGAGAAATGTACAACTTTTATATACCAAGGTTTAACTATAAACCTAGACGTTTCTAGAGAAATGTACAACTTATAAACCAAGGTTTAACTATAAACCTAGACGTTTCTAGAGAAATGTACAACTTTTATATACCAAGGTTTAACTATAAACCTAGACGTTTCTAGAGAAATGTACAACTTTTATATACCAAGGTTTAACTATAAACCTAGACGTTTCTAGAGAAATGTACAACTTTTATATACCAAGGTTTAACTATAAACCTAGACGTTTCTAGAGAAATGTACAACTTTTATATACCAAGGTTTAACTATAAACCTAGACGTTTCTAGAGAAATGTACAACTTTTACATACCAAGGTTTAACTATAAACCTAGACGTTTCTAGAGAAATGTACAACTTTTATATACCAAGGTTTAACTATAAACCTAGACGCTTTTAAAGAAATAATCAAACTAGACATTTCGAGAGAAAAACAAGATTATAAAGGAAGTTTTAGCTGTAATCTTAGACACTGCCAGAGAAATGTATTGGATATAATACAACTTTTACCTATAAACTTAGACATTTCCAGAGAAAAGTACAGATCATAAAACAAGCTTAACTAATAACCTAGATACATTAATATAAAAAAAAGTACGGATTATAAAATAAACTACAGCTACTCGTATTATCCTGACATTTGTGTATAAAAAAATAAAAGTACAAACTATAAAAAAAATCTATAGTAATTAACCTAGAAGCTTTCACAGAAACTTACAAATTATAAAAGAAGCTATGACTATGAACCTAGACAGTTCTATAGAAAAATACAGACACTAAAACAAGATGTAACTTTTAAGTATAGATTATAAAACAAGCTACAGTAATTAACCTGGACACTTCTATAGAAAAGTACAAATTATTAAACAAACTTTCACTATCAACCTAGAAACTTTTATGGAAAACTACCGATCATAAAACAAGATATAGCTAGAAACCTAACGCTTTTTATAGAAAATCACAGATTATAATATAGAAAAGTACACACGATAAAAATAAGCTACAGCAATATACTAGACACTTGTATAGAAAAGTAGAGATTATAAAAAAAAAGCTATAACTATTAACCTATACATTTCTATAGAAAAGTACAGATTATAAACCAAGCTGACACTTTTATAAAACAGTACGATTATAAACACAAGCTACGAGCGTATAACCATTAACCCGACACTTCTATAGTAAAGTACAGACTATAAAAGAGCTATATATAGCTATTAACTAAGACATTTCTATAGAAAAGTACAGAACATAAAACAGGCTATAAGTATAACTATAAACCTACACACTGCCAGAGAAAAATCGGAGACATTGGACAAGCATAACTACTGACCTAACAGCATCTACAGAAACATTTACGGAAAAGTCAATGAATTCTTGAAGACTAGGTACCAAACGGCCATTAAGATGGCGGGCCGTCTGACTTTTAAACGAAACGCAACCAAAACACGGGGCTGCAGTCAGTGATGGTTTTTACTGCGCTTTTATTGTCCACTAGTTCCACAGTTATAGTCACTGATGGTGTGTGAAGTATCGGTTATAACCCTGTCCTCATCTTGAAATACATTTACCTACATTCCCAACATTTAGTGACTTGTTACTGTTATTGTTATTTTCGTTGAAAAGCCCAACCGGATGCGTAGAGCCATATCAGGGCTATAATACAATATTTCAACAGGAAAAAGACGGGTCAAATTTTAGTATACATGTATATATATATATATATATCAATGAATTTGAGCACATAATCTGAAGAAATGCCCCTGGCGTTCACTACTTCTTCCAATTTATCACAAAGGGGATTTAAATTAACAAACCTGAATACATACTTAAACACAACTAAGGACACTAAAACGTACATAAAAACAGGCCTAAATTACTTAAAAATGCCTCCACACATCTCATTTCTCTGGAGCCAAAAATGCATTTAATACATGTACCCAATTATCAATCCTAAGAGAAAGTATGTAAGACTTTATCAAACACATAACAGAAAATGATAGGAAGAAATGACAGAAAGCAAAGCAACAAGGCAGAAACAAAGAGAGACAGAGAAAAGAGGAAATTTCTAGCACAGAATTTCCAGAAGGTGGGGATACTATTTATACTGAAAGAGCCCCCGGAATGGCTACAGGGGTAAAAATGCACTTAATGCATGTACCCAATTCTCAGTCCTAAGAGAACGTACTTTAAGACTTTATCGAACACGTACAGGTAAATGGATCAGCAAGAAGTCAGTGTCTTGGTGGACCTCTGGAACCGTGTCTGACAATAGTTTCAGTTTCAGTTTCTCAAGATGAGGTCACTTCGCGTCCGGAATGAATTCCATATGCATTAACGTCACAGTTGCTATGTGATGGAGAAGATCCAAAATGATCATGGCACAAGCCTTAAGCCTGCATATAAACCCTATGTGTTGGTAAGCCACTGATGCCATGTGATGGAGAAGATCCAAAATGATCATGGCACAAGTCTTAAGCCTACACATAAACCCTATGTGTTGGTAAGCCACTGATGCCATGTGATGGAGAAGATCCACAATGATCATGGCATAAGTCTTAAGCCTGCACATAAACCCTATGTGTTGGTAAGCCACTGATGCCATGTGATGGAGA
>JAPXFY010000015.1:2944702-2959702 GCA_030674185.1 Monoplex corrugatus
AGGATATATTATGATAGTAAGCGTAGAGTATAACCCTGTCACGCAGTCTCAATCCTAGATGGAACTCCATAGCATCAAGATTATCATCCACATCATCATCATCGCATTGTAAAAACTCTTCCAGCTTTTGTGGCCATTAAGGTGACGGAGAAAATGAGACGAAAAAAAAAGGTGGGCACAAAGGCAACCTCCCTGAGTACAATGATCCTAAACAAAAAACAAAAATCTCAAGGATGCTGGAAAGCTTATCCCCATGTACCAATGGTCACATGATGACTTGGACTTGGTGACGTCATCATCAACACATAACCCTCTGACTGGTGGGGTTGTTACTGGGGAGGGTGGACTTACTGGATTGCTGGATTGCAGCAACATACAAACTTCGTGTGTGTGTGTGTGTGTGTGTGTGTGTGTGTGTGTGTGTGTGTGTGTGTGTGTGTGTGTGTGTGTGTGTGTGTGTGTGTGTGTGCTGTCTCTCCCTTCAAATGGGGATTTTTGCCTTACTGAATAAATGTTTGTCTCTCTTCTCTCTCTCTCTCTCTCTCTCTCTCTCTCTCTCTCTCTGTGTCTCTCTCTCTGTTCTCTCGTCTCACCTTTCAAATGGAGCTTTGGCCTAACTGAATAAATTTCTATTTCTGTCTGTCTGTCTGTCTGTCTGTCTCTCTCCTCTGTCTGCACTCCTCTCTCATCTACGACATATACAATTACACTAAGCAATGTGAGTTTTTGAAATGTGTCAACATTGACGTACTGAAAGACTCACCAAACACCTCGGCTTCTAATCTCATAACAAACACACTGCACGCATCGTTGCCTGAGGCCATTGTACATTAAAACTTTCTAACCTCTCTGTCTGTCTGTTTGTCTGTCTGTCTGTCCGTCTGTCTGTCTGTCTGTCTGTCTCTCTCTCACTCACACTCACACACAACACACACACACACACACACACACACAACACACACATACCACACACACACACATACACACACCACACCACACACACACACACACACACACACACACACACCACACACACACACAACACAACACACACACACCACACACGACACACACACACACACACACACACACACACACACACACACACACACACACACAGACACACACACACACACATACACGACATTCACACACACACACACACACACACACACACACACACACACACACACACACGACATACACACACACACACACACCACACACACACACACACACACACACACACACACACACACGACACACACACACGACACATACACACGCTCACACACACACACACACACACACACACACACACACGCGCACGCACACACACACGCACGCGCGCACACACACATATATATATATACACACACACAGACACACAGACGCACACACACATATATATATACACACACACAGACACACACACAGACACACACACAGACACAACACACACACACACACACACACACACACACACACACACACACAACCAGCAGTCCCACTGGAGAAGTTAATGTCACTGATGTAGCCTTAAGCTGATAACACACCAGATGATGTATCGTTGAGAACACATTTCTTTAGTGTTAGTCTTGATGAAACATCTCATGTCATTCTTCTTTCTTCCTGCCTTACTGTTTTTGTCTCATTCTTTTAAATGTTTTTTATGCAGCATCTGTCTATTCTTTGTTTCAGTATAAGTAGATCAGTTACGGCAGATATTTTCGTTGGCGTAAATGCTAGTATCTTTACCGTTGCAAAATCAAGATTCATTCAACCGATCGCCTTGGTGTAGTGGTTAGCGCAACAGACTACGGACTGGAAGGTTGTGGGTTCGAATCCCCATCTGTCCTTTTCACAAAAAAACATTGTGGGAGTCTTTTGGTTCCACCTGGCTCCTACCCAGAGATGAGCAAACTGTGGACTCACAGGGAAGACTGGGACGACACAGTCGAGTCTCGTTTACTTCACAGATGAGTCACTGAGGCTGTGGCTCTAATTCTCTAAACAAAACCGTATGTGTCTGTATCTCTCGGGCCTGGCTCACTCCAGGATAAACATCATGATAGTAAGCGTAGAATAGAACCTTGTCACCTAGATGGAACCTCATAGCATCATGATTATCATTATCATTCTCACCATCATCGCATTGTAAAAGCTATGCCAGCTTCTGTGGCCATTAAGGTGGTGAAGAAAATGGGAACCAAAAATATATATGGTCAACTACCATGGTCGATAAAGTCCAACCTAGCACTATATTTGTGTACCCTCATGTGGGATCTCAGGCCAAAGTCTGATGCACACAGGCGGCCGCGTACTGGACATTCAATGGAACACTCTGCAGAGTTGGTTCTGGCCTATTTTGCTGCACGCTTTTCCACTTGGCTGCGTCGGTTTTCATTTTCATATGCTTCTGTTTCCTTGCGAATAGCTCGCCTCCATTCAGTCCTGTTTGTGGCCATGATTTTCCTTTGTAGAGTACAGCCTTCTCATGTAGTCTCAGTCCTAGATGGAACCTCAAAGCATCATGGATCATATCCTCATCCTCACCATCATCATCGCACTGTGAAAACTATGCCAACGTCTGTAGCCATTAAGGTGAAGTAGAAAATGAGAACCAACCAAAAATATATAAAACAGTAAACGTTCAGTAAGGTAAAACAAAATGTGACTGCTGGATCTTGAGGGTAAAAACAAAATATTAAAAAATACCTTGTTTGTAAAAGATCTCCCAAGTCTTGACAAAGGGCCTGGGCTCGAAACGTGTGTTTTACACTCCCAAGGATCTTTTACAAACAAGGTATTTTTTAATATTTTGCAGTAAACGTTCATTTCAATTTTCTTTTGCTTTTGTTGTGCACGAACAAGTCAAGTCAGTTTGGAGTTTGTTCAAGAAGGATTGCACCCACTCACACGATTCTTCATCCAAATCCCACAGTGACAGGCTGACAGACACCTTCAGCCAGCGCAAAACTTAGAATGGCCACACACAAGCAAGAAAAGCTGTGTTTGTTTCAATAACTTACCCTGGAAACCAAGGGGGAACAGGCTGTTGGGCTGATTTGTCTGGACTGCAAAACTTGTCACAAAAAGCTCACGTTTTTGCTGATATAACTCTACAAAACAAAATCCAAAACAAGTATGACTGCCCACGTTCAAGCAAACAAGAACCAGAAAAAAACACGAAAAAAAGAATCAGAACGCGTATTTAATACAACAAGACAAGACAGGCGCAAATTTTCGGCCAACTGACCTTTGTCAAGCGTAAGATCACAAACAAACAAACACCAGACACAAAAATTAGAGAAAAAGACTGAAACTTCCCTGCTGCTTCGTGCAGTGGGAGAAAGGGACTACACTCATGACTCTGCTTAATTTTTCAGGGCAAATTTTTGTATTTGGTGTTTGTTTGCGATCTCACGCTTGACAAAGGTCAGTTGGCTAAATATCTTGTGCCTATCTTGTCTTGTTGAATTAAATACGCGTTTTAATCCTTTTTTGTTTTTCTCTGGTTTCTACAAAACAAATAAAATGAACGTGCCTGCCGAATAATTTACCATGCAAAACAAACCAAGAAGACATTCTTATTCAACACTTTGTCTGTAAAATTAAGCAGAGTCACGACGTTTAATCATTTGTTCTGCAAAACGAATAGCAAACTCACGCTTCCTTAATAATTTGCCTTGCAAATGAAATCAAAAAGGCATGCTTGTGAAATAATTTGCACTGGAAAAGTAAGCGGAAAAGTATTCCTGTTTGAAATGTTTTTGCTGCTAGACAAATTAAAAGTACGTGGCCGTTTAAAATTTGAGAGAGAGAGAGAGAGAGGGAGAGAGAGAGAGAGAGAGAGAGAGAGAAAGAAACAGATATAAAGAGAGAGAGAGAGAGAGAGAGAGAAAACATTGACACAGACACAGAGAGAGACATATATGAAGAGAGAGAGAGGCAGAGAAAGAGAGAGAGAGAGAGAGAGAGAGAGAGTGTGTGTGTGTGTGTGTGTGTGTGTGTTCGTTCTTTGATTTAACGTCTTCTTACTATAAGTGATATTAGACGGTGAAAGAGAGAGAGTGTGTGTGTGTGTGTGTGTGTGTGTGTGTGTGTGTGTGTGTGTGTGTGTGTGTGTGTGTGTGTGTGTGTGAGAGAGAGAGAGAGAGAGAGAGAAGGAAGGAAGAAAGAGGAGATATTTACTCTCCCCACCCCCCGAAACAAATTCATACATAAAGAAAGGAAAAAAAAAAATAATTACAATATAATAATAACAATATTTATATAGCGCAAAATCTTGATAAAATCAAATCTAAGCGCTGAAGCAGACACACACGCAAGCACGCACGCACGCACACACACGCACGCACACACACACACACACACACACACACACACACACACACGCATGGCTATAAATGGGGAGAAAGAATAAAAGCAAGAATAAAGCCAATGGAAAATTATAGAGAGCATAGCATATACAATTATATATTATAACCATGTGATTCCCTCCGAGCGGAGACAGGCTGCAGAGGGGGGGGGGGGGGGTTGAGTGAGGTTAGGATTTTATGCGGAGGAGAAAAGGTGAGTTTTGAGAGCGGACTTGAAGGAGACAAAAGTAGGTTGCTGACGGACTGAGAGAGGAAGTTTGTTCCAGGAGAGTGGACCAGAAACAGAGAAGGCTCGTGGACCATAGGTATTGAGCTTAGTGCGTGGAAAGCGAAAAGTCAGAGGATCGGAGGCAGAGCGGAGGGTACGTGAGGGAACATAGATCTCAAGTAGGCTTGACAGGTAATCGGGGGCTGCGTTATTGAGGCTTTTGTAGCACATGGTGTCTAGTTTGTACTGTATGCGCTTTGATACAGGGAGCCAGTGAAGTTGTGCCAGGAGAGGAGATATGTGGTCAGCTTTTTTCTTTTTGAGTACAAGGCGTGCAGCATTGTTTTGAATGCGCTGTAGGATGTGAATGGTGGAGGCAGGAAGACCAGACAGGAGTGAATTGCAATAGTCAATGCGAGACATTATGAAGGAGAGAACGAGTTTTGCAGTTGTTTCGACAGAGAGATACTTCCTGATCAGCCTTATACGATGGAGATGATAGTAGCAGGATCTGGCAGTTTGAGAAACAAAGTTGTTCATGGAGAGGGTAGAGTCAATGCAGACACCAAGTTTTTAGCTGAATCAGAAATTGGGACTGATGTGTTACATAATGGGAGAGAAAGAGGAGGCAGCTGAGAAAGTTTCTGACGGGTGCCAATGAGGATAGCTTCTGTTTTGTCGTCATTAAGCTGAAGTCTATTGTGTGTCATCCAGTTCTTAATGTCCGAGTAACACTCAGTGGTGCGAGTCAACAGGCGCTGTATATTATCAGGTGAGTCACTGTCTTGAAGTTGGGTGTCATCAGCATAGAAGTGGTGTTTTATAGAATGGGAGTTGATGATGGTGGACAGGGGGGAGGTGTAAAGAGTGAAAAGAACAGGGCCAAGGACAGATCCTTGTGGAACACCACAGTTCAGGTATGCAGGTTGAGAATAAGTGCCATTGATGAGAACGGTTTGTTTTCTGTTGGATAGGTATGAAGTGAACCAAGACAGAGCAATGTCAGAGATGCCAAAAGTATGATGAAGTCTAGAAAGGAGAATACCATGATCAATGGTATCAAAGGCTGCAGACAGATCAAGGAGTGTGAGGAGAGAGACTTTGCCAGTATCAGTTGCAAGGAGGAGATTGTTGATAATGTGTAGTAGGGCAGTTTCAGTGCTATGGCACTGGCGGTAGGCTGACTGGAAAGGATTGAGGAGATTGTTGGCAGACAGGTGAGAGTTCAGCTGGTTGAGGACGACTTTTTCAAGGAGTTTTGACAAGAAAGAGAGATTAGAGATAGGCCGGTAAAAAGAGATAGTCTCCTTCTCACGCAAGGACATTCAACTCACAAAAAGAAACAAAAGTAACCTCAAAAGAACTGAAACACGGAAGAGAAACACCATGAACAGAGAAAGAGACAAAGAGGAACAGCAAACACAGAACAATACAAACAAAAAACAACCCATGAGAACAGAAGCTGTAGAAGGGTGTGATGAAGACAGCATCTATCTTGTGTAAAACGGGGAGGCCAGACAAGGTGGACAAATTGGACAGTGACAAATTACACTGGACTACACAACATCCAAGGTTTTATAATAACCCTTCACCTTCTGTCTGTCTGTCTGTCTGTTTGTCTTCGTGTGGGCCTACGCCATGTATGTTTGTGTGTGTGTATGCACGTCTGTTTGTCTGCCTGTCAGTGTATGTATGTATGTGTGTATGTATGTGTGTGTGTATATATGTATGTATGTATGCATGTATGTATGTATGTATGTATGTATGTATGTATGTATGTATGTATGTACGTATGTATGTATGTACGTATGTATGTATGTATGTATGTGGTGGTGGTCTTTGATTTAATGTCTATTCACTAAAGTGATTTTAGACAAATGTATGTATGTATGTATGTATGTATGTATGCATGTATGCATGCAGGTATGAATCCACATATCCATAAACATATATGTGTAGACAGAGAGACAGACAGACAGACAAATAGATAAACAGACAGATAGATAGACATATAATAGATAAACGGACAGACAGACAGACAGATAGATCGATAGATAGATCGATAGAAGATAGATAGACAGACAGACAGACAGACAGACAGATAGATAGATAGATAGAAACATACATACATACATACATATTCAAGATAGATAGAAGATAAGATAGATGGAGAGATAGAAAGTAAATAAATAGATAGACAGACAGACAGATAGATAGATAGATAGAAGATAGCACAGACAGATAGGTAGGTAGGTAGATAGACAGGGGAGAGAGAGGGGGGAGAGAGAGAGAAAGAGAAGACAGACAGAGAGAGAGACAGACAGACAGACAAACAGAGACAGACAGACAGAGAGATATAGATAAATAGGTGCACAGTATGCCAGTCTAGCAGCAAGTTGAAGACATCTGGCTTTTAGGCCAAAGTCCTCGCCATAGAGGTAGGAGCAAGGTGATTGATAGGCACACAGCCAATGACCTGAAGAAACAGCTGTCGATTTCTGGGAGAGAGAGAAGACCAGAGCCCTCAAGGCAATGACAAAAATAGCTGAAAGAGGACCAGATGGACTGGGACAGGAGGACCAGAAGCGAACTTCATGAGGCTTACATTTTCCCTAAGGACAGCAGGTGTCTAGTGACCAAGTGGTCAAAACATCCATCACATGGGTGACCAGTGACCAGGGCTTAAGGTGCCCAATCATCTTGGAGGCGCGGATTCGAATCCACGTTCAGGAAACAAAATGGAGACAAATACATGGGCATTCAGGATTTTCATGAACTGGACGCGGTCCGGCCTTTGATTAAGTGTGTATGGAGTTTTGGGCTGAAACATTTGTTTTGAGAGGGGCTTCTCTGTTGAAAACCACTTTTGTTTGACGGCCATGTGGGGTCTCTCAGCACTGAAAGGATTAGGTATTCTAGGGTGACCAAATGAAGGTTGTTTGATGGCCTTGTGGGAGCTTGACAGTACTGAGAACGTCAGACAATCCAATCTGGAATGAAAGCTGTTTAAGGGTCTTGCTAAGTCTCACACTACTGAAAGAGTTAGAAAAACCAGTTTAAGCAAACGAAGACTATATGAGGCCATGCTGAGTCCCACAATACTGAAAGGGTTAAGCAATCCAGTTTGACCTAATGAAGTCTGTTTTAGGGCCCTCTGGGGTCCGGCAATACTACAAGTGTTAGGAACACCAGTCTGACAAAATGAAGGCTGTTTGATTGCCATGCTGAGTCCCACAGTACTGAAAGAGTTAAGCAATCCAGTTTGACCTAATGAAGCCTGTTTTAGGGCCCTCTGGGGTCCGGCAGTACTAAAAGGGTTAGAACACCAGTTTGACAAAATGAAGCTGTCTCAAGGCTTTGTGGGTTTCACAATACTGAAAGAGTTAGCACATCCATATTGACCAATGAAGTTATGAAGCCATCAGTGTCTACAATACCTCTGTTTATGGGTCGTTTGTGCCTATACAGTGAAGACATTACACAACTGTACACTTAATCGGATTGACTGAAGCTGTTACTGCTGAACTAAAAAAAGAAAATAGAGAGAAAGAAAGACAATGTAGGAGAGAGAGAGAGAGAATCAAGAGAGATAGAACAGACAGTGACAACTAATGAAGGAAACAAGACAGGACAGATAGAAATTCACATTACTGAAAAGAGACAAGACCAATGACGAGAGAGAGAGAGAGAGGCAGAGGAGAGACAGACAGACGAGGCAGACAGCTATACAGAGAGAGACAGACACGAACAAACAATGACAGGAAGATAGAAATTAACATTTACTGCAGACAGAGACAAACAAGACAGATGAGAGAGAGAGAGAAGAGAGAGAGAGACAGAAGACAGACAGACAGAGACATACAGAGAGACAGAACAGAGAAAACAAAGACAGAGACAGAGAGAAATTCAACATTTACACTGCAGACAGAGACAAGACGAAGAGCGAGAGAGAGAGAGAGAGAGAGAGAGAGAGAGACAGAGAGACAGACAGACAGACAGAGACATACAGAGAGAGACAGACACAGAGACAAACAAAGACAGAGACAGATAGAAATTCAGCATTTACACTGCAGACAGAGACAAGACGAAGAGCGAAGAGGAGAGAGAGAGAAGAGAGAGAGACAGACAGACAGACAGAAGCAGACAGAGACATACAGAGAGAGACAGACACAGAGACAAACAAAGACAGAGACAGAGAGAAATTCAACATTTACACTGCAGACAGAGAAAAGACGAAGAGCGAGCGAGCGAGAGAGAGAGGACAGATAGACAGACAGACAGACAAACAGACAGACAGAGAAAGAGAGATGGCTGGGGGGGTTGGGGACGTAGGGCAATAGAGAGGAAATGGAGAGGTAAGGCAGAGAGGTAATTTGACAATTTTTGAGTGAGAGATATGGAGATGAGAGAGAGAGAGAGAGAGAGAGAGACAGACAGACAGACAGACAGACAGACAGACAGACAGAGACATACAGAGAGAGGCAGAGACAGACAGAAACAAAGACAGAGACAGAGAGAAATTCAACATTTATAATTAATAACAATAATAATTATAATAATAATTACAATATTTATATAGCGCAAAATCTTGATAAAATCAAATCTAAGCGCTGAACAGACACACAGCACGCACGCACGCACACACACACACACACACACGCACGCACGCACGCACACACACACACAACACACACTACACACATACACACACACACACACACACACACACACACACACACACACACGCATGGCTATAAATGGGGAGAAAGAATAAAAGCAATGGAAAATTATAAAGAGCATTTACATTGCAGACAGCGACAGAGCGACAGAGAAAGAAAGGCAGAGAGAAAAACTTTATTCAACATTTACAATGTATGTATTCGCAAACGCTTCAAAACAAGCCACAGAAAACTGCATCCAATACAAGAACTGTCACTGGCCAATAACCATCTCACACTGTCATCCCCTGGCGTTCAGCTTGCCATGGGTGATCAAAAAAACACAAAGTTGCAAACATCTGTCACAAAACGTCCATGGAAGGCACCAGACCGAAGCAGGCCCAGCGGTATGTGGAGCTGGGCTGTTCGTTCCACCAACAGCATCAACAGTCACAAGACTTCCACAGACACTTCACCCCATGAATAGCAAACACTTACAGACTGCTTTACAAGTCAGACTGATAATTTAACCCTTTCACTTTACTCACTCTGTCCACCAGCTTCCTTAACCCTTTCATTTCCCTCACGCTGTCCACAAGTTTCCTTAACCCTTTCACTTCCCTCACCCTGTCCACCAGCTTCCTTCACCCTTTCACTTCCCTCACCCTGTCCACCAGCTTCCTTAACCCTTTCACTTCCCTCACCCTGTCCACCAGCTTCCTTAACCCTTCCACCCTACCCTATCCACCAGCTTCCTTAACCTTTTCATTCCCTCACCCTATCCACCAGCTTCCTTAACCTTTTCATTCCCTCATCCTGTCCACCAGCTTCCTTAACCCTTTCACTTCCCTCACCCTGTCCACCAGCTTCTTTAACCCTTTCACTTCCCTCACCCTATCCACCAGTTTCCTTAACCTTCTCACTCCCTCACCCTATCCACCAGCTTTCTTAACCCTTTCATTTCCCTCACCCTGTCCACCAGCTTCCTTAACCCTTTCAGTCCCTCACCCTGTCCACCAGCTTCCTTAACCCTTTCACTTCCTCACCCTGTCCACCAGCTTTCTTAACCCTTTCATTTCCCTCACCCTGTCCACCAGCTTCCTTAACCCTTTCACTTCCCTCACCCTGTCCACCAGCTTCCTTAACCCTTTCACTCCCTCACCCTGTCCACCAGCTTCCTTAACCCTTTCACTTCCTCACCCTGTCCACCAGCTTTCTTAACCCTTTCATTTCCCTCACCCTGTCCACCAGCTTCCTTAACCCTTTCGCTCCCTCACCCTGTCCACCAGCTTTCTTAACCCTTTCATTTCCCTCACCCTGTCCACCAGCTTCCTTAACCCTTTCACTTCCCTCACCCTGTCCACCAGCTTCCTTAACCCTTTCACTCCCTCACCCTGTCCACCAGCTTCCTTAACCCTTTCACTTCCTCACCCTGTCCACCAGCTTTCTTAACCCTTTCATTTCCCTCACCCTGTCCACCAGCTTCCTTAACCCTTTCGCTCCCTCACCCTGTCCACCAGCTTCCTTAACCCTTTCACTCCCTCACCCTGTCCACCAGCTTCCTTATCCTTTCACCCCCTACCCTATCCACCAGCTTCCTTAACCTTCTCACTCCCTCACCCTATCCACCAGCTTTCTTAACCCTTTCATTTCTCTCACCCTGTCTACCAGCTTCCTATCTCTTTCACTCCCTCACCCTATCCAGCTTCCTAACTCTTTCACTCCCTCACCCTATCCAGCTTCCTAACTCTTTCACTCCCTCACCCTATCCACCAGCTTCCTTAACATTTTCACTCCCTCACCCTATCCACCAGCTTCCTTAACACTTTCACTCCCTCACCCTATCCAGCTTCCTAACGCTTTCACTCCCTCACCCTATCCACCAGCTTCCTAACTCTTTCACTCCCTCACCCTATCCACAAGCTTCCTTAACTCTTTCATTCCCTCACCCTATCCACCAGCTTACTTAACACTTTCACTCCCTCACCCTATCCACCAGCTTCCTTAACCCTTTCTATCCCTCACCCTATCCACAAGCTTCCTTAACACTTTCACTTCCTCACCCTGTCCACCAGCTTTCTTAACCCTTTCATTTCCCTCACCCTGTCCACCAGCTTCCTTAACCCTTTCACTTCCCTCACCCTGTCCACCAGCTTCCTTAACCCTTTCACTCCCTCACCCTGTCCACCAGCTTCCTTAACCCTTTCACTTCCTCACCCTGTCCACCAGCTTTCTTAACCCTTTCATTTCCCTCACCCTGTCCACCAGCTTCCTTAACCCTTTCGCTCCCTCACCCTGTCCACCAGCTTCCTTAACCCTTTCACTCCCTCACCCTGTCCACCAGCTTCCTTATCCTTTCACCCCCTACCCTATCCACCAGCTTCCTTAACCTTCTCACTCCCTCACCCTATCCACCAGCTTTCTTAACCCTTTCATTTCTCTCACCCTGTCTACCAGCTTCCTATCTCTTTCACTCCCTCACCCTATCCAGCTTCCTAACTCTTTCACTCCCTCACCCTATCCAGCTTCCTAACTCTTTCACTCCCTCACCCTATCCACCAGCTTCCTTAACATTTTCACTCCCTCACCCTATCCACCAGCTTCCTTAACACTTTCACTCCCTCACCCTATCCAGCTTCCTAACGCTTTCACTCCCTCACCCTATCCACCAGCTTCCTAACTCTTTCACTCCCTCACCCTATCCACAAGCTTCCTTAACTCTTTCACTCCCTCACCCTATCCACCAGCTTCCTTAACACTTTCACTCCCTCACCCTATCCACCAGCTTCCTTAACCCTTTCACTCCCTCACCTATCCACCAGCTTCCTTAACCCTTTCACTCCCTCACCCTATCCACCAGCTTCCTTAACCCTTTCACTTCCTCACCTGTCACCAGCTTCCTTAACCCTTTCACTTCACTCACATTGTGCACCAGCTTCCTTAACCCTTTCACTTCCTCACATTATGCACCAGCTTCCTTAACCTTTCACTTCACTCACATTGTGCACCAGCTTCCTTAACCCTTTCACTTCACTCACATTGTGCACCAGCTTCCTTAACCCTTTCACTTCACTCACATTGTGCACCAGCTTCCTTAACCCTTTCACTTCACTCACATTGTGCACCAGCTTCCTTAACCCTTTCACTTCACTCACATTGTGCACCAGCTTCCTTAACCCTTTCACTTCACTCACATTGTGCACCAGCTTCCTTAACCCTTTCACTTCACTCACATTGTGCACCAGCTTCCTTAACCCTTTCACTTCACTCACATTGTGCACCAGCTTCCTTAACCCTTTCACTTCACTCACATTGTGCACCAGCTTCCTTAACCCTTTCACTTCACTCACATTGTGCACCAGCTTCCTTAACCCTTTCACTTCACTCACATTGTGCACCAGCTTCCTTAACCCTTTCACTTCACTCACATTGTCACCAGCTCCTTAACCCTTTCACTTCATCACATTCATCACCTTCACACACATTTGCACAGCATCCAACCTCACTCACTCAAAATTGTGCACCACCAACATCACACACACACACACACAACACACACACACACACACACAACACCCACCACACACACACACACAACACACACACCACACACACACACACACACACACACACACACACACACAACCACACACAACACACACACACACAACACAAACACACACACACACACACACACACCACACACACACACCACACACACACCACACACACCACACCACACACACACACACACACACACACCACACACACACACACACACACAACACACACACACACACACACACACACACACACACACACACACACACACACACACACACACACACACACACACACACCACACACACACACAACACACAACACAAACACACACCACACACACACCACAACACACACACAACACACCAAACAACACACATACGCAAAAAAAGCTCAAATGCACTCCAAACCCTAAAAAGCCCCCACTTTACCCTCATAACCCCCCCTCCTTCAGACAGACAAGCTAGTGTGCACTCAAAAGTCTACAACCCCCACCCCCAACACCCAACCAACACCCCCCCCCCCACACACACACACACAAGTTGAACGCACTCAATAGCCACGAGTGATGGTCTTCTCTTTATTGCAGACAGAGCTGTGCTGTGGGACACAATTAGCTTCTAAAAGGTTTGTCTACATGCTGAGCTGGTGCCAGGGACTTGGGCTACAGGCTTGTCTGTATGCTGTCCTCTCTGGAAAACGTTTCAGGCGTGCCGTGACTACAGGATGCAGACAGAATGAGGTTAGAGGGAAGTCTTTACGCTGACGTCTTTGATGCTCGCAAACTTTCGGTGTACTTTTAACTCTTTTACTCCCGCACGTCTAGTGTTGTTGTCGGCTAGTGACTGCGTGCTTGTCACCTCTCACTTTCAGCCTGCACTGCTGGCTGGCACTGCTGCTTGCAGCTATGCGAAAAGAAGAGCAGAATGCGTAAGTCTCTTCCTGTCAAAAACAAGTGCGACTGCCCGCGCCCAAGCAAACAGGAACCAGAAGAACAAGCAAACCAAAGCAAGCGCGTATTCAACCACAAACAACACCAAACAACGGATAATAAAAAGAGGATTAAAAACTTCCCTGCCGCCTCATTGTGGTCTGTTTGTGACCGTGCATTCGCTCGTGACAAAGGCCGGTTGGCCGAAAATTTGCGCTTGTCTTGTCTTGTTGTGTTGAATACGCGCTTGCTTTGGTTTGCTTGTTCTTCTGGTTCCTCTTCCTGTCAGTACATAGCCTCTCCATCAGCAAGCCCTACGTTGTGCCTCCTCGTGGCGATATGCGGTAACTGAGCACCTCACGGACTCAGGCTAAATCTCGAGGGACTCGGAGGAGGTCTGGCCCCGAGACGTGCGGCACGCAGGCCCACTGGCGTGTGGATATGCCCTGGTGCCCACGAAACAGACCCCCAGCTATGGGTAAATAGCTCCACTGCCTTGTGGACATCTCGGGAGAGAATAAGGCTAGCGGAGAGACCGCAAAAACAAAAACAAAAAACAAACAAAACAAAACAACAACAAAAAACCGATGGAAGGCAACGGGAAACCACCATCGTAGTATCCCAAGAACATTATGGACGGAGAAAGGAAGGAAAATGAAGATAACGACGTGAATAGGTACTCCAATGGAGCACCTTCGTCCGGTAGGGACCGTCATGCGGCACATGTGACACCAGACCGTCAGCCAGATACTGCGACCAAACTCAAACTCAAAAATACCAAGATCGCAACATGGAATGTGAGGACATTGCTGCAAAAGAGAAAATTTGAGAATGTCAAAATGGAGATTTAAGTTTTTGCTTTGCAAGCAGGGTTGGCGAAGCAGGATGCTGGTGGACAGGGTGCGGGAGTCAAAGGGTTAAAGTTTTGCTTTGCAAGCAGGGTTGGCAATGCAGGATGCTGGTGGTTAAGATGCGGGAATCAAAGGGTTAAGTCTTTGCTCTGCCAGCAGGGTTGGCAATGCAGGACGCTGGTGGACAGGGTGCGGGAGTCAAAGGGTTAAGTCTTTGCTCTGCCAGCAGGGTTGGCAATGCAGGATGCCGGTGGACAGGGTGTGGGAGTCAAAGGGTTAAGTTTTTGCTTTGATAGCAGGGTTGGCAATGCAGGACGCTGGTGGACAGGGTGCAGGAGTCAAAGGGTTAAGTTTTCGCTTTGATAGCAGGGTTGGCAATGCAGGACGCTGGTGTACAGGGTAAGGGAAT
>JAPXFY010000015.1:2967202-2999702 GCA_030674185.1 Monoplex corrugatus
CAATATTTTGTCCTGCAAAACAAAACAATTAAAGAAGCTTGTATAATATTTTGCCCTGCGAAACAAATAAACATTTCCTCTTTAATAGTTTGTCCTTCAAAACAAATAAAATTGTTTTATACCTTGTCTTAAAAAACAAAGCTTAAAAACGTGCTGTGTTTAGTGTTAACGAAGAACATTACAAGGGTGCTGATGTTTCTTGTTAACATTAAACAAAAGAAAACAACAACAATAACAATCATCAGGTGCCCTGCCGCATGGCGTTGGCGACCATGGACTTCCAACCATCTCTATCTCTCGTTGCCCCCAGCATCTCCCCCACCCTCCTCATCCCCAGCCACTCTGCAAGTCCGTCCAGCATTCTCTCCCTGGGTGTACCTGGTGCTCTCTTTCCCTCCAGCTTTCCAGTTGTGACCAGGTGCTCCAAATCCCCCTTCCTCATAAAATGGCCTGTAAATGTTTCCTGTCTTTTCCTAATCTTCCTTATGAGTGATCTACTTGTGTCTGCCTCCATCAAGACTGTCTCGTTTGTTTTCTTTGCTGTCCATGGAACTCTCAACATTCTTCTGAGAAACCACATCTCGGCCGCCTCAATCTTGCTCTGGCTTTGCTTGCTGACTGTCCACGCCTCACATCCGTGCAACAGTATTGGTTCTATATAGCATTCAAGGACTCTCTTTCTGATGTTAATTGATAGGCATTTGTTGGTAAGAATGCTTGAACAATAACAATAACAACAAAAAAAGTTATTTTATACTTCGCCTTGAAAAACAAATCAAAAAGACGTCTGTGCATAATACTTTGCCCTGTCAAACAGATAAAAGAAAAAAACAACAACAAAAAACATGCCTGTTTAATATTGTGTCTTGCAAAACAAAACAACGAAGACATGCCTGTTTGATAATTCTGCAGGCAAGCCAGATTATTAAACAGACATTACAGTAAAAGAAATTCGTGTTTTAAAGTTGCCCTGCAAAAAATTCAAGTTTAAACATTAGCCCTGGAACAGAAACTCCTGTTTAATGATTTGCCCTGCGACAGAAATTCTTGTTTAAACATTTCCCTGCAAAAGAAATTCTGTTTAAAAATTTTGTTCTGCAAAAGAAATGTTATATAGAACCAATATTATTATACGGTTGTGAGGCGTGGACAGTCAACAAACAAAGCCAGAACAAGATTGAGGCAGCTGAGATGTGGTTTCTAAGAAGACTGTTGAGAGTTTCATGGACAGCAAAGAAAACAAACGAGACAGTCTTGATGGACGCAGACACAAGAAAATCATTCATAAGGAAGATTAGGAAAAGACAGGCAACATTTATAGGCCATTTTATGAGGAAAGGGGAATTGGAGTACCTGGTCACAACGGGAAAGCTGGAGGGAAAGAGAGCACCAGGTAGACCCAGGGAAAAGATATTGGACGGACTTGCACAGTGGCTGAATTCAAAGACGGTGGAAGAGGTGCTAGAGGCAACAAGAGATAGAAAGAGATGGAAGCCCATGATCGCCAACGCTGTGTGGCAAGGCACTTGATGATAGTGATGACGAAGAGAAAAAACTTTAAAAATTTGCCCTGCAAAGGACATTCCTCTTTAATAATTTGTCCCACAAAACGAAATAAAACACAATGTGTGTCTACACCTTGCTACTCAATCTCTCCAAAGTGAACGTAAGTCACACACGAATAAACCGAGATACAACTTCACAAAGGAAATGAGTCTATCTGGGTGTAAAATTGACATCTTAGCTGCAATATATTATTCGGGCTTTTCTTTTAGGTGTAAGTCACCCTTGAAATAGCATTAGCCTTAAATAATGACGATACCCCTCGACCATACTTTGTAGTAGTTACCCTTGATAGGAAGTTGTCACACAGCCACCACACCACACCACCATCCCTCACACAGCCACCACACCACCATCCCTCACACAGCCACCACAACCACCATTCCTCACACAGCCACCACACCACCATTCCTCACACAGCCACCACACCACCATTCCTCACACAACCCAATACACCATACATTGTCTGAAGTCGGTGAAGTCAATTTCTCGGTGCTGCATACAGTAATTCAGAATAAGTCACTCACAGGATTACAAGACAATAGTTGTTTGGTTGCCAAGGGAAACCTGACAGGGGACACTGTCAATCTTTTCCTCCATATTCTCTCAACACAAGGACTACACACACAGCACGCTTCAATTGGCGACTAGTCCTCCGGTTTCTGTCCAAGAGAATTTATTTATAAAACACTGGAAAGGAAATATCATGCCAATCATTTGATATCACCGAAGATCGATTCCTGCACGGGTCGCCTTTCGAGAGTTACCTGCCAGAAGGGTCTATCTACCTTCTCTATTCTTTGTTGTGATACATCGTTTTGACAGATAAACCTGTGATTTTATCTTGCATTGTAACTCAGTATAACAGAGAGTTGTAGGTCTGACTGTTTGCTAAAAAAAAATGGTGAAAGCGTTTGTATTCAATCCCTCCTCTACAAAAATGCATGCATTCGTGTGTGTGTGTGTGTGTGTGTGTGTGTGTGTTTTGTGTGTGTGTGTGTGTGTGTCGTGTGTGTGTGTGGTGTGTGTGTGTGTGTGTGTGTGTGTGTGTGTGGTACGTGTGTGTGTGTGTGTGGTGTGTGTGTGTGTGTGTGTGTGTGTGATGTGTGGTGTGTGTGTGTGTGTGTGTGTGTGTGTGTGTGTGTGTGGTTGTGTGTGTGTGTGTGTGGTGTGTGTGTGTGTGTGTGTGTGGTGTGTGTGTGTGTGGTGCGTGTGTGTGTGTGTGTGTGTGTGTGTGGTGTGTGGTGTGTGTGCGTGTGCGTGTGTGTGTGTGTGTGTGTGTGTGTGATGTGTGTGTGGTGTGTGGTTGTGGTGTGTGCGTGCGTGCGTGCGTGTGTGCGTGTGTGTGTATGTGTGTGTGTGTGTGCGTGTGTGGTATGTACATGTATTCTGGGTTGGAGAAGGTAAAGCGACGACAGCAAGGACACGGACATCGTCACCATCAAGTTAAACCAAAGAAAAATGGATGTCTTTGCCATCTCAGTCCTCCACTGCCCAAGGCTATGGCACTACCTTTACCTTAAGTAGCGAGCTGTCTACCACTTCACTCTCCTACGCCCTCAGGCAACTTGCACACCTCGTCTTCTACTGGTTATCAAACAAAGACCGGGGCAAAGACTGTGGCTGACATTCAGAGTCACAACAACAATATCCTGAAACGAAAGGTTAGACAATGATACAAAGACATCTATGAGAAACAAAATCTCTGAAGCATTCAGGAAACAACAAAAGGAAAGCAAACAAAACAAAACCAAAACAAAACCAAACAAAAACAAAACAAAACAAATGAAAACAAAACAAAACGAATCAAACAGGAGATAGTCATACCATTCTAACAGTCTCATTTTTCATACAAAAGCCATTTACCAATGATCAGGATCTTACGTACACCGTCATATTCAGTCTGTGTCTATGCACACGAGACATGGGCCCTTACAGTGGATTGGGCAAAACACGGATCCAAGCCGTGAGAGTGAGGTGTTATGGCAAGATAATAAACATCGGGTTCTTGTTGTCATTGTCGCTTAAAGCCCAGCCGACTGCGCAGAGCCATATCAGGGCTATAACCGTTTCAAAACATACACAACACTTCAATAGGAAAATGAAAAGGAAAAAAAAAAAGAAAAGAAAATTAAGTACAAACATCAATGCATTCGCGAATAGAATCTAAGGACATGCCCCTGGCGTTGAACACTCCGTCCAGTTTACCGCACAGGGGATTTCAAAAACAGACCTGAATATTAGGGACACTAAAACATATGTAAAAATGGTCCGAAATTACCTAAACTCAATCCCCGTATCTCATTTCCCCTAGAGCCAAAAATGCACATAACACATGTACCCAAAGATCAATCCTAGGAGAAAGTACATGTACGTAAGACTATTGAACACATACAGGTGAAAGCAGAAAATGATAGGAAGAAATGACAGAAAGCAAAGAAGGGAGGAAGGAACAAAGAAACAAAGAAAGTGACAGAAAAGAGAAAATTTCTAGCACAGAAATTCCAGAAGGTAGGGATACTATTTATACCGAAAGAGCCCCGGCATCCCCACGGGAGGCAGACGGACGGAAAGACAGAAAAAGATATGATGGATTGTCAACATTGCCGAATGGACAGAGAAACCATCTGCAGAGACCTACGCTTTGGCACACAACTGACAGAGCTGGAGGCATCTGGTGAATAGTTAGTGAGGCGTACCAAAAACTCTTCATGGAGCTGAGGGGGGGGGGGGGGGGGGGGGGAGAACGAGAACAAAAGAACAAAAACAAGATCACAGAAACCCAGACTTTCTACCTCTCAAACTTCGGTTGAAATACAAAAGGGAGATAACTCCGTGACTCTCAAGAGTTATGTTAGATGGGAGATAACTCCGTGACTCTCAAGAGTAATGTTACTTAGTTGATATTCAAAATTCTCCCTGCTTCCGTCTTATTTCCTTCGGTTGAAATACAACTTGATGTGTAGAGAGGAGAACGGTGCACTGTTACAACACTGAAAACACATTGTCACCACTGTCCAAAGTCTTGGAGAAAACGCTGTTCAAACACCTTCTTCTCCAACAAAAGTGCTGATTTCTGGTATCAATTTTTGTGTGTGATGTGACTTTGACCTTACAGCTCTACCGTCCCACTTTAGACTTTCGCCATTTCTCGACAGTCCACGTGCTTGACCGAAATTTGGTACAGGCCTGCCCATTAAAGAAATGGGAAAAACTTGTTCATATATTTGTGTCACAGACACACACACACACACACACACACACACACACACAACACACAAACAGAGCGAGAGAGAGAGAGAGAGGGAGACAGAGACAGAGACAGAGAGATAGACAGAGAAACACAGACAGAGAGAGAATCACCCACCCACTAAAGAGAAGGGCCAATCTTGTTCATACATTTGTCAAAAACAGACAGAAACTATCTTTCCATTAAAGAGATGGGAAAATCGTGTTCCAACATTTCTGTTACAGAAAGACAGATAAACAGACGAGCAGACAGACAGATAAACAGACAAGCACACGGACAGATAAACAGACAGGCAGACAGAAAGACTGACAGACTCCCCCCCCCCACCCCTCTCCCGCGCCCTTCTTTTTCTTTCAAAGTGACTTAAATAAAAAGTGAACCCACATAGTTTGATGTTGTATGTAAGATAAAATTCACGTCTGTGTGTGTTTGAGATGGCACAAGATCAATGGTGAAGGATCATTGCCTGGGACACTGAAGACACTGATTCCTCTGTCAGTCTGTCGGTCTGTTTGTCTGTCTGTTTCTCTCTCTCTTCCTTCTCTTTCACCCCCTCTCTTCTCTTCTGTCCCCCTCTCTATCTCTTCGTCACGTCTCTCTTGTTCTATCCCCCTCTTTTTCTCTGCTTCTTCTCCTCTGTCTTGCTCTCGTATCTGTCTGTTCTTGTCTTCATTCTCTCCTCGTGATTTCCTCTCTCTCTCTCTTCTCCTCTCTTCTCTGTTTACTCTCTCTCTCTCTGTCTCTGTTTATCTCTCCTCCTCTCTCTTTCTCTCTGCATTGCTTGTCTGTTCCTTCTCCGTTTCTTCTCATGTCTTTGTGTACCTTGTCTGTCGTGTGTCGTCACTTCTCTGTTGCACCTTGTCTGTGTCCGTCGGTCTCCTGTTCTGTACTCTTCCTCGTCTTCTACGTCACTGCAGAGTCATCTCACCTGTTCTGTCCTTGTCTGGTCTCCGTGCTGTTCTGTTTGTTCATCTGTTGTTGTCTCCCCCTTGTATCTTTCATTTTCTCTTCTGTGGCAAGGCAGCAGCGGGCACCATGCGTCATGTCTGACTCCGCTTGACTGTCCGATCACCAATGTCTGGTAGATGAGTGTCACGTGTGTCTGATGTCGCGGTGTAGCGGTACTCAGTCAATTCTCTGTGTGTGCAACGCTAGGAGTCTGTGTGCACTGATGCGGTCCGAGTGTCGTACACAAAGAAGGAACTGAGAGCAGGAAGGCAAAGACAGCACAGGGACGGATACAGAAACAGAGAGAGACGGAGGGAAGATCTGAGACAGGAAGTGAAGTAGGAGGTGTGGACTGGGGAGAGAGCTGGAGATGATTAGGGCAGCGGGAGAGGGGGACAATGTGTATGGCAGAGGGGGAAGAGAGGAACAGAGTGAGCACAGAGAGCAGATGAAGAGAGAGAGAGAGAAGAGACAGAGGAGGAAGACGAGTGACAGAAACAGAGAGAGAGACAGAGGGGAGAGTAGAGAAACAAGAGAGAGAGGGAGAGAGACAGATAGAGAAGACAGAGAGAGAGAGAAGAGAGAGACAGAGAGAGGACGAGAAGCAGAAGACAGAAGAGAAGACAGAAGAGAGAGAAAAGGAGGGAGACGAGAGGAAAACAGAAGAGAGAGAGAGAGAGCGAAAGAGAAGAGAAGAAGAAGAGAGAGACAGAGAGAGAGAGAGACAGAGAGAGACAGGAGGAGAGAGACAGAGACAGAGAGAAGCAGAGAACAGAGAGAGAAGAGAAAAGAGAGAGAGAGAGAGGAGAGAAGAGAGAAGAGAGAGCGGAGAGAGAGAGACAGAGAGAGAAAACAGAGACAGAGAGGAGAGAGAAAAGAGAGAGAGAGAAGAAGAGAGAGAGACAGACAGAGAGAACAGAGAGAGAGAGAAGAGAGAGACGAGTAGAGAAGAAAGAGAGAGAGGGAGAGAGACAGAGAGAGAGACAGAGAGAGAGAGAAGACAGAGAGAGAAGAGACAGAGAAGAGAGAGACAGAGACAGAGAGAAGAAGAGAGAGAGAAGAGAGAGAGAGAAAGAGAGAGGGGACAGACAGATAGAGAAACAGAGCAGAGAGGAAGAGGAGAAAGAGAGAGAGACAGAGAAGAGAGAGAGAGACAGACAGAGAGAGAGACAGAGAGAGAGAAGGGGAGAGAGAGAGAAAGAGAGAGGAGGAGAGAAGAAGAGACAGAGGAAGAGAGAAGACAGAGAGAGAGAGAGACAGAGAGGAGAGAGACAGAAGAGAGAGAGACAGAGAGAGAGAGAAGAGAGAGAGACAGAGAGAGAGAGAGAGAAGACAGAGAGAAGACAGAGAGAGAGAGAGAGGACAGAGAGAGAGACAGAGAGGAGAGACAGAGAGAAGAGAGAGAAGAGAGAGAGAGAGAGGACAGAGAGAGAGAGAGAGAGAGAGGACAGAGAGAGAGAGACAGAGAGAGAGAGAGAGACAGAGACAGAGAGAGACAGAGACAGAGAGAGAGAGAGAGACAGAAGAGAGAGACGAGAGACGAGAGAGAGAAGAGAGAGAGAGACAGAGAGAGACAGAGAGAGACAGAGGAGAGAGAGAGACAGAGAGAAGAGAGAGACAGAGACAGAGAGACAGAGACAGAGAGAGAGAGAGAGAGAGGACAGAGAGAGCAGAGACAGAGAAAAAGAGAGGACAGAGACAGAGAGAGAGACAGAGAGAGAGAGGGAGAGACAGAGACAGAGAGAGAGACGAGAGAGAGACAGAGACAGAGAGAGAGAGACAGAGAGAGAGAAGAGAGAGACAGAGAGGACAGAGAGAGAGACAGAGAGAGACAGAGAGAGAGAGAGGGGACAGAGAGAGACAGAGAGAGACAGAGAGAGACAGAGAGAGACAGAGAGAGAGAGAGAGAAGAGAGAGACAGAGAGAGACAGAGAGAGACAGAGAGAGACAGAGAGAGAGAGACAGAGAGACAGAGAGAGACAGAGAGAAGAGAGAGAGACAGAGAAAAGACAGAGAGAGACAGAGAGAGACAGAGAGAGAGAGAGAGAGAGACAGAGAGAGAGAGAGAGAGAGGACAGAGAGAGAGAGAGAGAGACAGAGAGAGACAGAGAGACGAGGAGAGACAGAGGACGAGAGAGAGAGAGAGAGAGAGAGAGAGAGAGAGAGAGACATGTGATCTTCACCAAAGTGTGAAATAAGCAGTGTTATGCTTTTTTCTTATACATCCATCGTCGTCCAAACAAAGTCTACATGCACGTGAATACGAGTCACAATCAATAGTTCCACAATGCAAACACTAGATATCAATACAATAAACTTCACAGACACAGATTTTAACCCTTTCACTCCCCAACCCTACCCACCAACTGCAAAAACTTCACCCTTCGACTCCTTCACTCTATCCACCAACTTCCTGCAGGAAGCTGGTGGACAGGGTGAGGGTGTCAAAGGGTTAAGGTTTTGCTTTGCTGGCATGGTCGATAGTGCAGGATGCCGGTGGACAGGATGCAGGAGTCAAAAAGTTAAACCGATTTTGAATGAAACAGTGTGATTAACTATAAACATACGTTAGCTATGGGGGCCAGGGTGGAATAGCTGAGACACTGGACTACCAGTTGGACGGTCTACGTTCAAATCGGCTTGGCCCGGTACCACTTGGTGGATAAAGAGTGAAGATTCTTTTCCATTCTCCCATCTCAACACACGTGCAGAGATCTGTCAGTATCTGAATCCCCTTCATGTGTAACCTCACCCCGAACACCAAATACGCAACGTAAAGATTCCGCAAGCTATGTCAGTGTCTGCCTGGTGGGTTATGGAAACATGAAAACATTTCTGGCTTGCACGCTGACTGAAGACAATGTATGCAAAGTGTGTTGTGGCATAGGGCCTGCACAGTGTGGGCCGGCCAATCAACTAACTGATTAAGTAATCAACCACCCAACCATCCGGCCAAACGACCAACCAAGCAACTAATCAGCCAACCAACCAACCAGACAAGCTACCAACCATACAATCAACCTAACAACAACCAACCAACCAGCCATTCAGCCAAACGACCAATCAACAAACCAACCAGCCAACCAACCAACAAACCAACCAACCAGCCAACCAACCAACCAACCAGCCAAACGACAACCAACTAACCATCCAACTAACCAACCAACCAGCCAACCAACCAACAAACCAACCAACCAGCCAACCAACCAACCAACCAGCCAAACGACAACCAACTAACCATCCAACCAACCAACCAACCAGCCAACCCACCAACCAACCAACCAACCAACCAACCAACTAACCATCCAACTAACCATCCAACTAACCAACCAACCAACAAACCAAAACCAACCACCAACCAACCAACCAACCATTATCCAAAATGAATACGGGCACACACAACAACAAACAGGCTAAAAACAACAGACAGATAACACAAACAAGAACGCAACTAACAACAACAGTAACCAAACTAACAACAACTAGTAACCAAACTAACAACAAACTCAAGTAACCAAACTAACAACAATCTAGTAACCAAACTAACAACAAACTAGTAACCAAACTAACAACAATCTAGTAACCAAAACTAACAACAAATCTAGTAACCAAACTAACAACAATCTAGTAACCAAACTAACAACAAACTAGTAACCAAACTAACAACAATCTAGTAACCAAACTAACAACAAACTAGTAACCAACTAACAACAAATCTAGTAACCAAACAACTAAACCCAACAAACATAGTAACCAGACTAACAACAATCTAGTAACCAAACTAACAACAAACTAGTAACCAGACTAACAACAATCTAGTAACCAAACTAACAACAAACTAGTAACCAAACTAACAACAATCTAGTAACCAGACTAACAACAAACTAGTAACCAAACTAACAACAATCTAGTAACCAAACTAACAACAATCTAGTAACCAACTAACAACAACTAGTAACCAAACTAACAACAAACTAGTAACCAAACTAACAACAACTAGTAACCAAACTAACAACAAACTAGTAACCAACTAACAACAAACTAGTAACCAAACTAACAACAAACTAGTAACCAACTAACAACAAACTAGTAACCAAACTAACAACAAACTAGTTAACACAGAAGACTAACAACAAACTAGTAACCAAACTAACAACAAACTAGTAACCAAACTAACAACAAACTAGTAACCAAACTAAAACAAATCTAGTAACCAATAACAACAAACTAGTAACCAGACAACAACAAACTAGTAACCAAACTAACAACAAACTAGTAACCAGATAACAACAAACTAGTAACCAAACTAAACAACAACTAGTAACCAGACTAACAACAAACTAGTAACCAAACTAACAACAAACTAGTAGCCAACTAACAAACAATCTAGTAACCAAACTAACAAACAAACTAGTAACCAAACTAACAACAAACTAGTAACCAGACTAACAAACAAACTAGTAACCAAACTAACAACAAACTAGTAGCCAACTAAAAACAAACCAGTAACCAACTAAAAACAAACAGTAACCAACTAAAAACAAACCAGTAACCAAACTAAAAACAAACTATTAAACAGACGAACTAAAACAAACCAGTAACCAGACTAAAAACAAACTAGTAACCAGACTAAAAACAAACTAGTAACCAGACCAAAACAAACTAGTAACCAGATCAAAAACAAACTAGTAACCAACAAAAACAAACTAGTAACCAGACTAAAAACAAACTAGTAACCAGACCAAAAACAAACTAGTAACCAGATCAAAAACAAAACTAGTAACCAGACAAAAACAAAACTAGTAACAACCAAAACAAACAGTAACCAGACCAAAACAACTAGTAACCAGACCAAAAATCAAACTAGTAACCAGATCAAAAACAACCAGTACCGACAAACAAATCTAGTACCAATCCAAAAACAACAGTAACAGACTAAAAACAAACCAGTAACCAGACTAAAAACAAACTAGTAACCAGACCAAAAACAAACCAGTAACCAGACTAAAAACAAACCAGTAACCAGACTAAAAACAAACTAGTAACCAGACCAAAAACAAACTAGTAACCAGATCAAAACCAACCAGTAACCAGACTAAAAACAAACCAGTAACCAGACTAAAAACAAACTAGTAACCAGAAAAACCAAAACAAAGAAATAAACAAAACAGAACAAAGCAAACAAACAAAGACACAAAACGATACGTCAAACAAAGACATAGAAACCTTTAAACCACACAAAAGCATCCGCCTGGGCAGATCTGTCTCTTCCAATTACAGTCTTAGCCCAGAGCCTGTTACTTCAAGGAAGGTAACACCTTGTGACGTGTATGACGTGCGTTACAAAGACACTGTTTCAAATCTGTAGAGCATAATCCCCACACTCCCCCTTCCTCTGCCCTTCCTGACCCCCCACCCCACCCACCCCTGACAGTGTCAATATCACTTGAATGCATCAAATAGCGTGAGGGGAAATTGTCCTGTATTTGTGTTCACAAGGCGCTCACTATGTATGGTTGTCTGTCACGTCTAAAAGTATGATGGTGGTTAGCGCGTGATCGTCTGCTTTGTATACTGAGAATGACAATCTGTCTCTCTGTCCGTCTGTCTGTCTGTCTTTGTGTCTGTCTTTCTGTCTCCGCTCTGTCTGTGTGTATGCTTGTCTCCGTCTCTCTGTCTCTGTTTCTATCCCTGTATTTCTGTTCCTGTTTGTGTCTATGTCTGTGTCTGTGTGTCTCTCAGTCTCTTTCTGTACGTACGTACGTACGTACGTATGTATGTAGGTATGTATGTATGTAGGTAGGTAAGGTACGTACGTACGTATATAGTAATGTGTGTGTGTGTATCTATCTGTTTGTCTATCTGTCTATCTACACAACACTAGCCCGCCTCACACAAAGGGTGTGGACAAATCCCAAGCTGACCACAAAGACAAAGATGGCTGTATACAACGCCTGTGTCCTCAGCACTTTGCTGTATGGCAGCGAGGCGTGACCACGCATGCTCATCAGGAGAAAAGGCTCAATACCTTCCACCTGAGAAGCCTACGGCGCATACTTGGCATTTCCTGGCAAGACAAGGTGACCAACACCGAAGTCCTAACCTGCGCTGGCCTCCCAACCATGCATACCATGCTGAGACAGCGTCGGCTGCGCTGGTTGGGCCACGTTCGCCGCATGGAAGATGGTCGCATCCCAAAAGACATCCTTTATGGTGAGCTTGCCACAGGGCAAGAGAAACATTGGCCGCCCACAGCTGAGATACAAAGACGTTTGCAAGCGTGACATGAAGGCGCTTGAGATCAACACTGAGTCCTGGGAGGACCTCGCAGACGACCGCAACAGCTGGAGAACTACTCTCAAGAAACAGCTGCGGATTGGTGAGGACAAACTGTCAGCTGCTGCAGCAGAAAAGCGAGTTCGCAGAAAAGGGATGACAGCCAACAGACCAGCATCAGCATACACATGCGACCACTGCAACAGAGACTGCCTCTCTCGCATTGGTCTGTACAGTCACAGGCGACGCTGCTTGGACCAAGCAGACAGCCCATCTAGACATTAGAACGGATGTACTTTGTCCATGGTCAGTCATGACCGAAGGAGGCCTACTACTAATGTCTATCTATCTATCTATCTATCTATCTATATCTATCTATCTACATATATCTATCTATTATCTATCTATCTATCTATTTATCTATCTATCTATCTGTCTATTTATCTATCTATCCATCTATCTATCTTTCTTTCTATCTGTTTGTCTATATTATCTATCTATCTATCTAACCATCCATCCATGAATCCATCCATCCATCTCTATCTATATTCTTTGCAATACACTGAAAACGAGTGAAGAGTAAGCATCTGAACAATAATAAACAGAAACGTACAACGTACATACAAGGAGCCTACACTGACATGGACACTGAGCAATAAAAATGGAACCCTCGTAATTTATTACCAATCGTTATATCACCCTACATTACAACAATCATGTCAATGAAATCCCACAAAATTCATAAATGATTACGGAGATTACTCTCTGCAGTTTCACAGAAAGATGATTAGGCAATTAACACAGACAAAGATGTTTTGAACAGAATAACTGAGACAAGCCCTGGAGATCCGCCATTAGCATGCACGACTGTGTGTCTCTTTTTACTGCAAATTAAACAGGAATTCAGGAAATTAATAAAAAGTAGAACTCTCTCTCTCTGTCTCTGTGTTTCGTTCTTTGATTTAATATCTTTTCACTAAGAGTAATAGCAGATGGTGTGTGTGTGTGTGTGTGTGTGTGTGTGTGTGTGTGTGTGTGTGTGTGTGTGTGTGTGTGTTGTGTGTGTGTGTGTGTGTGTGTGTGTGTGTGTGTGTGATGTGTGTGTGTGGTGTGTGTGTGTGTGTGTGTGCGTGTGTGTGTGTGTGAGTGTGTGTGTGTGATGTGTTGTGTTGTGTGTGTGTGTGTGCGGTGTGTGTAGTGTGTGTGTGTGAGTGTGTGGTGTGCTGTGTGTGAGTGTGTGTGTGTGTGTTGATTGTTGTGCACGTGTGTTGTGTGTGTGTGTGTGTGTTGTGTTGTCGTGTGTTTGTGTTTGTGTTGTGTGTGTTGTGTGTGTGTTGTGTGTGTGTGTGTGTTGTGTTGTGTGTGTGTTGTGTGTGTGTGTGTGGCGTGCGTGTGTGAATGTGTCTGTCTGTCTCCCCCTCAGGCCAAGTATGGACTTTTAAAAATGTTTTCTTTCTTTAAATGTTCCCAGTTTTCTCAGACGCATACGCACACTGTTCCGCCGACACTGTGCAGGCAGTATGTTGCTGCACAATCTGCACACTCCATCTCTGATGGGCATGCACGTTTAGTGTTTTCGTCTTTCCATACGCCAGCCACTGACATGACTTTACACAGGATCTTAAACGTGCGTATTTCGTATTCTGCGTGCGGATACACACCGAGAGAGATCAGGCACTAACAGGTGTGGGTGGGACATGGGAAAAGTCCACACACCGAGAGAGATCAGACACTAACAGGTGTGGGTGGGACATGGGAAAAGTCCACACACCGAGAGAGATCAGACACTAACAGGTGTGGGTGGGACATGGGAAAAGTCCACACACCGAGAGAGATCAGGACACTAACAGGTGTGGGTGGGACATGGGAAAAGTCCACACACCGAGAGAGATCAGACACTAACAGGTGTGGGTGGGACATGGGAAAAGTCCACACACCGAGAGAGATCAGACACTAACAGGTGTGGGTGGGACATGGGAAAAGTCCACACACCGAGAGAGATCAGGCAACTAACAGGTGGGGTGGGACATGGGAAAAGTCCACACACCGAGAGAGATCAGACACTAACAGGTGTGGGTGGGACATGGGAAAAGTCCACACACCGAGAGAGATCAGACACTAACAGGTGTGGGTGGGACATGGGAAAAGTCCACACACCGAGAGAGATCAGACACTAACAGGTGTGGGTGGGACATGGGGAAAAGTCCACACACCGAGAGAGATCAGACACTAACAGGTGTGGGTGGGACATGGGGAAAAGTCCACACACCGAGAGAGATCAGACACTAACAGGTGTGGGTGGGACATGGGAAAAGTCCACACACCGAGAGAGATCAGACACTAACAGGCGTGGGTGGGACATGGGGAAAAGCCCACACACCGAGAGAGATCAGACACTAACAGGTGTGGGTGGGACATGGGGAAAAGCCCACAGCCCTTCACACATCAGACAGGAAGGATCGAACCCCAAACTTTACCACTGGACTTCTGATGTCTTTCTCACTTGGCGTTATGCTCCTGTCAGAATGGATGCTAAAAACGAAACAGTAGAAAAAAAAGCAAAACAAAACAAAAAACACGTGTCTGTTGTTTCTATTAGCTTCGTGAATATTTAAAACCCGATAACGTACTTACACACACAACTGTTTGTCTGCCATCCCCCCTCTACTCTCTCTTCTCCCTCTCTCTCTCTCTCCCTCTCTTTGTGACAGTCTGTCTCTCTCCCCCCTCTCCTCTCTTGTGACTGTCTGTCTCCATCCCTCCCTCTCTCTCCCTGTGACTGTCTGTCTCCCCTCTCTCTCTCCCTGTGACTGTCTGTCTCCCTCCCTCCTCTCTCTCCCTGTGACTGTCTGTCTGTCTCCCTCTCTCCTTCCCTCTCTCTCTTGTGACTGTCTGTCTGTCTCTCTCTCCCTCTCTTTGTGACTCTGTCCTCCTCCCCTCTCTTTCTCTCCCTCTCTCTTTGTGTCTGTCTGTCTCTCTCTCCCCCCCTCTCTCTCTCCCTCTCTCTTTGTGACTGTCTGTCTCTCTCTTCCTTGTGACTGTCTGTCTCCTCTCCCTCTCTCTTTGTGCCTGTCTGTCTGCCTCTCTCTCCTCCTTGTGACTGTCTGTCTCTCCCTCTCTCTCTCTCTCTCTCTCTCTCTCTTCTCTTCCCCTTGTGACTGTCTCTGTCTGTCTGTTTCTCTCTCTCTCCCTCTCTCTTTGTGACTGTCTGTCTGTCTGTCTCTCTCCTTGTGACTGTCTCTCTCTCCCCCTCTCTCTCCTCTCTTTGTGACTGTCTGTCTCTCTCTCTCTCCCTCTCTCTCTCTTTGTGACCGTCTGTCTGTCTCTCTCTCCCTCTCTCTCTCTCTCCTTTGACTGTCTGTCTTTCTCCCTGTGTCTACCTCTCTCTCTCTCTCTTTCTCTCTCTTCCTGTGTGTGTCTCTCTCTCTCTTTCTCTCTCTCCCTGTGTCTACCTCTCTCTTTTTCTCTTTCCCTTCTCCCTGTGTCTACCTCTCTCTCTTTCTTTCTCTATCTCCCTGTGTCTACCTCTCTCTCTCTCTCGCTGTCTACCTCTCTCTCTCTCTCCTGTCTACCTCTCTCTCTCGCTGTCTACCTCTCTCTCTCTCTCTCTCGCTGTGTCTACCTCTCTCTCTTTTCTCTCTCCCTGTGTCTACCTCTCTCTCTCTCTCTCTCTGCTGTGTCTACCTCTCTCCTCTCTCCCTCTCTCTCCCTGTGTCTACCTCTCTCTCCCTCTCCTCCCTGTCTACCTCTCTTCTCTCTCTCTTCTCTCTCCCTGTGTCTACCTCTCTCTCTCTTTCTCTCTCTCTCTCCCTGTGTCTACCTCTCTCTCTCTTTCTCTCTCCCTGTGTCTACCTCTCTCTCTCTCTTTCTCTCCCTGTGTCTACCTCTCTCTCCCTCTCTCTCTCCCTGTGTCTACCTCTCTCCCTCTCTCTCTCCTTGTGTCTACTTCTCTCTCTTTCTCTCTCTCCCTGTGTCTACCTCTCCTCTCTCTCTCCTTCTTCCTGTGTCTACCTCTCTCTCTCTCTTTCTCTCTCTCTCCCTGTGTCTGCCTCTCTCTCTCTCTTTCTCTCTCTCTCTCTCTCACCCCCCTTGTGTCTGTCTGTCAGTCTTCCTCACTGTGTCTGCCTCTCTCTTTCTCACTCACTCTCTCTCCTCCCCACCGTCTCTCTGTATGTGTTTGAGCCAGGATTATTTTTTAATGTGAAAATGAAGTTTGAATCTGCTCTCACCACCATAATTATCTAAACAATTTTGTTCGTGCTGTTCTCTCTCTCTCCTCCCTCTCTCTCTCTCTCTCTCTCTCTCCTCTCTCTCTCTTCTCTCTCTATATATAATATATATATATAATATATATATATATATAATATATATATATATATATATATCCCCTCTCACTCGCTGGGGAAAGGGCTAGGTGTCAATAATAAAACAAACAAGAATATTTGCTTGAAGGTTCCATTACGCTCGTAAAGTCTAATAAAATGCATGTTTTTGCCATCTACTCCCCTCTCCCCCATCTGTCTGTCTGTCTGTCTGGTCTGTATGTCTGTTTGTCCCCCTCCCACCAACACACACCATCTGTCTTCTGCTCTGTATGTCTGTCTGTCCCCTCACACCAACACCCACATCTGTCTTCTGCTCTGTATGTCTGTCTGTCCCCCTCAACCAACACACACCATCTGTCTGTCTGTCTGTCTGTCTGCCTGTCTGTCTGCCTGCTCTGTATGTCTGTTAGTCCCCCTCACACCAACACACACCCATCTGTCTGTCTGTCTGTCTGCTCTCTATGTCTGTTTGTCCCCCTCACACCAACACACACCATCTGTCTGTCTGTCTGTCTGCTCTGTATGTCTGTTAGTCCCCCTCACACCAACACACACCCATCTGTCTGTCTGCCTGCTCTGTATGTCTGTTAGTCCCCCTCACACCAACACACACCCATCTGTCTGTTCTGTCTGCTCTGTATGTCTGTTAGTCCCCCTCACACCAACACACACCCATCTGTCTGTCTGTCTGTCTGCTCTGTATGTCTGTTAGTCCCCCTCACACCAACACACACCCATTTTGTCTGTCTGTCTGCTCTGTATGTCTGTTGTCCCCCTCACACCAACACACACCCATCTGTCTGTCTCTGTCCTGCTCTGTATGTCTGTTAGTCCCCCTCACACCAACACACACCCATCTGTCTGTCTGTCGCTGCTCTGTATGTCTGTTTAGTCCCCCTCACACCAACACACACACCATCTGTCTGTCTGTCTGTCTGCTCTGTATGTCTGTTAGTCCCCCTCACACCAACACACACCATCTGTCTGTCTGTCTGTCTGCTCTGTATGTCTGTTAGTCCCCCTCACACCAAACACACCCATCTGTCTGTCTGTCCTGCTCTGTATGTCTGTTGTCCCCCTCACACCAACACACACCCATCTGTCTTGTCTGCCTGCTCTGTATGTCTGTTTGTCCCCCTCACACCAACACACACCATCTGTCTGTCTGTCTGCCTGTCTGCCCTGCTCTGTATGTCTGTTAGTCCCCCTCACACCAACAAACACCATCTGTCCTGTCTGTCTGCTCTGTATGTCTTTGTCCCCCTCACACCAACACAACACCATCTGTCTGTCTGTCTGTCTGCTCTGTATGTCTGTTTGTCCCCTCACACAACACACACCCATCTGTCTGTCTGTCTGCCTGCTCTGTATGTCTGTTAGTCCCTCACATCAACACACACCATCTGTCTTGTCCCCCTCACACCAACACACACCATCTGTCTGTCTGTCTGTCTGCTCTGTATGTCTGTTTGTCCCCCTCACACCAACACACACCATCTGTCTGTCTGCCTGCTCTGTATGTCTGTTGTCCCCCTCACACCAACACACACCCATCTGTCTGTCTGTCTGCTCTGTATGTTGTTTGTCCCCCTCACACCAACACACAACCCATCTGTCTGTCTGTCCTGTCTGCTCTGTTATGTCTGTTGTCCCCCTCACACCAACACACACCCATCTGTCTGTCTGCCTGCTCTGTATGTCTTTGTCCCCCTCACACCAACACACACCCATCTGTCTGTCTGTCCTGCTCTTATGTCTGTGTCTGTCCCCCTCACACCAATACACACCATCTGTTGTCTGTCTGCGCCTGCTCTGTATGTCTGTTTGTCCCCCTCACATCAACACACACCCATTCTGTCTGTCTGCTGCTGCTCTGTATGTCTGTTAGTCCCCCTCACACCAACACACACCACTTCTGTCTGTCTGTCTGCCTGCTCTGTATGTCTGTCCCCCTCACACCAACACACACCATCTGTCTGTCTGTCTTCTGCTCTGTATGTCTGTTAGTCCCCCTCACACCAACACACACCATCTGTCTTCTGTCTGTCTGCTCTGTCTGTCTGTCTGTTCCCCCCACCAACACACACCATCTGTCTTCTGTCTGCTCTGTCGTCTGTTTGTCCCCCTCCCACCAACACACACCATCTGTCTGTCTGCTGCTCTGTCTGTCTGTTTGTCCCCCTCACACCAACACACCCATCTGTCTTCTGTCTGCTCTGTCTGTCTGTGTCCCCCTCACACCAACACACACCCATCTGTCTGTCTGCCTGCTCTGTATGTCTGTTTGTCCCCCTCACACCAACACACACCATCTCCGTGCTGGCATAATAGCTGGGTGTATTTAGAAACCCGAAAACAAGAACAAAACAAACAAAAACCAAACCAAACCATCATCTGCTGATTTTGTTACTGTCGTGTATAATTTAACGTCTCTCTCTCTCTCTCTCCTCTCTCTCTCTCTCTCTCCTCGTCTCTCTCTCCTCTCTCTCTCTCTCTCTCTCTCTCCCTGTCTCTCTCTCCCTCGCCTCCCTCCCTCTCTCTCTCATATTACCGTGAAGAGGGCTAGATACAAATACATAAAACAAAAAGAGTATTTACTTGATGCTTCTATTAAGCTCGTAAATTCGCAAATAATTAAATGTATGTTCTTGCCATCCCCCCCCCCCCCGCCCCCTATCTTTCTCTGTCTACACTGTATGTCTCTTTGTCCTTCTGTCACCGTCTTCCCCCTCTCTGTCTGTCTGTTTGTCTCTGTCTGTCTGTTTGTCTCTGTCTGTCTGTCTGTCTGTTCTGTCTGTCTCGTTAATCCTCCCCCTTTTTTTATTTTTACTGTTTTTATTTCAATTTACTTTCTCTCTCTCTCATTCTCCCTCTCTATGCCCCTCTCCCTTTCTGTCATTCTCTTTATCCTATTTGTCTCGTCTCTCTCTCCCTCTCTTTGTCTCTTTGTCTGTCTTTCACAAACCACAAACACCCATCAAACTCAGCATTGTCCATTGAAGTTCAATGGTGCTTAGAGCACAAAAGAAAATAACCTCGAGTGAGAATATGACAAGAGATGAAATGATCCAAACAGGAAACCCGCAGACAAATCCCATGATTCATCATTCCACATCAATAGACAAGGGCCTGAGGGCTTGCTGCGATTTTCATATCTCTTCTGGCTTTGATTGTCAGACCCTGGGAATTAAAGATGCCACGGCTTTGTCTATAGTGTCTGCCTGCTTTCAGCTGCTTCTGTGGTGGGGCATGCGGGAATGGTCACGACCTGCTGGTGCCTTTGATTCCTGAAGTTTTTGAGATTCCGCCGATTTTCTCTCTCTCTCTCTCTCTCTCTCTCTCTCTCTCTCTCTCTCTTTCTCTCTCTCTCTTCTTCTTCTTCTTCTTCTTCTCACTCTCTCTCTCTCTCACTCTCTCTCTCTCTCTCTCTCTCTCTCTCTCTCTCTCTCTCCCTCTCTCTCTCTCTCTCTCTTCTTCATCAGTTTCAGTTTCAGTTTCACAAGATGACGTCTCCGCGCTCGGAGTAAAGTCCATATGCACTGACATCACAGGTGCCGACCAGTCGCCGTGGTGTAGTGGTTAGTGCAACGGACTACAGACCGGGAGGTTGTGGGTTCGAATCCTCAATCAGTTTTTCAAAACTGTATCATTGTGGGCTTTTTCGTCTCTATCCGGCTCCTACCCAGAGTTGGGCGTGCTATGGGCGTGCTATGGACTTATTGGGAAGACTGGGACCACACAGTCGAGTCTCATCCACTTCATGGATGCGTTTTTGAGAATGTTGCTCAAATCTTCTAACCAGCACCGCAGGTATCTGTATCTGTCGGGCTTGGTTGACTCCAGGATATATTATGATAGTAAGCGTGGAGTATAGCCTTATCACGTAGTTTCAATTCTAGGTATAACTCCTTTGATCATGATTATCATCCTCATCGACATCATCATCATCATCGCACTGCAAAAACTGTACCAGCTTCTGTGGCCACTAAGGTGGTGTACAAAATGGAACGGGCGAAAAAAAGGAGAGCACAAAGCTAACCTCCCAGAGTGCCATGATCCTGAAAAAAATCACAGGTGCCATGTGTATGGTGACCATGGCATAAACTTTAAGCCTGCACTTAAACCCATGAGCTGGCCAGATCCTGAGGTCCTACCTAGCCTATGTTTTACTTAGGCTACGTTCATACTGGCACTCACGACTGTAGCGCAGACGGGGAAAAAAAAACGTATACGCGTGAGAAAGGTGTTCATACTTATCAGCACACTCTCCGTCCTTGAGGAAGAAGGGAGGCTAGCGCTGCTTATTTTCTGGTAAACATGGCACTGATGGGGCGACAGAAACTGATTTTGTGGTGGTGGTGGAAGAGAAGAAACACGAAGCATCGAACAATTCGCCGTTTTTCTGTGCACCCAATTAACAGATCATGAAAGATGTATGGAGAGTATTATCATTTAATGCCTGACCTACTGTCAGATAAACAGAAATTTGCAAAATATCCAGAATGTTCTAAAGGAAAGGTCGATTCCTGACTTCGGAAATCAGTTTCTCGTCTTCCATCTTGTGTTAAAAATGACTGAAAATTTCAGTACAGTACAGTACAGTCTCTTGATGACTGAAAATTTCAGTACAGTACAGTCTCTTGATCCGCACACACGTACAGAAGCGTTTCAGAATGAACGCGCAGAAGATGGCCAGTGATAAAAAAGAAGGGTTGGCCTCGAACTCACGACTTCTGTCCGTCCGCACGCACAACTAAAGTGTAGCAAGCACGCACGACTTTTTATGCGGGCGTGGTCGTGCGTGCGTGTCTGTGGCAGTATGAACATCTTCACTCAGCAAGTAAAAATAAAGTTTTTCCCACCCGCACGATTTTTGTCCGTCCGCACGACAGTCATGAGTGCCAGTATGAACGTACCCTTAGCCTACATTTTTTATCTTCGTCACGTGGTCTCAATCCAGAATGGAAGTGCACAGCATCACAGTTATCATCCCTCATGTACCATCGTAATATTGTGAAACATTGACAAAGACTGTGTCACCACACAGGAGGCTCTGTTACTGGGTTTTTTTTGTTTTGTTTTGTTGTTGTTTCAAACCGACTGCGGAGAGCCACATCAGGGCTATAACCGTATCAAAACATGCACCACACTTCAACACGAAAAAGAAAGAAAGACAAAATTTAGTACACATGTCATTGCATTCGCGCACATAATCCAGGACATAACCCTGGCGTTGACCACTCCGTCCAATTTATCACACAGGGGATTAAAAAAAATATACCTGGATACAAATTTAAAACACAACCAAGGACACTAAAACACATATAAACGGGCATAAATTACCTAAAATTGCTTCTGCATATCTCTTTTGCTTAGAGCCAAAAATGCACTTAATACATGTACCCAATTATCAATCCTAAGAGAGAGTACGTAAGACTTTATCGAACACATACAGGTGAATGGACCAACAAGGCAGAAAATGATAGGAAGAAATGACAGAAAGCAAAGGAACAAGCAGAAACAAAGAGAGTGAGAGAAAAAGGAGGAGATTTCTAGCACACAAGTTCCAGAAGGCGGGGATACTGTTTATACTGAAAGAGCCCCCAGCATCCCCACAGGGGTCGGAGGTCACTCAGAAGATTCAGACAGAAGCAGAAAGATGAAGACGATGATCAGACCGATGTGGTTCCTGCCATTTGTGTTTATCTTTTTGCTTTTTCCGTCAGGTCACGTCTGACGTTTGATATGTATGTATGTGTGTGTGTGTGTGTGTGTGTGTGTGTGTGTGTGTGTGTGTGTGTGTGGTGTGTGTGTGTGTGTGTGTGTGTGTGTGTGTGTGTGTGTGTGAGTGAGTGAGTGGTGAGTGTGTGAGTGTGTGTGTGTGAGTGAGTGTGTGTGTGTGTGTGTGTGTGTGTGTGTGTGTGTGTGTGTGTGTAAGTGTGGTGTAGTGTGTGTGTTGTGTGTGTGTGTAAGTGTTTGTGTGTGTGTGTGTGTGTGTGTTGTGTGTGTGTGTGTGTGTGTGTGTTGTGTTGTGTGTATGGTGTTGTGTCTGTGTGAGAGTGTGTGTGTCTGTGTGTAGTGTTGTGGACGTCTGTGTGCGTGTCTCTCTCTCTCTCTCTCTCTCTTTTTCTCTCTCTCTCTTTCTCTCTCTGTGTATGTGTGTCTGTGTGTGTGTGTGTGTGTGTGTGTGTGAAGTCTGTGTGTGTGTGTGTGTGTGTGTGTGTGTGTGAAGTCTGAGTGTGTGTGTGTGTCTCTCTCTTTCTCTCTGTGATCGTGTGTGTGTGTGTGTGTGTGTGTGTGTGTGTGTGTGTGTGTGTGTGTGTATGTGTGTGTGTGTGTGTGAAGTCTGTGTGTGTGTGTCTCTCTCTCTCTCTCTCTCTCTCTCTCTCTCTCTGTGTGTGTGTGTGTGATCGTGTGTGCGTGTGTGTTTGTCTGTTACTGTGTCTGTGTGTGTGGATGGTTGCGATATATAGGATGGGGAGATTTAGGAAGGGGGGGGGGGGGTGGCATTCATTTTCCAGGTCTACGCCAACAGACAGGATTTGTGGACGTGTAGTTGGCGAGGACTTTGTCATGCATACTAAGATGTGACTTGTAACTAACGGACCGGAAGAAAATGTTAGACTTTCAGATAAAGGAAATTGAAGTGCATATAGAGGTGGGCCGGTCGTCTTCATATGCACTGTGCCGGCTTGATAAAGTTTAACACACACACAACTCGGTGGATTGTGAAATCCAATCTATGCACGAATCTGTCTCGTGCTGTGCTAAGTTCCTATGGACTGTAGACACATTGGAGTCTCTCTCTCTCTCTACCCCCTCTCTCTTCTCCCTCCCTCTCTCTTCCGCTCCTTCTTTTCCTCTCTTTCTTCTCTTTCTTCTCTCCCTCTCTCTCTCCTCCTCTCTCTTTCCACCTCTCTTCTCTCTTTTCTCTCCCCCTGTCTTCTCTTCTCTTCTCTCTGTCTGTCTGTCTCTTATCTCTCTCTCTTTCTTTCATTCTTCTCTCTCTCTTTCTTTCATTCTTCTCTCTTTCCCTCTTTCTTTCTTCTCTCCTCTTGTCTTGTCTCTCTCTTTCTCTTTCTTTCTTCTCTCTCTCTTTCTGCCTTCTCTCTCTTCCGCTCTCTCTCTCTCTCCCTCCCTCCCTCTCTTCCTCTCTCTTCTCCCTCCCTCTCTCTTCCGCTCCTTCTTTTCCTCTCTTTCTTCTCTCCCTCTCTCTCTCCTCCTCTCTCTTTCCACCTCTCTTCTCTCTTTTCTCTCTCCCCCTGTCTTCTCTTCTCTCTCTTCTCTCTGTCTGTCTGTCTCTTATCTCTCTCTCTTTCTTTCATTCTTCTCTCCCTCTTTCTTTCATTCTTCTCTCTTTCTCTCTTCTCTCCTCTTGTCTTGTCTCTCTCTCTTTCTCTTTCTTTCTTCTCTCTCTATTCTTTCTTTCTTTCTCTCTTCTCTCCTCTTGTCTTGTCTCTCTCTCTCTTTCTTTCTTCTCTCTCTCTTTCTGTCTTCTCTCTCTCCTTCTCTCTCTTCCGCTCTCTCTCTCTACCTCCCTCTCTCTCTTCCTCTCTCTTCGCGGTTCCTTTCGGTACCATTGCATTCATCTAATAAAATGTTATATGGAGAAACTGGCCGTTATCCTTTGTTTTTGAAAACTCAAATGAAGTGTATTAAATACTGGTTGAAATTAACCCAGCTCCTAATGTCAAGATTGTGCAAGCAGGCATATGAGATGTTATATAACTTATATGACTAATTACGTCGGGTGGTCAACTGATTCTTCAACTTTTTGTTCAACTTTTTTAATTAATGTAAGTTTATCTCCAGTGAAGATATCACTTTATATTGTTTTTATGTTTTTTTGCCGGATTTGGGTCTTCCTCTTACTTATATGACTAATTATGTCGGGTGGTCAACTGTTTCTTCAACTTTGTGTTCAACTTTTTAAATTAATGTAAGTTTATCTCCAGTGAAGATATCACTTTATACTGTTCTTATGTTTATTTGCCGGATTTGGGTCTTCCTCTTACTTATATGACTAATTACGTCGGGTGGTCAACTGCTTCTTCAACTTTTTGTTCAACTTTTTTCCTTCAATTTCTTAATCATTAGGAAAAAAAATTAAAATGGATGTAATGTCAGCCATGACTGTATTTATAAATCTTTGTTTCGCGAAAACGTCGCCGTAAAAATTTAATGACTTTGTTTTATGCTCCTTGCCACAAGGACAAAATGTCAATGGCAATAAACCATTTTCAGTTTCAGTTTCAGTTTCTCTTCTCCCTCCCCCTCTCTTCCGCTCCTTCTTTTACTCTCTTTCTTCTCTCCCCCCCTCTCTCTCCCTCTCTCCACCTTTCTTATCTCTTTTCTCTCTCCCCCTGTCTTCTCTTTTCTCTTCTCTCTCTCGTCTGTCTCTCTGTCTCTTATTTCTCTTTCTTTCATTCTTCTCTCTCTCTTTCTTTCTTCTCTCCTCTTGTCTTGTCTTGTCTCTCTCTCTTTCTTTCTTCTCTCTCTCTCTTCTCTCTCTCTCTTTCTGTCTTCTCTCTGGCTCTCTCTTTCTCTTTTTCTTCTCTCCTCTTGCCTTTCTCTCTCTCTCTGTCTCTCTCTCTCTCTGTCTCTCTCTCTCTATCTCACAAACATCCAGACATTTGTTGAAGACTAGGTCTTTGTGACCTAGTGACAGGTCAGAAGACAGACAGCACTACAATACTCTGACTGGTATTGTCTACAGAATCATCCATCTCAATGGACAGTCTGTCTGGACACGCAGGTTTCCCATTTGTTAAAGAAAAAGAGATTTTTGGGGACGTAAGCAGGGGAGTGAAATGTGCACACCGGTTTCTCTGAAATGAGAAGTCGAAAAAAATAGAGTTTTGGTTCTACTGTCTTTTCTCGTCTCTATCTCTGAGGGATCCTTAGCATTGTGTTTGTGAACGTTTAAACAAGAGATACGTTAATACCAGTCAGTGAATAATGATATCAATCAGCTGTATCTGCCTGTGAATAATGATGCTAGTCAAGTATGTCTGTCTGTGAATAATGGTATTGTCGACCGTGACTGTGAATAATGAGATCAGTCAACTGCGTCTGTTCCATCGGAAATGTTCTGTTCAGCCATGACACACCGTTTATTCAAGCAAAGATTACATCTCTAGTTTCAGTGTCAGTTTCTCAAGTCGACGTCTCCGCGCTCGGAACGAATTCAATATGCACTGACGTCACAGTGCCGTGTGTATGGTGATCATGGCACAAGTCTTAAGCCTGCACATAAACCCATCAGCCTGCACATAAACCCATCAGCTGGCCAGGTCCTGAGGTCCTACGTAGACTGTGTTTTACCTAGTCTGTATTTTTCACACTAGTATTGTATGTCTTTCATTGGAACAATTTTGGTTACTTGTAAATGACATGTGTATCTATTTATCTTATCTTCAAAGAAAAGAACGGATTTATAAGATAAATTAAAAAAATAATTAAAGGTCTGAATCACAATACAACTGGCTACTCAGTATAAACTCGTCTCGCATGACAGAACCCAACACCCCCACCCCCACCCACCCAGCACCCTGTTAATGCACAAAGCCTCAGATCGCTAACGAAGTTGTACCTTTTTTATATTCAGTCTCAACAGATGTGATAGTCCCTTCCCTTCTCTTCTTCTTTTTCTTCCTCTTCTTTGTTTTTTTTTTTCCTTTCTTTTGTTGTTTGTTTGTTAGGTAGTCTTTGTTAAAATTGCATGTGTATTTCTGATGCATCAGTGTGCTTTGATTTAAATTGTCATGAATTGGTGCCATATAATTGGTCATTATTATCAATTATTATCATTATTATTATTATTACTATTTTCATTATTATTGTTATTGTAGTTATTATTATTATTGTTGTTGTTTTTGTTGTTGTTGTTGTTGTTATCTTGTACGAAGTCTAGGATTCACCTTGATTCTAACCTTTCCATGTGACAATATATAAACAAAGTCAGTCAAGTGGCTTATTTGGAACTCATTATTCGCTATCGTCTTACTGATTCTGCAGTCAAAACTCTCGTAATCTCTGGTGTGCGTTCTCGTCTAATTTATTGTAATACTCTTCTTATTGGTGCTCTCTTGTCTGTTAGTCAAACCAGGCCTCTCAATGCCAAACGAAAAAAAAATCTCTGAAAATGTAGGACGTTCTGGGGTCATGCTCCCCCATAAAATGTTTTTGAATACAGATGCAAAATAGTGCAATCTGACGCTATCTGGCACAAGTTTAGGCTTGTTTATGATCCTTTGTACTGAAGCAAAATTTACACACACTGGTGTCAGATTTCAAGAAAAATAATTTAGTGGAATATTTTTCCTATGTATGCTCCAACAAACATTAAACAACAACTAGACTGAACAGCTTCAAGGTTCTTTGCAGTTTTCTGCCTCATCTGGTGCTTCTTTGACTTGAAATGGTCTAAAGGTTTGTGGATGTCTGTTCAACTATAGTTAATTTAATTGACTTCACAACGGCACAAGACACAGTAGGCTATGCCAGCCTGTGCTAATTTTGAAAGCCATGTGCTCATTTCCATCACATCAATTTTTCATGAAATCGACTCCCAACACCACTTATTTTTGCAGTGTTTGTCAAACGTTTTTGCTGCGGCAGACTCTTCCCCTGAATATGGACTCAAGACGTGGTCACACTCACACTCTTCAAAAGTTTTCCAATATTTTCTTTAAAAAAACTGCGCCTGACAAACAAAAGACACCGGAAGTGACTTTAGCGGAAAATCATACCGGCTTGTGTGTGTGTGTGTGTGTGTGTGTGTGTGTGTGTGCGTGCGTGTGTGTGTGCGCGCGTGTATGTGTTTGTGTGTGTACACACACATGCATACACACACAACAAACACGCATGCACACACACACACACACACACACACATACACACACATATAAACACACACGCACTCACAGACATGTGTGTGTGTGTGTGTGTGTGTGTGTCTGCGTACGTGATGTTTTTCGTGCGTGGGAGAGGGGAAATATCTCCACCATTTACCCACCACAATAACCAAGCGGTTTCGAACTCAGACCTCCGAATTGGAAAACTGAGTGTCTTAACCACTGCACATTTGAGCCCCTGTCATTTCTCGGGTATTAAGATGGCGTCTCCGAGCTCGGGAAGTTTCATACGCTAAAACGTGGCGAATGTTAAGTAACTGGACAGGAACGTGTCCAAAATCATCATAATTAAAAATTATGCCATCAACCTGCACGTGAACTCCACACGCTGGCAACGCCATCAAATTCGCATGTTTGAGAGCAAGTGATTAGAAAAAAACTGTTCACCTTTGGGTTTTCTTGATATTCAATTGATTTCATCAGATTTAAATCCAGAACTGTCAAAACATTCAACATACTGATTAAGATTGTCTCAAATCAAGCGAGAAATAACTTAAAACCGTCTGATTTGACAGGACACTCTCTGACTGCACCCAAGAAGAACAAAATGTTGGCTAATGAGCTGTCACCTGACATTTTCTCCACAAGCTCAACCTAGCGATCGATCATGAAAATGGAGGGGAAAAAAGGACAACAGCGAGCAGCGGGCAAATTAATTTGCAAGCCTATTTAACGCTTTGACTCCCACACCCTTTCCACCAACTGCAAACACTTAACCCTTTGACTCTCACACCCTTTCCACCAGCTTCCTGTAGGAAGCTGGTGGAAAGAGTGACGGATTCAAAGGGTTAAGTTTTTGCATTGCTAGTGTGGTTGACATTAATAAGACATTTTGTGAGGAAAGGGGAATTAGAGCACCTGGTCACAACAGGAAAGCTACTGGACGGACTTGCAGGATGGCTGAGGACAGAGAAGGTGGGAGATGTACTTGCAGCGACAAGGGATAGATTCGTATGGAGGGTCATGATCGCTAACACCATGAGGCAGGGCAAATGATGATGATGAACATGGTTGACAATGCAGGAAGCTGGTGGACAGGGTGCGGGAGGCAAAGGGTGAAGGTTGACAATGCAGGATGCTGGTGGACAGGTTGCGGGAGTCAAAGGGTGAAGGTTGACAATGCAGGAAGCTGGTGGACAGGGTGCGGGAGTCAAAGGGTGAAGGTTTACAAAGCAGGATGCTGGTGGACAGGGTGCGGGAGTCAAAAGGTGAAGGTTGACAAAGCAGGATGCTGGTGGACAGGGTGCGGGAGTCAAAGGGTGAAGGTTGACAATGCAGGATGCTGGTGGACAGGGTGAGGGAGTCAAAGAGTGAAGGTTGACAATGCAGAATGCTGGTGGACAGGGTGCGGGAGTCAAAGGGTGAAGGTTGACAATGCAGAATGCTGGTGGACAGGGTGCGGGAGGCAAAGGGTTAAAAATACGCACCAATCATCATGAAGAAAACTGGAAATAGAAATGATAAATTCAAAAGCAGATTAACCGTCAGCCAGGCTCAGCCAATCCAAAAGGACGACAGTTCGCCCGTACTGAAGATGTCCATAGTCAGCTGGAAGGTGGACATCGATTGGCTGGGTTTCTCAGAAGGGAGACAAATCTCCCATGGCATGCCCAGATGTATTTAAGTGTTTCAACACGGACAAGGGATTGGTGTGGAAGTTGAACAGGTTGTGCTAAAAGCTCTTCCCCTGTCAGCACAGTGTCACAATCCATGTGTGTTTTAAGCGCCATGTTTACCCTGCTTTCTTTTTCAAAACAGTGCCAGTGGATGAGACAAATGCGCATACTGCATAGTGTCCATGTGAAATTCTCGTTTTGTTTTTCTTTGTGTGTGTGCGTGCGTGCGTGCGTTCGCGCGTGCGTGCGTGCGTGCGTGTGTGTGTGTGTGTGTGTGTGTGTGTGTGTGTGTGTGTGTGTGTGTGTGTGTGTGTGTGTGTGTGTGTGTGTGTGTGTGTAAGATAGATAGGAGGTAGATAGATAGGTCATCATTATCATCGTCGTTGTCACATCACTGTTGTTGTTCTTGTTTTATGTTGTTCTGATTTTTACTCTTCTTGCTGTGATGCTGCTCGCGCGCGCGTGCGCGCACACACACACACACACATATGTATATATATATATATGGACATACACACACACATGCACAGAGAGACAGAGAGAGAAGAAGAAGAAGAAGAGATACATACATACAAACAAACAGACACACAGACAGACAAACACACACACACACACCAAATCCTTCCATGAACTCTCCTCACTCCTCCCTCTCTTCCTCTCCCCCTTCTCACTCCCTCCCCCTCTCTCACCCCCTACCCCCACACCCCCTCTCCTTTTTAACACAAAGAAGCTGACTGCAGGGTCTATTTAAAATGAACTGGAAAGCTTCCAACCCGCACAGCACAGTCCAAGGTGCAGATAAACACGAACTGAAATGGCCACATCGTGGACATATTTGTTCCTCACCCCTTCAACAATGTCTGCTGGAGTGCTCTGAAAAGTTTTCACGAAGCTGTAAAAATCGCCATACAGACATGCATTACGCTGAACCGCCGAGAGTTTTGCACGTATATCAACACCACTCTCTGACATGTTGGACTATTAAAATACATTGAAAAACTTTCCTCCAAGCGAGAGAGGATTGCATACAGACAACATGTACGTCGAAATGCCGCCATCACGCTGGTCGTTTTAACGCCCACTTCTGCGGCAGTCTTTAGCATATAGACACACGATGGATTGACAACACTGCGGGATGAACAGAGAAACCATTCGCACAGACGCCGGCTTTGGCTCACAACCAACAGAGCTGGAGGGATATGTGAACAGATCTTTAGTGCAGCACGCCCCGATGAATAGAGATTTCAGGGGGAAGTGGAAAAAGACAAAGAAGAAGGGGAGGAGCAGGAGGGGGAGGAGAAGAAACTGGAGGAGGAGGAAGAGAAGAAGAAGAAGAAGAAAGAAAAAAGAAGAAAAAGGAGGAGAAGAAAAAAGAAGAAGAAGAAAAAAAAGAAGAAGAACAAGAAGAAAAAGAAGAAGAGGAAGAACAAGAAGAAAAAGAAGAAGAAGAAGAACAAGAAGAAGAAGAAGAACAACAACAACAACAAGGAAAAGAAGAAGAAGAAGAAGAAGAAGAAAAAGAAGAAAAGAAGAAGAAGAAGAAGAAGAAAAAGAAGAAGAAGAAAAAAGAAGAAGAAAAGAAGAAAAAGAAGAAGAAAAGAAGAAAAAGAAAAAGAAGAAGAAAAAGAAGAAGAAGAAAAAGAAGAAAAAGAAGAAGTTCCAAGCTCATAGTTTGTCCAAGAGAAATTCATCGTGATCGGACAAATCCATACGCACTTCACGCAAATCCGCCAGTGATTATTTAACAGATGCCTTCAATCTGGGCAAAACCTTATGCGCTGGCAAATCTTACAATTGGATTGAGGGAGGAGGAGAGGAAGGAGAGAACTAGACCCAATCAAACACTAAGCAAAACTGACACTGCGAGAGAGAAAGAGAGCAAGAGAGAGACAGAAGAAGAGAGAGAAAAAGAAAGAAAGAAAAAGAACGAAAGAAAGAAAGAGGGAGAGAGAGAGAGAGAAAGAGAGAGAGAAAACAGAGACAGAGAAAGAAAGAGACAGAAAAAGAAAAAAGAAAGACAGAGACACTGCCATAATGATTGGAACAGGCCACATTTCGTGATGATGTTGCGAGCTGGGATTGAACTTCAGACGTTCATTTTACAGTCCACGGTTAAATGGACAAGAGCCAGCCATCCTGTGTGCACACATACCATACACTGAAGTACCAGCAACAGACGTGACTTTTCACATCAGCCATGCAGTGTTTGTTTGAACTGCTTCACTCAGACCAGTTCATCACCCACCCACCCATCCCTCACTTTCTCAATTCACTGTAAAGTCCATGTTGTCTTTTGACTTTGAAGGTCTTTGAAGAACGATTCTTTTTTTTACTGGGGGGGGGGGGGAGGGGAGGGGAGAAAAATAAGAGAGACAGACAGACAGAGAGAGACAGAGGCAGAGAGAGAGGGGGGAGGGGAGAGAGAGAAAGAGAGGGAGAGAGAAAAAAAGAAAGAAAAGAGAGAGAAAGAGAGTGAGAGAGAGAGAACAACAGAGAGAGAAAAAGAAAGAAAGAGAGGGAGAGAAAGAAAGAAAGAAAGAAAGAAAAAGAAAGAGAGAGAGAGAAAGAGAGAACAAGAGAAAGAAAGAATGAGAGAGAGAGAGAGGGAGAGAGAAAAAAAAGAAAGAAAAAAGAGAGAGAGAGAGAGAGAGAAAGAGAGTGAGATAGAGAGAGAACAAGAGAGAGAGAAAAAGAAAGAGAGAGAGAGAAAGAAAAAAGAAAGACCGAGAAAGAGAGAGAAAGAAGGAAAGAGAGAGAGAGAAAGAAAGAAAGAAAGAAAGAAAGAGAGAGAAAAAGAGAGAGAATGAGAGAGAGAAAGAAAGAATGAGAGAGAAAGAGAGGGAGAGAGAAAAAAAAGAAAGAAAAAAGAGAGAAAGAGAACGAGAGAGAGAGAGAGAACAAGAGAGAGAGAGAACAAGAGAGAGAGAAAGAAAAAAAGAGATGGAGAGAGAGAGAAAGAGAGAAAAAGAGAGAAAGGAGAGAGAAAGAAAAAAGAACGAGAGAAAGAGAGACAGAAAGAAGGAAAGAGAGAGAGAGAGAAAAGAAAGAAAGAGAGAAAGAGAGAGGGAACGAGAGAAAGAAAGAAACAATGAGAGAAAGAGAGAGAGACTGAGAGACAGAGAGAAAGACACACAGACATGAGACAGAGAGACAAAGAGAGACGGGAAACTTCAAACTCAGGAACTTTACTACAGCGGTTCTGTCTCTCCAACAGTGAAGCAGTAAAATAAGTTTTTCTTTTGTCCGAGAGGGAATTTGCCACAGTGTTACAGCCACTGTGCTGCTATGCAGCCTGGCGCGCCATTACACCGTATAACAGTTCTGAAGACACCAATCCTCCCGTCTGTGTTCTCCTGGACAAGACTGGACTGACCAATTTACAGACTGTCACACAGTGACAACGAAAGTAGTCTGCTCCATTTGTAAAAACTGTGCCAGCTTCTGTGGCCACTAAGGTGGTGTACAAAATGGAACGGGCGAAAAAAGGTGAGCACAAAGCTAACCTCCCAGAGTGCCATGATCCTGAAAAAAATCACAGGTGCCATGTGTATGGTGACCATGGCATAAACTTTAAGCCTGCACTTAAACCCATGAGCTGGCCAGATC
>JAPXFY010000015.1:3004702-3019702 GCA_030674185.1 Monoplex corrugatus
AACTCTCGTAATCTCTGGTGTGCGTTCTCGTCTAGATTATTGTAATACTCTTCTTATTGGTGCTCTCTTGTCTGTTAGTCAAACCAGGCCTCTCAATGCCAAACGAAAATAAAAATCTCTGAAAATGTAGGACGGTATGGGGTCATGCTCCCCCATAAAATGTTTTTGAATACAGATGCAAAATAGTGCAATCTGACACTATCTGGCACAAGTTTAGGCTTGTTTATGATCCTTTGTACTGAAGCAAAATTTACACACATTGGTGTCAGATTTCAAGAAAAATAATTTAGTGCTTATTTTTCCTATACATGCTCCAACAAACATTAAACAACAACTAGACTGAACAGCTTCAATGTTCTTTGCAGTTTTCTGCATCATCTAGTGCTTCTTTGACTTGAAATGGTCTAAAGGTTTGTGGATGCCTGCTCAACTATAGTTAATTTAATTGACTTCACAACGGCACAATACACAGTAGGCTATGCCAGCCTGTGCTAATTTTGAAAGCCATGCGCTCATTTCCATCATATCAATTTTTCATGAAATCGACTCCCAACACTACTTATTTTTGCAGTGTTTGTCAAACGTTTTTGCTGCGGCAGACCCTTCCCCAGAATATGGACTCAAGACGTGGTCACACTCTTGAAAAGTGTTGCAATATTTTCTGAAAACAAACTGCGCCTGACAAACAAAAGACACCGGAAGTGACTTTAGCGGAAAATCATACCGGCTTTGTGTGTGTGTGTGTGTGTGTGTGTGTGTGTGTGTGTGTGTGTGTGTTGTGTGTGTGTGTGTGTGTGTGTGTGTGTGTGTGTGTGTGGTGTTCGTTCTTTGATTTAACGTCTTTTCACTGTAAGTGATATTAGACGTGTGTGTGTGTGTGTGTGTGTGTGTGTGTGTGTGTGTGTGTGTGTGTGTGTGTGTGTGTGTGTGTGTGTGTGTGTGTGTGTGTTCGTTCTTTGATTTAACGTCTTTTCACTGTAAGTGATATTAGACGTGTGTGTGTGTGGTGTGTGTGTGTGTGTGTGTGTGTGTGTGTGTGTGTGTGTGTGTGTGTGTTTGTGTGTGTGTACGTGCGAGCGTGTGTGCGTGCGTGCGTGTGTGTGTGTGAGTGCGTCTGCGTGTGGGGGGGGGGAGCGGGGGGATGTCGCCGAATCACATGGGCCTCCCATCGATGGGAGGTCAAATGGACGAGATGACCCTGAGGGTCAGCTGGTGTTTCTGGAACCGGAATGAGCAGAGAAGTACCAACACCAACATGGGGCACGAATTGGGACACACACACACATGCATACACACACAACAAACACGCAATCACTCACACACACACACACACACACACACACACACACACACACACACACAACAAACACGCATGCACACACACACACACACACACATACACACACATATAAACACACACGCACAGACAAATTGACAGACATGCATGCAGGCCGGCAGACAGACAGACAGACAGACAGACAGACAGACACACACACACACCACACATACACACGCACACAACACACATATGTGCGCCCGCCCGCACACACACGCACACACACACACACACACACACACACACACCACACACACACAAACACACACACACATACCCCCCACCCCAACCCTACACAAAACACCTGCACAAGGGAAGTAAGAAAGGAAGAAAGACAACCCTGGCAAAACAGGAAGGTTAATTCCCGCTAAGGTTCCACGCCTGACGACTAATACGACACAGTGTTTACAACTGTAACACGCTGCGTGCCACAGCGGCCCAGTTAAGCATGCCCTAGGTAAACTGTACCACGGAGAACAAACACAAGTGCATTAATGGTCTCCAAGTAGGAACGGAAATTCGGAAGCTGGCCAGAGAGGAGTATGCATGACCAGCAATGTGCTCAACTCTTGTGAAGTTTACACAGTCTGCCAGGCTGAGAAGAGAGAGAGAGAGAGAGAGAGAGAGAGAGAGAGAGAGAGAGAGAGAGAGAGAGAATTCGGCACATAGACTCTACATTTTGTACACTGAGACACTGTGGACACAGGATTCGGAATTCTGTCTCTCTCTTTCTCTGTCTCTCTCTGTGTCTCTGTCTCTCTCTGTCTCTCTGTGTCTCCTTCCTCTCTCTTGTCCGTCTTTCCTCTTCCTTTTATCTCTCTCTCTCTGTATCTCTTCTTGTCTGTCTGTCTGTCTCTCTTGTATCTCTGTCTCTCCTCTCCTTTGTTTTTGTCTCTCTGTTGTCTCTCTTGTCTGTGTTTCTCCTCTCTTGTGTGTGTGTGTTCGTGTCTCTGTCTTCTCTCTCTTCTCTCTTCTCTCTCTCTCTCTCTCTCTCTCTCCCCTCTTCTCCTCCTAACCTATTTTCAGTGTCTTGTCCAAAAGTTGAATGACAGATTTTTTTCCGTCCCATTTTCTGCACTGCGTGTATGGAATAGATTCCACGCCACGCGCGCGCGTGCGCGCCCATGTGTGTGTGTGTATGTATGTGTATGTGTTGTGTGCGAATGTGTGTGTGTACGAGTGTGTGTGTGTGTGCGTGCGTGCGTGTGTGTGTCTGTGTGCGTGTGTGTGTCTGTGTGCGCTTGCTTGTGTGAGTGGTTTGTGAATGAGTGTGTCTTGTATGTATGTTTGTGAGTGTCTGTGCACATGTGAGTGTGTGAATGAGCGTGTGCATGTGTGTATGAGAGCGAGCGAGCGAGCGAGCGAGCGAGCAAGAGAGAGAGAGTGTGTGTGTGTGTGTGTGTTGTTGTTGTGTGTGTGTGTGTGTATGTCTGCGTACGCGATGTTTTTCGCGCTATATATACAGGAAGAAAGACGGTTCACACACTGTCAGGTGTGCACACATGTTGACCTGGGAGAGGGGAAATATCTCCACCATTTACCCACCACACTAACCAAGCGGTTTCGAACCCAGACCTCCCAATTGGAAAACACGAGTGTCCTAACCACTCACATTGCGCCCCTGTCATTTCTCGGGTATTAAGATGGCGTCTCCGGGCTCGGGAAGTTCCATACGCTCAAACGTGGCAAATATGGTTGACATGCAAAATGCTGGACAGGAACGTGTCCAAAATCATCATAATTTATGCCATCAACCTGCACGTGAACTCCACACGCTGGCAACGCCATCAAATTCGCATGTTTGAGAGCAAGTGATTAAAAAAAAAACTGTTCACCTTTGGGTTTTCTGGATATTCAATTGATTTCGTCAGATTTAAATCCAGAACTGTCAAAACAGTCAACATACTGATTAAGATTGTCTCAAATCAAGCGAGAAATGCCTTAAAACCATCTGATTTGACAGGACACCCTCTGACTGCACCCAAGAAGAACAAAATGTTGGCTAATGAGCTGTCACCTGACATTTTCTGCACAAGCTCAACCTAACGATCGATCATGAAAATGGAGGGGGGGGGGGGGAAAGGACAAAAGCGAGCAGGGGCAAATTAATTTGCAAGCCTATTTAACGATTTGACTCCAGCACCCTATCCACCAACTGCATAAATTTAACTCTTTGACTCCCTCACCCTTTCCACCAGCTTCCTGTAGGAAGCTGGTGGAAAGAGTGACGGAAACAAAGGGCTAAGTTTTTGCATTGCTAGCGTGGTTGACATTAATAAGACATTTTATGAGGAAAGGGGAATTAAGCACCTGGTCACAACAGGAAAACTGGACAGAAAGAGGATCCCAGGTAGGACCAGGGGAAAAATATTGGACGTACTTACAGGGTGGCTGAGGACAGAGAGGGTGGGAGATGTACTTGCAGCGACAGGGACAGATTCGGATGGAGGGCCATGATCGCCAACGCTATGCAGCAGGGTACATGATGATGATGAGCAAGGTTGACAATGCAGGAAGCTGGTGGACAGGGTGCGGGAGTCAAAGGGTGAAGGTAGACAATGCAGGAAGCTGGTGGACAGGGTGCGGGAGTCAAAGGGTGAAGGTTGACAATGCAGGAAGCTGGTGGACAGGGTGCGGGAGTCAAAGGGTGAAGGTTGACAATGCAGGATGCTGGTGGACAGGGTGCGGGAGTCAAAGGGTGAAGGTTGACAATGCAGGATGTTGGTGGACAGGGTGCGGGAGTCAAAGAGTGAAGGTTGACAATGCAGGAAGCTGGTGGACAGGGTGCGGGAGTCAAAGAGTGAAGGTTGACAATGCAGGACGCTGGTGGACAAGGTGCGGGAGTCAAAGGGTTAAGGTTGACAATGCAGGAAGCTGGTGGACAGGGTGAGGAGTCAAAGAGTGAAGGTTGACAATGCAGGAAGCTGGTGGACAGGGTGAGGGAGTCAAAGAGTGAAGGTTGACAATGCAGGAGCTGGTGGACAGGGTGCGGAGTTCAAAGAGTTAAGGTTGACAATGCAGGAAGCTGGTGGACAGGGTGCGGGAGTCAAAGGGTTAAGGTTGACAATGCAGGAAGCTGGTGGACAGGGTGGGGAGTCAAAGAGTGAAGGTTGACAATGCAGGAAGCTGGTGGACAGGGTGAGGGAGTCAAAGGGTTAAGGTTGACAATGCAGGAAGCTGGTGGACAGGGTGCGGGAGTCAAAGGGTTAAAAATACGCACCAATCATCATGAAGAAAACTGGAAATAGAAATGTAAGTTCAAAAGCTGATTAACCGTCAGCCAGGCTCAGCCAATCCAAAAGGACGACAGGTCGCCCGTAGTGAAGATGTCCATAGTCAGCTGGAAGGTGGACATCGATTGGCTGGGTTTCTCAGAAGGGAGACAAATCTCCCATGACGTGCCCGGATGTATTTATGTGTTTCAACAGGGACAAGGGATTGGTGTGGAAGCTGAACAGGTTGTGCTAAAAGCTCTTCCCCTGTCAGCACAGTGTCACAACCCATGTGTGTTTTAAGTGCCATGTTTACCCCGCTTTCTTTTTCAAAACAGTGCGAGTGGATGAGACAAATGCGCATACTGCGTAGTGTCCATGTGAAATTCTCGTTTTGTTTTTCTTTGTGTGTGTGTGTGTGTGTGTGTGTGTGTGCGCGGTGTGTGTGTGTGTGTGTATGTGTGTAGTGTGTGTGTGTGTGTAGAAGATAGATAGTAGGTAGATAGATAGGTCATCATTATCAACGTCGTCGTCGTCGTCACATCACTGTTGTGTTCTTGTTTTATGTTGTTCTGATTTGTACTCTTCTTGCTGTGATGCTGCTCGCGCACGCGCTACACACACACCACACACACACACACACACACACACACACACACACACACACACAACACACACAAACGTATATATATATATGTACATACACACACAATGCACAGAGAGAAGAGAGAGAGAGAGAAGCAGAAGAAGAAGAAGAGAGAGAGATACATACATACATACAACAGACACACAGACAGACAAACACACACACCAAATCCTTCCATGAACTCTCTCCTCACTCCTCCCTCTCTTCCTCTTCCCCTTCTCACTCCCTCCCCCTCTCTCACCCCTACCCCCACACCCCCCCTCTCCTTTTTAACACAAAGAAGCTGACTGCAGGGTCTATTTAAAATGAACTGGAAAGCTTCCAACCCGCACAGCACAGTCCAAGGTGCAGATAAACACGAACTGAAATGGCCACATCGTGGACATGTTTGAACCTCACCCCTTCAACACTGTCTGCTGGAGTGCTCTGAAAAGTTTTCACGAAGCTGTAAAAATCGCCATACAGACATGCATTACGCTGAACCGCCGAGAGTTTTGCAGGTATATCAACACCACTCTCTGACATGTTGGACTATTAAAATACATTGAAAAACTTTCCTCGAAGCGAGAGAGGATTGCATACAGACAACATGTACGCCGAAATGCCGCCACATCGCTGGTCGTTTTAACGCCCACTTCTGCGGCAGTCTTTAGCATATAGACACACGATGATTGAACATGCGGGATGGAAGAGAACCATTCGCAGAGACGCCGGCTTTGGCACACAACCAACAGAGCTGGAGGGATATGTGAACAGATCTTTAGTGCGCGCGCCCCGATGGCTAGAGATTTGGAGGGGGGGGGGGGAGAAGAAGGGGGGAGGAGCAGGAGGAGGGGGAGAGAAGAAAGAAAGAGGAGGAGAGAGAAGAAGAAAGAAGAGAAGAAGAAAAGGAGAAGAAGGAGGAGAGGGAGAGAGGAAGAAGAAGAAGAAGAAGAAGAAGAAGAAGAGAAAGAAGAAAGAAGAAGAAGAAGAGAAGAAGAAGAAAAGAAGAGAAGAAGAAAGAAGAAGAAGAAGAAGAAGAAGAGAAGAAAAGAACAAGAAGAAGTTCCAAGCTCATAGTTTGTCCAAGAGAAATTCATCACGATCGGACAAATCCATACGCACTCTGCGCAAATCCGCCAGTGATTATTTCACAGATGCCTGAATCTGGGCAAAACCTTATGCGCTGGCAAATCTTACAGTTGGATTAGGGAGGAGGGAGGAAGGAGAGAACTAGACCCAATCAAACACTAAGCAAAACTGACACTGCCATAATGATTGGAACATCAAGATGGACAGCGAACAGCCACATGTCGTGATGGTTTGCGGGCTGGGATTGAACTTCAGACGTTCATTTTACAATCCAGGTTAAATGGACAAGAGCCAGCCATCCTGTGTGCATACATACCGTACACTGAAGTACAGCAACAGACGTGACTTTCCGCATCAGCCATGCAGTGTTTGTTTAAATTGTTTCACTCAGACCAGTTCATCAACCACCCACCCATCCCCTCACTTTCTCAATTCACTATAAAGTCCATGTTGTCTTTTGACTTTGAAGGTCTTTGAAGAACGGTTTCTTTTTTTATTGGGGGGGGAGGGGGAAGAGAGAGAGAGAGAGAGAGACTGACAGACAGAGACAAAGAGACAGAGGCAGAAAGAGAGAGAGGGGAAGGAAAGAGAGAGAGAGAGAAAGAAAGAGAGGGAGAGAGAGAAAAAAAAGAAAGAGAAGAGAGAAAGAGAACGAGAGAGAGAGAAAAGAAAGAGAGGGAGAGAAGAGAGAAGAGAAGAAAGAAAGAAAAGAGAGAAAGAGAACGAAAGAAAGAAAGAGAGAAGAACGAAAGAAAGAAAGAGAGAAAGAAGAAGAAAGAAAGAAAGAGAAGAGAAGAAAGAAAGAAAGAGAAAAAGAAGAAAGAAAGAAGAGAGGGGAGAGAGAAAAGAAAGAAAGAGAGAGAGAGAGAGAGAGAGAAAGAAAGAGAGAGAGAGAAAAAAGAAAGACAGAGAGAAGAAAGAAAGAAAGAGAGAGGAATGAGAAGAAGAGAAAGAAAGAAAGAAGAATGAGAGAAGAGAGAAGAAGAGACGAGAATAGACAGATACAGACATTAAGACAGAGAGACAAAGAGAGACGGGAAACTTCAAACTCAAAACTTTACTACAGCGGTTCTGTCTCTCAACAGTGAAGCAGTAAAATAAGTTTTTCTTTTGTCCAAGATGGAATTTGCCACAGTGTTACAGCCACTGTGTTGTTATGTAGCCTGGCGCGCCATTACACTGTATAACACAGTTCTGAAGACACCAATCCTCCCGTCTGTGTTCTCCTGGACAAGACTGGACTGACCAATTTACAGACTGTCAGACAGTGACGTAACAAAAGTAGTCTGCTCAATTTACAGACTGTCAGACAGTGACATAACAAAACTAGTCTGCTCCATTTACAGACTGTCAGCCACTCACATGCTGTCTGCTCAATTTACAGACTGTCAGCCAATCACATGCTGTCTGCTCAATTTACAGACTGTCAGCCACTCACATGCTGTCTGCTCAATTTACAGACTGTCAGCCAATCACATGCTGTCTGCTCAATTTACAGACTGTCAGACAGTGACAACAAAACTAGTCTGCTCAATTTACAGACTGTCAGACAGTGATATAACAAAAGTAGTGTGCTCTATTTACAGACTGTCAGCCACTCACATGCTGTCTGCTCAATTTACAGACTGTCAGACAGTGACATAACAAAATAGTCTGCTCCAATTTACAGACTGTCAGACAGTGACAGAACAAAAGTAGTCTGCTCCATTTACAGACTGTCAGACAGTGACATAACAAAAGTAGTCTGCTCCATTTACAGACGTCAGACAGTGACATAACAAAAGTAATCTGCTCCATTTACAGACTGTCAACCACTCACATGCTGTCTGCTCCATTTACAGACTGTCAGACAGTGACGTAACAAAAGTAGTCTGCTCCATTTACAGACCGTCAGACAGTGACATAACAAAAGTATCTGCTCATTTACAGACTGTCAACCACTCACATGCTGTCTGCTCAATTTACAGACTGTCAGCCACTCACATGACAAAGGTGGGTGCCAATTACAGACTGTCAGCCAGTCACATGATAAAAGGCTGACGGTCAATTACAGATTGTCAGCCAGAGTTTTCTTTACTTCCTTTCCGCATGTTGTTCCTATTCACTATCAAATGATCACAGTTCTACCGAACCATTCCCTTGCTGTTTGAGTTCACACCCGATGTTTATCACTGGCACCTACCGTTCTACAGACATGATAAGTTTAGACAAAGTTTCTGTCTTACAAACCTATCTATGTCACTGGAAGAGGAGTGGCAGAATGGTACAGACGTTCGCCTATCGAGATATGAACTGGAGGTTCCAGAGTTCGTTCCCCATTAAAGCCTCGACTTCATTTTCTTCAGCTTGACCGGAAAATCAAACTGAACGTCTTCTCTTTCAGAAAGAGACAAAAAAAAAAAGTCCGACCGTGTGCCTTCTGACCTGCATATGCTAAAGATCCCATGGCAGTTGAAAATCGTGAAGAGCAGGGCATTAGCCCGGCTGACCTGGCATAAAGTATTGGAGAGATAAGTTCATTTCCTAGGTCCCTCCTCTTGAAGGCCAATTAGCCTTCTTGCCTTTCTACGTATTTGTGAACAATTGTGTGGCGCTGCACTGCGGCGATGCACTGACAATGAAACGTGAAGCCCGAGTTTCACATAGTAAAACCAGTGTAACAGAAAGAAATGAATATAAAAATGAATATTCTGTTTTATTCTGTTGACGACTCAAATGTCCAAATGGGTATGTGTATTATTGTTGTGTCAACATCACTGTGTGTGTGTGTGTGTGTGTGTGTTGTGTGTGTGTGTGTGTTGTGTGTGTGTGTGTGTGTGTGTGTGTGTGTGTGTGGTTTTGTGTGTGTGTATTTGTGTGTGTGTGTGTGTGTGTGTGTGTGTGTGTGTGCGTGCGTGTGTGTGTGCGTGTGTGTGTGTTTTTTTAGATCTCACTAGTGCATAGGGCTTACGTGCAAGCTTTAGGTTTAAGCCATGATCATCGTGGATCTTCTCCATCACATGGCATCAGTGGCTTACCAACACATAGGGTTTATGTGCAGGCTTAAGGCTTGTGCCATGATCATTTTGGATCTTCTCCATCACATGGCATCAGTGGCTTACCAACACATAGGGTTTATGTGCAGGCTTAAGGCTTGTGCCATGATCATTTTGGATCTTCTCCATCACATGGCATCAGAGGCTTGCCAACACATATGATTTATGTGCAGGCTTAAGGTTTATGCTATGATCATTTTGGATCTTCTCCATCACATGGCATCAGTGGCTTACCAACACATAGGGTTTATGTGCAGGCTTAAGGCTTGTGCCATGATCATTCTGGATCTTCTCCATCACATGGCATCAGTGGCTTACCAACACATAGGGTTTATGTGCAGGCTTAAGGCTTGTGCCATGATCATTTGGATCTTCTCCATCACATGGCATCAGTGGCTTACCAACACACAGGTTGTGCCATGATCAGTTTGGATCTTCTCATCACATGGCATCAGTGGCTTACCAACACACAGGGTTGTGCCATGATCATTCTGGATCTTCTCCATCACATGGCATCAGTGGCTTACCAACACACAGGGTTGTGCCATGATCATTTTGGATCTTCTCCATCACATGGCATCAGTGGCTTACCAACACACAGGGTTGTGCCATGATCATTCTGGATCTTCTCCATCACATGGCATCAGTGGCTTACCAACACACAGGGTTGTGCCATGATCATTTTGGATCTTCTCCATCACATGGCATCAGTGGCTTACCAACACACAGGGTTGTGCCATGATCATTCTGGATCTTCTCCATCACATGGCATCAGTGGCTTACCAACACATAGGGTTTATGTGCAGGCTTAAGGCTTGTGCCATGATCATTCTGGATCTTCTCCATCACATGGCATCAGTGGCTTACCAACACACAGGGTTGTGCCATGATCAGTTTGGATCTTCTCCATCACATGGCATCAGTGGCTTACCAACACACAGGGTTGTGCCATGATCATTCTGGATCTTCTCCATCACATGGCATCAGTGGCTTACCAACACACAGGGTTGTGCCATGATCATTCTGGATCTTCTCCATCACATGGCATCAGTGGCTTACCAACCCCACAGGGTTGTGCCATGACCATTGTGGATCTTCTCCATCACATGGCATCAGTGGCTTACCAACACACAGGGTTGTGCCATGATCATTCTGGATCTTCTCCATCACATGGCATCAGTGGCTTACCAACACACAGGGTTTGTGCCATGACCATTGTGGATCTTCTCCATCACATGGCATCAGTGGCTTACCAACACACAGGGTTGTGCCATGACCATTGTGTATCTTCTCCATCACATGGCATCAGTAAAGGGTGGAGATTGTTTACCATCTCCCTAGTCAACATGTGTGCAGACCTGCCAGTGTCTAGATCCCTTTCGTGTGCACAGAATGCAGAACATCAAATAAGCACGTTAAAGATCCTTCAGTCACATCAGTGGCTGGCTTATGGAAACATTAAAACACCCAGCATACACACCCACCAAAGATATAGACTGTACAAGAACATAGTGGAGAGTGTGGTCAGCTCACCTAACAGCTTGAGTTCTCCGTGCTCCACAAAAACTGTCAGGTTAAAGAGTTTATGTGCTAGCACTATACAATATTGATTTATATCAATGACAGTAATAACAATTTCCTGAGCCAGCTCCAGACAAGTCAGCAAACAATGTGATGGGATGTGTGTCACACTGGGACCCCAAAGTGGAAACTGGATGTAATGCATGCATTTGGGAAGGAAAGAAAGGAAGAAAGGAAGAAAGGAAGAAAGGCAGGAAGGAAGATAGAAGAAAAGAAAAAGAAAAAGGAAAGAAGCAACTAAAATAACAGGAAAATGCAAATAAACCGGTAATTGAAGTGGTGTGTATCTTATGTACGTGTTCGTGAAAGACAAAGAACACAGCTAAAGAAAGAGACACATGGAGGGGAAAAGAGAGACAGAAAGAAAGAAACAGACAAAACAAACAAACACAAAACAACAACAAAAGATTAGAAAAAAGAAAAGAAAAGAAATGAGGGAGAGAAAGACAGAAAAAAAATTTTCGAGAGAGAAAAAAAAGAGAGAGAAAAGAGGGGAGAAAGAGAGAGGGAGGGAGAGAGAGAGAGACAGACAGACAGAGTGGGAGAGAGAGAGAGAGAGACAGAGAGGGAGAGAGACAGACAGACAGAGTGAGAGAGAGAGAGAGACAGAGTGGGAAAGAGAGAGAGAGACAGACAACAGACAGAAGAGACAGAGAGACAACAGAGAGAAGAAAGAAAAGAACAGAGAAAGAAGGAAAGAAGAAGAGAAAAAAAAAGGGCAAAAAATAATTCCCATCACAACTACCATAAACAAATACCATAATAATAATAATAATTTCATCTCTATAGCAAACATGAACATCAAATTCAACAAACAAACAAACAAATTACAAACAATGCAAACAAAACTACACCTCGAAGAAAAACCAGAAAAAAACAACAACAGACATAACCCAGGAAACTTCTGGGAAAAAAAAGTCAATCACTAAAAAATGGAAAACGAATTAAGAGAAGCGGGAGTGGGAGAGTGATGGTGGTGTGGGTGGGGGTGGGGGAGGTTACCGGCATAAATCCTGCCAGGATTTCTGTTGGGACATCAAAATCAATCACCGCCTTCCTTTTGGTGGACGGGAAGCATCAGGGTTCAATTCCTGCCGGGGACTGTATTGACCTCACTAACTAATCTCTCGTTACCATGGAGGTCACACACTAACACCTCCTCCCTCTCCAGTCTTTCCTTTTCTTGTGGCTGCTGCCTTTATCATCCCCATCCACCCAACAACCCATATACACTGTGTGTGTGTGTGTGTGTGTGTGTGTGTGTGTGTGTGTGTGTGTGTGTGTGTGTGTGTGTGTAAGTGTGTGTGTGTAAGTGTGTGTGTGTGTGAGAGTTATTGTGTGTGTGTGTGTGTGTGTGTGTGTGTGCGCGCGCAGTGAGAGAGAGAGAGAGAGACAGACAGACAGACAGACAAACAGACTGACAGAGATAAACAGACAGAGACAGACAGAGAGACAAAAAGAGAGACAGAGACAAAGAGAGTGCATGTGTGTGTGGTTTGTGTGTATGTATATATGTATGTATGTATGTATGTATGTATGTATGTATGTATGTATGTATGTATGTATGTATGTATGTATGTATGCATGTATGTATGCATGCATGTATGTATGTGTGTGTGCGTGCATGCGTGCGTGTGAGTGAGTGATTGAGAGAGAGAGAGAGAGCGGGTGGAGAGAGAGAGAAGACCAGCCGACATCATCATCATCATCATCATCATTACTATTATTATTATTATATTATTACTATTATCATCATCATCATTATTGTTGTTGTTATCGTAGTTGTCATTATTATTTTCATCATCATCGTCGTCATCATTATCATCATCATGATTTTTTTTCTTCTTCTTCTTCTTATTATCTTCACTATCGCCTTCACTATCATCATCATCATCCTTCTTCTTTACCATCACGATGATGATGATCATCATCATCATTTATCACTCCCCCCCCCCCCCCTCCTTTACCCACTAAGCGAGAGGTAATCAAGGCAGAATTGAACCCAGGATCTTTAGACTGGAAGTTCAACGCTTACCCACTTGACTACCCCGCTCGTTTGGGTCTAAACCAGTGCAGGGACAGGAAACGATCAGTCCCTCTCTTTAATGTCAATGCCTGATGGCTATCGAGGCCGGGTCATAACCTAATCAACAGTGGTCAGTCCTGTCGTTAATGTCCATGCCTGAAGGCTGCCGATGGCCGACTCATAGCCCGGTCAACACAAGTCAGTCCCTATCTTTAATGTCTATGCCTGATGGCCGTGTCATAGCCCATTCAACACAAGGCCAGTCCCTATCTTTAATGTCTATGCCTGATGGCCGTGTCATAGCCCATTCAACACAGGCCAGTCCCTGTCTTTAATGTCTATGCTGATGGCCGTGTCATAGCCCATTCAACACAGGCCAGTCCCTGTCTTTAATGTCTATGCCTGATGGCCGTGTCATAGCCATTCAACACAGGCCAGTCCCTGTCTTTAATGTCTATGCCTGATGGCCGTGTCATAGCCCATTCAACACAGGCCAGTCCCTATCTTTAATGTCTATGCCTGATGGCCGTGTCATAGCCCATTCAACACAGGCCAGTCCCTGTCTTTACAGTCTATGGCTGATGGCTGGTTCATAGCCAGATCAACACAGGCCAGTCCCTGTCTTTACAGTCTATGGCTGATGGCTGGTTCATAGCCAGATCAACACAGGCCAGTCCCTGTCTTTACCGTCTATGGCTGATGGCTGGTTCATAGCCAGATCAACACAGGCCAGTCCCTGTCTTTACTGTCTATGGCCGATGGCTGGTTCATAGCCAGATCAACACAGGCCAGTCCCTGTCTTTACTGTCTATGGCCGATGGCTGGTTCATAGCCAGATCAACACAGGCCAGTCCCTGTCTTTACTGTCTATGGCGATGGCTGGTTCATAGCCAGATCAACACAGGCCAGTCCCTGTCTTTACTGTCTATGGCCGATGGCTGGTTCATAGCAAGATCAACACAGGCCAGTCCCTGTCTTTACTGTCTATGGCTGATGGCTGGTTCATAGCCAGATCAACACAGGCCAGTCCCTGTCTTTACCGTCTATGGCTGATGGCTGGTTCATAGCCAGATCAACACAGGCCAGTCCCTGTCTTTACTGTCTATGGCCGATGGCTGGTTCATAGCCAGATCAACACAGGCCAGTCCCTGTCTTTACTGTCTATGGCTGATGGCTGGTTCATAGCCAGATCAACACAGGCCAGTCCCTGTCTTTACCGTCTATGGCTGATGGCTGGTTCATAGCCAGATCAACACAGGCCAGTCCCTGTCTTTACCGTCTATGGCTGATGGCTGGTTCATAGCCAGATCAACACAGGCCAGTCCCTGTCTTTACCGTCTATGGCTGATGGCTGGTTCATAACCAGATCAACACATGCCAGTCCCTGTCTTTACCGTCTATGGCTGATGGCTGGTTCATAGCCAGATCAACACAGGCCAGTCCCTGTCTTTACCGTCTATGGCTGATGGCTGTTCATAACCAGATCAACACAGGCCAGTCCTGTCTTTACCGCTATGGCTGATGGCTGGTTCATAACCAGATCAACACATCCAGTCCCTGTCTTTACCGTCTATGGCTGATGGCTGGTTCATAGCAGATCAGCACAGGCCAGTCCCTGTCTTTACCGTCTATGCTGATGGCTGGTTCATAACCAATCAACACAGGCCGTCCCTGTCTTTACCGTCTATGCTGATGGCTGGTTCATAGCCAGATCAGCACAGGCCAGTCATCAGTCGTTGTCCTTCGTGCAGTCAAATTCTCGTCATGCTCCTGTTCCTTCCTCTGGCTCCGGCCCTGAGGTTACCAGTTCTCTCCCCCATCCTCTCTCCCTCTCTCCCTCTCTTCTTCCTGCCCCGTCCCGTTTCTTTGTAACCACACAACGCCCGCGCACACACGCACTTACACACGTACAAACACATACAACGTAACAGCAATACAGACACACACAAAGGCATAAATACATGTACACGACATACACACAGACAACACAGACACAGACACAGACAAACACCACACACACACACACACACACACACACACACCACACACACACACCACACCACCACATACCCTCCTCCTCCCCCCCCCACACA
>JAPXFY010000015.1:3027202-3029702 GCA_030674185.1 Monoplex corrugatus
ACATGGACAGTCCAAATAGCAGGTGTGGACAACACACAGACGATACAGTGGACAGTCCAATGAGCAGGGTGGTGGACAACAACACAGACAGATACAGTGGGACAGTCCAAATGAGCAGGTGGGGACAACAACACACAGATACAGTGGGACAGTCCAAATGAGCAGGGTGGTGGACAACACAACACAGATATACAGTGGGACAGTCCAAATGAGCAGGGTGGTGGACAACAAAGACGATACAGTGGGACGTCCAAATGAGCAGGGGGACAACAACAAGATACAGTGGACAGTCAATGACAGGGTGGTGGACAACAACACGATACAGTGGGACAGTCCAATGAGCAGGGTGGTGGACAACAACAAATACAGTGGACAGTCAAATGAGCAGGTGGGGAAACACAAGACAGATCAGTGGGACAGTCAAATGGCAGGGTGGTGGACAACAACACAGATACAGTGGAAGTCCAAATGAGCGGGTGGACAACAACACATACAGTGGGACAGTCAAGAGCAGGGTGGAAACAATGTACAGTGGGACAGTCAAATGGCAGGGGGACAACACAACACAGGATTACGTGGCACAGTCAACGTCAGGCGGGTGTGGACAACAACACAGATACAGTGGGACAGTCCAAATGAGCAGGGTGGTGGACAACAAACGATACAGTGGGACAGTCCAATGAGCAGGTGGTGGACAACAACAACAGATACAGTGGGACAGTCCAAATGAGCAGGGGAGTGGACAACAACAAGACAGATACAGTGGGACAGTCCAAATGAGCAGGGTGGTGGACAACAACACAGATACAGTGGGACAGTCCAAATGAGCAGGGTGGTGGACAACAACACAGACATGAACAGTGGGACAGTCCAAATGAGCAGGGTGGTGGGACAACAACACAGATACAGTGGGACAGTCCAAATGAGCAGGGTGGTGGACAACAACAGACGATACAGTGGGACAGTCAATGAGCAGGTGGTGGACAACAACACAGACTGATACAGTGGGACAGTCCAAATGAGCAGGGTGGTGGACAACAACACAGACTGATACAGTGGGACAGTCCAAATGAGCAGGGTGGTGGACACAACAGACTGATACAGTGGGACAGTCCAAATGAGCAGGGTGGTGACAAACACAGACATGATACAGTGGGACAGTCCAAATGAGCAGGGTGGTGGACAACAACACAGACAGATACAGTGGGACAGTCCAAATGAGCAGGGTGGTGGACAACAACACAGATACAGTGGGACAGTCCAAATGAGCAGGGTGTGGACAACAACACGAGATACAGTGGGACAGTCCAAATGAGCAGGAGTGGGGACAACAACACAGACAGATACAGTGGGACAGTCCAAATGAGCAGGGTGGTGGACAACAAACAGACAGATACAGTGGGACAGTCCAAATGAGCAGGGTGAGGGACAACAACACACGAACAGTGGGACAGTCCAATGAGCAGGGTGGGGGACAACAACACAGACGATACAGGGACATCCAAATGAGCAGGGTGGGGACAACAACACAGACAATACAGTGGGACAGTCCAAATGAGCAGGAGTGTGGACAACAACACAGACAATACAGTGGGACAGTCCAAATGAGCAGGTGGGGAACAACAACACAGATACAGTGGGACAGTCAAATGAGCAGGGTGTGGACAACAAAAGACGATACAGTGGGACAGTCCAAATGAGCAGGGTGGTGGACAACAACACAGATACAGTGGGACAGTCCAATGAGCAGGGTGGTGGACAACACACACGATACAGTGGGACAGTCCAAATGAGCAGGGTGGTGGACAACAACACAGATACAGTGGGACAGTCCAAATGAGCAGGGTGGTGGACAACAACACAGACAGATACAGTGGGACAGTCCAAATGAGCAGGGTGGGACAACAAACACAGATACAGTGGGACAGTCCAAATGAGCAGGGTGGTGGACAACAACACAACAGATACAGTGGGACAGTCCAAATGAGCAGGGTGGGACAACAACAAGCAATACAGTGGGACAGTCCAAATGAGCAGGGTGGTGGACAACAACACAGACGATACAGTGGGACAGTCCAAATGAGCAGGGTGGTGGACCAACAAACACAGATACAGTGGGACAGTCCAAATGAGCAGGGTGGTGGACAAAACACAACAGGATACAGTGGGACAGTCCAAATGGCAGGGTGGTGGACAACAACACAGATAGATACAGTGGGACAGTCCAAATGAGCAGGGTGGGGACAACAACAAACAGATACAGTGGGACAGTCCAAATGAGCAGGGTGGTGGACAACAACACAGATACAGTGGGACAGTCCAAATGAGCAGGTGGGGGACAACAACAGACAGATACAGTGGGACAGTCCAAATGAGCAGGGTGGTGGACAACAAACGATACAGTGGGACAGTCAAATGAGCAGGGTGGGGACAACAACAAGACAGATACAGTGGGACAGTCCAAATGAGCAGGGTGGTGGACAACAACAACAGATACAGT
>JAPXFY010000015.1:3039702-3052202 GCA_030674185.1 Monoplex corrugatus
ACACAGGGTTTATGTGCAGGCTTAAGGCTTGTGCCACGATCATTGTGGATCTTCTCCATCACATGGCATCAGTGGCTTACCAACACACAGGGTTTATGTACAGACTTAAGGCTTGTGCCATGGTCATTTTGGATCTTCTCCATCACATGGCATCAGTGGCTTACCAACACACAGGGTTTATATACAGGCTTCAGGCTTGTGCCATGATCATTGTGGATCTTCTCCATCACATGGCATCAGTGGCGTTAGTGCTTATGGAATTCTTGCCGAGCGCGGAGATATTATCTTGAGAAAATTAAACTGAAACTCTTCATTAGATTGTTATAGTTATTTTTGCTTACAGCCCAGCCGACTGCGTACAGCCCATCAGGATTATAACAGTTTCAAATCATTTACAATACTTCAACAGGAGAAAAACAAAAAGGAAAAAAAATTAAATACACACAACAATGCATTTGCACACAATCTCAAGCGATGCCCCTAACGTTAACTACTCCGTCCAACTTATCACACAGGGGATTTAAAAAACAGCTGAATACAAATTTCAACAGAACCAAGGACACTAAAACATATATACAAAAGCAGGTCTCAGTTACCTAAAATTGCTTCCACATATCACATTTCCCTAGAGCCAAATATGCCTTTTACACATACACCCAATTATCAATCCTAAGAAAAAGTAAGCAAGACTTTATCGAACACTTACAGGTGAATGGACCAGCAAAGCAGAAAAATGATAGGCAGAAATGACAGAAAGCAAACGAACAAGGCAGAAACAAAGACAGTGACAGAACAGAGGAACTTTCTAGCACAGAATTTCCAGAAGGTGGGGGATACTATTTATACTGAAAGAGCACCCGGCATCCCACAAGTGGGACGTTATCTTGACACACTGAAACTGAAACTATTGAGTAGTTTGCCTTGCAGCTGACGCAACATATTAAAACAATCGTGTACATTTCAGTTTCATTTTGGCTTTTCTCAGGACGATGGGGCCACAGTGGGAACACACTAGTACGACTCGTATGCACAAACACTGAAGGTGTCATGTAATGGAAAGGATCCCAGCTAGTCCTGGCAAAATCCTCAAAGCCTGCCTATGTGTGGGATGGGGCTGGGATTTGCAAATATTTGGCAGCACGCTCAATCCTGGGATTCTACAAAAGGCATCCAAGCTGTTGATTGATTGCTCATGCATAATGCATATGACACTTGTGCTGATTCCCGGAGAATTGAAAACAAACAAACAAACAAACAAACAAACACACACATCCATCCGTGTATCCATCCCTGTATCCATATCCATATCCATATCCATCCATCCATCCACCTACCTGCCTATCTATCTATCTATCTATCTATCTATCTATCTATCTATCTATCTATCTGTCTGTCTGTCTATCTATCTGTCTGTCTATCTATCTGTCTATCTATCTATTTGTCTGTCTGTCTATCTATCTGTATCTTTGTCTATCTATCTATCTGTCTATATCTATTTGTCTACAGTATCTATCTGTCTGTCTATCTATGTATCTATCTATCTATCCATCTATCTATCTATCTCTCTGTTCATCTATCTATCTATCTATCAATCTGTCTGTCTGTCTGTCTGTCCATCTATCTATCTATGTGTCTGTCTGTCTATCAATATGTTTATCTATCTATCTGTCTCTCTGTCTGACTATCTATCTATCTGTCTGTCTATCTATCTACCTATCTATCTATCTATCCGTCTATCTATCCATCTATCTATCTATCTATCTATGTCTGTGTCTATGTCTATGTCTATCTCTCTCTCCCTCCCTCTATCTATCTATCTATCTATCTATCTCTTTCTTTGTCTGTCTGTCTGTTTGTTTGTCTATCCATCTACCAGGTCATTTCTATAGGTTTAATTTCGTCTCTCCCCACTTTCTTCCTTTCTTATTGTGTTACACCTCATTCCCTGATCTCTAAAGGCTTTCACCAGCATCCCACAAATACGTCCCAAACCAGGCGACAAGTACATTGTACGCTATATTAACTCTTTCATTCCATCGCCCTATTTACCAGCTTCCGCCAGCGTGATAGGGTCAGGGAGTAAAATAGTTAGGACGCTTGGATCTCATTTAGCACAGCAGGAAGTTAGTGGACAGGGTGAGGGAGTAAAAGGGTTAATTTGATCGATAGGCGAGGGAGTAAAGGCTTAATTTGATGGATCGGGTGAGAGGGCAAAGGGTTAATCATCTGATGGATCGGGTGAGACAGTAAAGGGTTAATGTGATGGACAGGGCGAAGGAGTAAAAGGGTTAAGTTGATGGATAGGGTAAGGAAGTGAACGGTTGATTTGGTGGAAAAGGTGAGGGAGTGAAAGGGTTAAGGAAATTGATGAACAGTGTGATGAATGTAAGGGATTAAAAAGGTGGGTAGGCTGAAGGAACGAAACAATTAGATTTGATGGATAAAAAGACGGAAAAATTTTTTTTGTTGTTTTTTGTTTTTTTTAAGGATCATTGCACTCAGGGAGGTTACCTTTGTGCTCACCTTTTTTTTTTTCCTGTCCCATTTTCTATACCACTTCAATGGTCACAGAAGCTGGAACAGTTTTTATTATGCGATGATGATGATGTCGATGTGGATGATAATCATGATGCTATGGAGTTCCATCTAGGATTGAGACTGCGTGACAGGGCTGTACTCTACGCTTACTATCATAATATATCCTGGCGTCAACCAGGCCTGAGAGATACAGACACCTGCGGTGTTGGTCAGAAGATATGAGCAACACCATCAATGACGCATCCGCGAAGTGGATGAGACTCGAATGTGTGGTCTCAGTCTTCCCAATGAGCCCATAGCACGCCCAACTCTGGGTAGAAGCGGGTTGGAGCCAAAAAATCCCACAATGATTTTTGAAGATACTGATGGGGATTCGAACCCACAACCTTCCAGTCAGTAGTCCGTTGCGTTAACTACTATACCACGGCGACGGGTCAGAAAAAAATGGTTAATTGAAGGAAAATAAAGGGTCAATTGAGGAAATTAAAGGGTTAATTAAGTGAGTGAAATATAAAGGGTTAACAGACAGGGATCACACTGAAAACTATCACACCACCCCCCACCACCCACCATCCGTCAAGCCAAGAAAGCGGCAAGTGGCGTCCATTACCCTCTTACCCTGATGTCCAGTTCCGACAGCAAAACGCCATTCCAGACAACTGGACCCTCCGATATCTCCATAAGTAGCAGCCAGACTGGGCCAAAGCTCAGTAAATGTACCCACTAGTCGTCGCCAGCAGCACAATACAGGGGTGATGGATCATAAACATTTCTACCCTCGAGTCATAATCCACAGAGGTGAGAGAGTCCTATCGCATTACATCTACGGTACACTCGTGTTTATCTCTCGGCTTCGGTGCTTACGAGTGACCAGGCTTGGTGGCTGGGGTAATGTTTTTGTTTTTAATTTTTGGTTGTTTTTTGTTTTTTTTGTTTTTTTTTTACATTTGGGGAAGAAACCCCAGGCTCTTGCCAACAACCGTGAATGACTGAAACATTGGTCATTCCCACCAATTCATTGCCAGAGGATAAATCAAAACAAAACATACAAAAAAATAAGTTACACAGAAATGCACGAATATAACTAATTACACCAAAACATACATAAAAATTACCAAACAAACACCAAATACAAACATTTGTGTCTGGTGTTTGTTTGTTTGATTGTTTGTAATCTTACGCTTGACAGTTGGCCGAAAATTTGCGCCTGTTTTGTCTTGTTGTATTAAATACGTGTTCTGATTCTGTTTTCGTGTTTTTTGACCTAATCATCTCTCCTAATAACACAAACCATGTAAGACTTTATGGACAACACAACACACAGGTGAATGAACCTCTCCTAATAACACAAACCATGTCAGACTTTATGGACAACACACAGGTGAATGAACCTCTCCTAATAACACAAACCATGTCAGACTTTATGGACAACACAACACACAGGTGAATGAACCTCTCCTAATAACACAAACCATGTTAGACTTTATGGACAATACACAGGTGAATGAACCTCTCCTAATAACACAAACCATGTCAGACTTTATGGACAACACACAGGTGAATGAACCTCTCCTAATAACACAAACCATGTCAGACTTTATGGACAACACACAGGTGAATGAACCTCTCCTAATAACACAAACCATGTCAGACTTTATGGACAACACACAGATGAATGAACCTCTCCTAATAACACAAACCATGTCAGACTTTATGGACAACACACAGGTGAATGAACCTCTCCTAATAACACAAACCATGTCAGACTTTATGGACAATACACAGGTGAATGAACCTCTCCTAATAACACAAACCATGTCAGACTTTATGGACAACACACAGGCGAATGAACCAGCAAGGCAGAAAGTGAGAACAGAAGAGATGACAGAAAGCAAAGGAACAAGACATAAACAAAAGGAGTGACAGAAAAGAAGACATTTTCTACCACAGAATGTCCAGAAGGAGGTACTATTGTGATACTGAAAGAGTCGCCGGCGTCTCCACGGGGGATAACTACTGTAGTAAACGTCAGTACGCCACTAATTTATCTGACGTCATGGGCGTTGAACTGATTTACAGTACCAATCATTATCACAATATCAGTCAGTCTGACCATTAATGGTTGCTGGTTTTCACGATGATGAAAATGGTGTGTGTGTGTGTGTGTGTGTGTGTGTGTGTGTGTGTGTGTGTGTGTGTGTGTGTGTGTGTGTGTGTTTGTGTGTGTGTATGTGTGTATGTGTGTGTGTGTGTGTGTGTGTGTGTAAGTGTGTGTGTAAGTGTGTGTGTGTGTGTGTGTGTTTGTGTGTGTGTGTAAGTGTGTAAATGTGTTTGTGTGTGTGTTGTGTGTGTGTGTGTGGTTGTGTTTATGTGTGTGTGTTTATGTGTGTGTATTGTGTGTGTTGTGTGTTTATGTGTGTGTGCTGTGTGTTTATGTGCGTGTTGGGTGCGTGTATGCATGTATGTATGTATGTATGTGTGTGTGAGAGAGAGATAGTGTGTGTGTGTGTGTGTGTGTGTGTGTGTGTGTGTGTGTGTGTGTGTGTGTGTATGTGTACTGTGTGTGTGTATGCACAGGGCGTGTGTGTGTATATACGTATCTATAAATGTGTGTATCTTCTTATATGTGTTTGTATAGGTGCTAATGTATGTGTGTATTTTCTTTTGTGTGATTGTCTCTGATAAACTGGGAAAAAAAATATTTGTTGTTATTTTTAATAAGCCATGTTTATCTTGCATTGATGTGTTTGGGTATTCCTTTATCCCATATTTCTGTATTGCATTATAGTGTTTTGACAGTGACATCTTCATGCTGCATTGATGTTATTGTTATTGTTGTGTAAAACCCAGCCGACTGCCTAGGGCCATATCAGGGCTACAACCGGTTCAAATCGTGCAAAACGTCATCAACATGAAAAAAAAAAAGGAAACAATAATTACACATATCAATGCATTCGTGCATATAATCTGAGGACATGCCCCCGGAGTTAACCACTCCAATTTATCGGGCAGGGGATTTAAAAAGCACACCTGAATGTCATTGTTATTGTTGTTAAAAGCCCAGCCGACTGCGTAAAGCTATATCAGGGCTATAACCGCTTCAAAACATCATAATAATAATAATAATATATTTTATTTATATAGCGCAAAATCTTGATAAAATCAAATCTAAGCGCTGAGCGTATACATGCATACATACCTACATACATATGAGCGTATACATGCATACATACATGCTTACATACTTACATACATAAATCTAAGCAGAGCGTATACATGCATACAACATACATACATAAATCTAAGCGTATACATACATACATACATACGTACGCACATGCATACATAATAATTACAATATTTATATAGCGCAAATCTCGACAAAATCAAATCCAAGCGCCGAAAAGACACACACGCACACACGCACGCACTCACAAACGCACACACACACACACACACACACACACACACACACACACACACACACACACACACACACACACACACATGCATGGCCACAAATGGGGAGAAAAGAATAAAAGCAATAAAAGCAAGAATAAAACCAATGGAAAACCACAGAGAGCACATCATATACAATTATATATTAAAACAAAGTGATTCCCCTCCGAGCGGAGACAGGCTGCAGAGGGGGGTTGAGTGAGGTTAGGATTTTATGCAGAGGAGAAAAGGTGAGTTTTGAGAGCGGACTTGAAGGAGACAAAGGTAGGTTGCTGACGGACTGAGAGAGGAAGTTTGTTCCAGGAGAGTGGACCAGAAACAGAGAAGGCTCGTGGACCATAGGTATTGAGCTTAGTGCGTGGAAAGCGAAAAGTCAGAGGATCGGAGGCAGAGCGGAGGGTACGTGAGGGAACATAGATATCAAGTAGGCTTTGACAGGTAATGGGGGGCTGCGTTATTGAGGCTTTTGTAGCACATGGTGTCTAGTTTGTACTGTATGCGCTTTGATACAGGGAGCCAGTGAAGTACTGCCAGGAGAGGAGAAATGTGGTCAGCTTTTTTCTTTTTGAGTACAAGGCGTACAGCATTGTTTTGAATGCGCTGTAGGATGTGAGTGGTGGAGGCAGGAAGACCAGACAGGAGTGAATTGCAATTCAACGCGTTGGGGATATAAAAAAAAACACACCTGAATACAAATTTAAGCATACCTAAGGATACAAAAACATGTATAAAAACAGGCATGAATTACCATAAATTGCTTCCGCATATCTCACCTCCCTTGAGCCAAAAATGCACTTAATACATGTACCCAAATACAAATCCTAAGAAAAACTACGTAAGACTTTAATCGAACACATACAGGTGAATGGACCAACAAGGCAGAAAATGATAGGAAGAAATGACAGAAAGCAAAGGAACAAGCAGAAACAAAGAGAGTGACAGAAAAGAGGAAATGTCTAGCACACAATTTCCAGAAGGTGGGGATACTATTTATACTGAAAGAGCCCCCGGCATCCCCACGGGGGGGGACACGCCTGAATACAAATTTAAGCATATCTAAGGAAACCAGAGCATGCATAAAATCGGGCATGAATTACCTAAAATTGCTTTCGCATATCTCACGTCTCTATAGCCGAAAATGCACTTAATACATGTATTAGTGTATGTATCCAATTGTAGCACCGTATTTGGTATTGACATGGCAATGTTTATACTGTTTTCAAAGTGTAACGAGCATTCGCTGACATGTTTAAGTTCATATTGCTTACAGCCCAGCCGACTACTAGAGCCATATCAGGGCTAACACCACGTCAAAAACGACAACCCGTTAAGATAAAAGACAACAGTTAAAAACTATGCTCACCGTTAAACTTGTAAGTCTAAAATGCAATTAAAGAAAACCAAACTCTGATGTAAAATCGTATCACGTGAAATCTACTGATCTCTTGTAAAAACTGGAAAACTGCATCAGGAGGGACGTCTCGGAAGAGGTTCTTTAAGGAGTCCGCCGTGTAGTACTTATGTCTCACATCGCACAAGTCCCAGCAATCGAGGAGGAGGTGTCTGATACTCAACGGCTCATCACACGGTATACACCATGGTGCTTCTTCATTTTTTTAAAAGGTACGAGTGAGTGTAGGATGTGTGACCCGTGTGTAACCTACATAACACTGTCTCTTTCTTACGGTTCCCTGCAGTAGGTGGGAAAATAGTTCAGGTTAGGGTGGATTTGGAAAATTTTGTTTATCTGTCTGCTTATTCCAATCCTCCTGGCACAGTTTTTCTCACGTATGTGTTTGCGCTATATAAATGGAATAATGATGAGGTGGGTGATGATGATGATGATGATGATGATGATGATGATGATGATGATGATGATGATGATGATGATGATGATGATCATCATCATCATCATCATCATTGATATTCATAGTAATAGTAATGATAATAATGATAACAATAACATTATTATTACTATTATTATCATCATCAACATCCTCATCAACATCCTCATCACGTCACCATCATCATCGTCCTCACTGTCATCATCATCATCATCATCACCACCATCATTGATATTCATAATAATAGTAATGATAACAATAACATTATTATTACTATTATTATCACCATCAACATCCTCATCACATCACCATCATCATCGTCCTCACTGTCGTCATCACCATCATCATCATCATTACTGTTGTCATTATGTTACTTTTTGTGTCATTCAGACACACGTGACAGAGGGAGGATGACGGCTGGGGTCAGGGGTCACACGCCCTTCTCCCCCTCCCCCTCCCCCTCCCCTGTCTTCCCCCTCCCCCTGTCTTCCCCCTCCCTCAGTTTACGTGAGCTTTGTGCCCTGGAGGTTTGGTCGTTGTTGGTGATTGCTTTGGTGAATGATGAAAGTGTGCGCCTTGGTTTGATATCTTGAATCAAGATTTGGCGCCCTATAAAGATAACAATAATAATAAAGACAATGATAATAATAGTAGCAATTCAAGTCAATTCATATTGCTTATAGCCCAGCCGACCACTAGAGCCATATCAGGGCTAACACCACGTCAAAAAGAAAAGAACAACCCGTTAAGATAAACAGTTAAAAACCATGCTCACCGTCAACCTTGCAAATCTAAAATGCTATTAAAGAAAAACACGTAAAATTACATCAAGTGAAATCTATTGATCTCTTGTAAAAACTGGAATATTGCATCAGGAGGGACGTTTCGGAAAAGCTCCTTTAAGGAATCTGCCGTGTAGTGCTTTTGTCTCACATCGTACAAGTCCCAGCAATCAAGGAGGAGGTGTCGGATGCTCAACGGCTCATCACACGGTATACACCATGGTGCTTCTTCATTTTTCAAAAGGTACGAGTGAGTGTAGGATGTGTGACCCGTGTGTAACCTACATAACACTGTCTCTTTCTTACGGTTTCCTGCAGCAGATGGGAGAATTTCTGTCAGGTTAGGGCGGATTTGGAAGAGTTTGTTATCTGTCTGATTATTCCAATTCTCTTGCCATAGATTTCTTACGTAACTGTGTACTTTCGATTTGACATCTGTGTAAGGGATCATAATGATAATAATGATAATAATCTACTGATAGTAGTAGTAGTACTAGTACTATAATAATAATGACAATGATAATAATGGTAGTAATAATAATAATAAAGATAATAATATACTACTACTAGTAGAAGTATTCAGATAGGACTTGAAATAAGAATGTCAGCAGGTGGTATTTTCTTATCCCCCCCCCCCCCCCCCCCATTAATCACGAATGCAGGTTCATATTGCTTATAGCCCAGCCGACTACTAAAGCCATATCAGTGCACTTCGGTTGCCTGGAGCTTACAATACCCCACAATTTCAAGAACCAAGTGACGCCAAAAGTTTGGGCCTTCACATTTTCACTCCCTCACCCTGTCCACCAGCTTCCTATAACGTCTGCCATGAGGGTAATGCAGAAGGTTAACCCTTTAACTCCTTCTCCCTATCCAACATTCTCTTGCATTGTCATCCAAGACAGCACAACAAAAATTTCACCCTTTAACTCCCTCGTCCTATATATCAGCTTCCTGCATCAACAGCCCTGACAAAAAAACCATAACAAACAAAACAACAACAAACTTAACCCTTTAACTCCTGCCTGTTTCCACCAGCTAGTTTCTTGCATTGTCAGTCATGTATCAAAGTGTAACGATCATTCTCTGACATGTTCAAGGTCAAGTTCATATTGCTTGTGGCCCAGCCGACCACTACAGCTATATCAGGGCTAACACTCTTTCATACCCTCGCCTCATCCATAAGATTCTTGCGTTATCAGCCATACTAGCAAAGTAAAACTTTAACCCTTTCACTCCATCATCATATCCACCAGCTTCTCGCACAATCAGCCAAGATAGCAAAACAACAACTTAACCCTGTGACTACCTTACCCTATTTACCAGCTTCTTACGGTGTCAGCCATGACAGCAAGGTCAAACCTTGACCTTTTCAGTCTTTCACTTTATCCACCACCTTCGTGCACTAATCTGATGGATAAGTTGAGGTAAATGAAAAGGTTTCCAAAACAGGAAGCTGGTAGATAGGGTAGGGGAGTAAAAACAGTTTAAGTTTTGGTTGCTGGTGGACAGGGTGAGGGAGTCCAAAGAACTGAAGGCTTCCTATAAGACAGACATTCGAAAGGGGTTGACAGGCATGTGAAACAGGGACAAGCAAGTAGCACACATTGATCCGCTGTACACCCTCCAAAAAAAAAGTGCAGTTGTGGAAGACGGGGGGGGGGGGGAAGGGGGGTCACTATGCAGTCCTGAGAGATCCTGGCGGCCAATCGACAACCCAAGGCCCACTACTCTACCTGACAGACCCAATCAATGGAGGGTGCATGCCGACACAAGCTTCCTGGAAATGTCCGTTTCTTCTTTCCCCACAAAAGGGCAAATTAAAGGATGGAAACAGGAAAAAGAACTTTTCAACCGGAGAGAGAGACACAGAGAGAGAGAGAGACTGAGAGACAGAGAGAGAAGAAAGAGAGAGAGACAGAGAGACAGAGAGAGAAAGAGAGAGAGAGACAGAGAGAGAGAGACAAGAGAGAAGAAGAGAGAAGAGAAGAGAGAGAGGAGAGAGAGAAGAGAGAGAGAGAGAGAGAGACTGAGAGACAGAGAGAAAAGAGAGAGAGAGAGAGAGAGAGAGAGACAGAGAGAGAAAGAGAGAGAGGAGAGAAAGAGAGAGAGAGAGATAGAGAGAGAGAGACAGAGAGAGACAGAGAGAGAGAGAGAGAGAGAAAGAGAGAGACAGAGAGAAGAAGAGAAAGAGAGAAGAGAGAGAGACTGAGAGACAGAGAGAGAAAGAGAGAGAAAGAGAGAGAGAGAGATAGAGACAGAGAGAGACAGAGAGAGAGAGAGAGAGAGAGAGAGAGAGAGAGAGAGAGAGAGAGAGAGAGAGAAGAGAGAGAGAGGCTCCAGACAGAAGAAGACTGCAATGACTCAGGCCAACAGTTTCCAGCACACTGTCAGGAAGGGTTCCATGGGATTGGGAAACTGAAGAAAAACAGATTTCATTTTATGGTCGGCATCAAATGGTAAATCTTTATTTACATGTACACACACACAGACACACACACGCACGCACGCACGCGGGGCGTGCATTATAATTGTTATTGTTTGTTTTGTTTTTTGCTTAAAACCCAGCCGACTTGTTTCGAAATATACACAATACTTCAACTGGAAAATTTATGCATCTCTCTGTCCCTCTGTCTGTCTGTCTGTCTGTCTCCCTCTCTCTCTCTCTTTCTCTCTCTCTCTCTCTCTCTGTCCCTCTGTCTGTCTGTGTGTCTCCCTCTGTCTTGTCTGTCTGTCTGTCTCTCTCTCTCTCTCTCTCTCTCTCTCTCTCTATATATATATATATATATATATATATATATATTCATTCATTCATTCTTTTCATTCGCAGATAAGCAAACAAACAAAACAACCAACTAGAGTTTTGAGCCCGGTACTTCAGTTTGCGTGTGGGCTTCCTCAGGGGACTGTTTATTCGGGGTTATTGTTATTTTTATTGTTATTTTTGTTGAAGCCCAGCCGACTTCAGAGAGCCATATCAGGGCGATAATCTGTTTGAAAAACATACTACTTCAACAACAGCAACAAAAAAACCAATAACAAGAAAATTCAGTACACATCAATCCATTCGTGCACATATTCTACGGAAACGCCCCTGGCGACGACAATTCTGTCCAGTTTATCACAAAGATTTTAAAAATGTACATGAATACAAATTTAAACACAACTAAGGATACTAAAGCATATATAAAAACGTGGTGATATTATTCATACTGAAAGAACCCACGTTATCCCCACGGGGGGGGGGGGGGGGGGGGAGGGCACACATACTCACACACACAGGCATGCATGCGTGCACGCAAGCTTGTATGCAAGCTTGTATATATGTTAGAACAAATATTTTTTACCACTTGCGCAAAATCCATAAAAGCCTTATTAACACCCCTGGCCGACCAATAGTCTCGAGTGTTGGGGGAGCCACAGAAACTCTCTCAAAGCTCGTAGACTACTGGCTTAGACACCATGTCCCCAGACTACCGAGCTATATTCAAGATTCCACACAGGTTCTACAACTTGTCAGGGAATGGAACACCAGGATGGGCCCCTTTCCTCACAACACTAAACTGGTCAGCATTGATGTAGTAAGTTTGTATACCAGCATCCCTCATCCGGACATAGAACAGGCTGTGGCCCATTTTCTATCCATATTCCCATGTGAAAAAGTCCCTCCAGCAGAAATTACTTTGAAAATCATCAGACATGTTTTACAACGAAACTTTTTCACTTTTGAGGACAAAATATACCACCAAAAGTCGGGAACGGCCATGGGTACCTCAATGGCCCCGACGGTTGCCAATCTTTTTATGGGCTTTTTAGAAGGCAACCTTTTGCAGCAGAGTCCCATCAAAATTAACACAGAGCTCTGGAAGAGGTACAT
>JAPXFY010000015.1:3064702-3069702 GCA_030674185.1 Monoplex corrugatus
CCTGGGAGGAGTTGTTACCGGATGTGTGGGACACAAAACACCTGCTTCCACACCGATAGGGCTGATATGTCGACAGGGCCTTAAGTTAAGTTCATACTGCTTACAGCCAGCCGACTACTACAGCATATCAGGGCTAACACAACCTCAAAACGACACCAGTTAGACAAAGACAACCGTTAAAGCCATGCCACCGTTAACTGGCAGTCCAATAAGCAAATAAAGAAACATACTGAGACGTAAATCATATCAGGTGAATAAACACATTGATCCAAAGGGGGCTCATATATACAACACACAGAAGGAAGGGCTCGTGAAACATCATACAGAGGAACCACGGACACCCACACCAAAGCAGAACAAGAGATGGGGGATCGATTACATCAGGGCTATAACCACATCAGGGCTATAACCACATCAGGGCTATAACCACATCAGGGCTATAACCACATCAGGGCTATAACCACATCAGGGCTATAACCACATCATGGGCTATAACCACATCAGGGCTATAACATCATCAGGGCTATAACCACATCAGGCTATAACAATCAGGGCTATAACCACATCAGGGCTATAACCACATCAGGGCTATAACCACATCAGGGCTATAACCACATCAGGGCTATAACCACATCAGGGCTATAACCACATCAGGGCTATAACCACATCAGGGCTATAACCACATCAGGCTATAACCACATCAGGGCTATAACCACATCAGGGCTATAACCACATCAGGGCTATAACCACATCAGGGCTATAACCACATCAGGGCTATAACCACATCAGGGCTATAACATCATCAGGGCTATAACCACATCAGGGCTATAACCACATCAGGGCTATAACCACATCAGGGCTATAACACATCAGGGCTATAACACATCAGGGCTATAACCACATCAGGGCTATAACACATCAGGGCTATAACCATCATCAGGGCTATAACATCATCAGGGCTATAACACATCAGGGCTATAACACAAGTCTTCAGGGCTATAACATCATTTACAGGGCTATAACATCATCAGGGCTATAACCACATCAGGGCTATAACATCATCAGGGCTATAACATCATCAGGGCTATAACATCTCAGGGCTTTTAACATCATCAGAGCTATAACATCATCAGGGCTATAACATCATCAGGGCTATAACATCTCAGGCTATAACCACATCAGGGCTATAACCACATCAGGGCTATAACCACATCAGGCTATAACCACATCAGGGCTATAACCACATCAGGGCTATAACATTATCAGGGCTATAACCACATCAGGGCTATAACATCATCAGGCTATAACATTATCACAGCTATAACCACATCAGGCTATAACCACATCAGGGCTATAACATTATCACAGCTATAACCACATCAGGGCTATAACCACATCAGAGCTATAACATTATCAGGCTATAACATTATCAGGCTATAACATTATCAGGGCTATAACCACATCAGGCTATAACCACATCACAGCTATAACCACATCAGGCTATAACCACATCAGAGCTATAACCACATCACAGCTATAACCACATCAGGCTATAACCACATCAGGGCTATAACCACATCAGGGCTATAACATTATCACAGCTATAACCACATCACAGCTATAACCACATCAGGGCTATAACCACATCACAGCTATAACCACATCACAGCTATAACCACATCAGGGCTATAACCACATCACAGCTATAACCACATCATGGCTATAACCACATCACAGCTATAACCACATCAGGGCTATAACCACATCAGAGCTATAACATTATCAGGGCTATAACATTATCAGGGCTATAACCACATCAGGCTATAACCACATCAGGCTATAACCACATCAGGGCTATAACCACATCAGGCTATAACCACATCAGGGCTATAACCACATCAGAGCTATAACCACATCAGGGCTATAACCACATCAGGGCTATAACCACATCAGGGCTATAACCACATCACAGCGCACACCATGCCCCACTGGCAGGAAAACAAAACAGGAAACAAAATTAAGCACACCGATAATACACTCGTGCGTATAATCCGAGGACATGCCCAAGGCCATGGCCTCTCCGCCTAACCCATCCCAAGCCCCCCTCCCCCCCCCCCCCCCAAAAAAAAAAAGAAGAGAGCAATGCATATGCAAACACAAGCAAGGACACCAAAGCGTACACAAGAAAAGGCCCAAATGACCTAACATTGTTTCTGCACATCACATCTCTACAAGAGCCAAAACTGCACTCAACACATGTGCCCAACTATCCAGTATCAGAGATAGTATATAAGGCTTTCTAAAGCACATAAGATGACAAGCATTCTTACCAACAAATGCCTATCAATTAACATCAGGAAGAGAGTCCTTGAATGTTATATAGAACCAATACTGTTGTACGGATGCGAGGCGTGGACAGTCAACAAACAAATCCAGAACAAGATTGAGGCAGCCGAGATGTGGTTTCTAAGAAGAATGTTGAGAGTTCCACGGACAGCAAAGAAAACAAACGAGACACTCTTGATGGAGGCAGACACGAGTAGATCACTCATAAGGAAGATTAGGAAAAGACAGCAACATTTATAGGCCATTTTATGAGGAAGAGGGATTTGGAGCACCTGGTCACAACGGGAAAGCTGGAGGGAAAGAGAGCACCAGGTAGACCCAGGGAGAAAATGCTGGACGGACTTGCAGAGTGGCTGGGGACGAGGAGGGTGGGGGAGATGCTAGGGGCAACGAGAGATAGAGACAGATGGAAGCCCATGATCGCCAACGCCATGCGGCAGGGCACCTGACGATGATGATGAAAGCACATGACGGTGAACGGACCAGCAAGACTGACAACAAACATAGAAAAGGAAGAAAGAAAGCAAAGGAGCAAGACAGAAACAAAGAGAATGACAGAAAAAAGAAAAAGTCTTGCACAAAATTTGCAGTATATTGACATACTGTTTATATTGAAAGAGCCATCGACACCCCCATGGAGGCAAGTTGAAAATGACAGTGAACAGAACCGGAACATCACAGCCCAAGGACACAAGACCAAAAGGTCAGGGCAGTGAACCTCTGTACAGAGAGCAGAGGACCAAAAGCAACACCAAGGTTCCCAACCTGATTAGAAAGTAAGATAAGAATTGTCACCAAGTTGGATACAACAAATGTTTTTTGGCGGTTATCCTGCGCCTGGTGCCAAGAAGCTTCACTCAAGTCCCATTTATATTCAACAGAAGCGTACTCCTAGTGATCCATTCCCAGATACCCATGTAATGGTCGGAGGCCTCGGGAAGAAGAGCTGAACGATTCAACAGGGTCGGACTGATATTCGTGTAATGTGTATGATGGTGTAAATGTGTACTGATGGTTGTAAATGTGTACTGATGGTGTAAATGTGTACTGATGGTGTAAATGTGTACTGATGGTGTAAATGTGTACTGATGGTGTAAATGTGTACTGATGGTGTAAATGTGTACTGATGGTGTAAATGTGTACTGATGGTGTAAATGTGTACTGTGTGTAAATGTACTGATGGTGTAAATGTGTACTGATGGTGTAAATGTGTAAATGTGTAAATGTGTACTGATGGTGTAAATGTGTACGATGTAAATGTGTAAATGTGTACTGATGGTGTAAATGTGTACTGATGGTGTAAATGTGTAAATGTGTACTGATGGTGTACTGATGGTGTAAATGTGTACTGATGGTGTAAATGTGTAAATGTGTACTGATGGTGTAAATGTGTACTGATGGTGTAACTGATGTGTAAATGTGTACTGATGGTGTAATGTGTAAATATGAACTGATGGTGTAAATGTGTAAATGTGAACTGATTGCTCTTCACTGTAACATGTATATAAGTGTCAGTGGAGAATCAGACAATGTTGCAGTAAAGACGTAGAAGCATGCTCTGTCTTCTGAATCGACTGGTGAGAGAAGGAAAGAGTCAGTTATGGATGGTAAAGGTCTCAGTGGTCTCACTCTTAACAGATTTGGTTTCCACCAGGTTGTAACGGCAAGTGATTGACTGATTGATTGATTGGTTCAGTTTTTACGTCGGCACCAACCTCAGGTGATAATGGCCGACGGGGATAACCATCCCAAGGAAGTGGGGGGGGGGGGGAGGACTGTACCGACGCCACCAGAATAATCAAGATGTTAAGATGAGATAGTCAGAAGGCCAATTTGAATGTAGCGCACCCCGGGATTCGAACCTTTAACTATTAGTATGAACGAAGCTTTATTGCATTTAAAACAACCAGGATCTGGGTCAGTGGTGGGTGGTAGGGTGGATGGCATAAAAAGGTTTTTCAGAGAGTGACAGTTCCGTTGTCCAAGTATTGGAGGCTGTGGCATGACTTTTTTCATTCGTTGACTGGTGCGGAGGATAGACAGGTGGAGTTCCTTGAACCAGTTACTGAAGGAAGGATTGAATGGATTGTGTGTTATGATGAAAGGTATTCTTGCGGTTCTAGTTTTGGGTTTGTATGTAGAGCACCTGGTCACAACAGGAAAGCTGGAGGGAAAGAGAACACCAGTAGACCCAGGGAGAAAATAGTGGACGGACTTGCAGGGCGGCTGAAGACAGAGAAGGTGGGAGATGAACTTGCAGCGACAAAGGATAGATTCGTACGGAAGGCCATGATCGCCAACGCCATGCGGCAGGGCACATGATGATGATCATTGTTGGGTTTGCAGGCGGGGAACAGTTCGGATCTTTTCCAGTGCTGATGTACCGGTAATGGAGTTGAGATGGTGGCCACGGGCAGACAGTTGGTCTGTGAGTTCATAGCACCGTCTTCGGAATGTGGCTTCTTCCGAGCAGAGTCGTCGGTATCGGAGAAATAGACTGCATGGTATGTTGTTGATTATGTGTCGAGGGTGGCAAGAACTGCTGTGAAGGTAAGAATGTGTGTCTGTTGGTTTGCTGTAAAAGTCTGTCTGTAAAAATCCTGTTTACGCTGATTGAGATGTCCAGAAAAGGTATCTGTTTGGTGGATGACTGC
>JAPXFY010000015.1:3079702-3082202 GCA_030674185.1 Monoplex corrugatus
AAGGATGTATAGTTGTATAGTGTGCTGCCCAAAAATAACAGCTTTGGCCTTTTTGTACCACTGGTCTTTCATACAAGGTGACACAGACTGTCCACGTCTTGTTTCTAGCCAGCAATCTTACTACGCATAGTCATAACACTACTCAAATAGTTTCTGCTTTTCGTTGACGGGTTACCAAATTAAGACAACACGCGCGAGCGCACACACACACACACACACACACCACACACACAACCACACCACGCACGCACGCACGCACGACACACAAACACACACACACACCACCACACACACACACACACACACGCAACGCACACACACACACACACAACACGCACACAAAACACACACACACGCGCACCGCCACCACACACACACCACACACGCGCCACACACACACACACACACACACACACACACAACACACCACAAACAGCGCCGCGCACACACACACACACACACAAAAACACACACACACACAGAAGTAAACTTCTCCTAAAAAAAAAAAACCGACTCAACACTCAACACAAATCCAACAAAGCATCCAAAACATCAAAAGCAACACAAGACAACAACAACAACGACAAAAGAACAACAAAAAAAAACCAACTCAACAACAAAACAACAACAAAAACAAAACAATCAACAAAACACCAACAAACAACAATAACACAGTCAACAACAACAACAAAACACAACATACAACAACAAACAAAACAAAACAAAACAATAACAACAAAACACCAACAACATACAATAACACATCAACAACAAGCAACAACAACAAAACAACACAACAAACAAACAAAACAACAACAGCTACAACAACAACAACAACCCCACCAAGACAACACCAATCAATTCAACCATAAAAAACAACGATCAGAACACTACTAAAGAAAAAGTCTGGACGATACTAAGACCTCAACTTTCAGTCATCCCAATTTCAGTGTACTCTCTGAGATACGGCACCGATGGTAAATAAAATGGGCAGAGCTCTTATCGTGTCATTCAATCTCAATTTGCTGTCTAAGGTCTGGGTCCAATGGTCAACAAAAGAGCAGTACCTCCGCCATGTCCTCTTTCAATTCCAGTCTCTGTTTGGCACGGGCTGCAGATCTGTTATGCAACGAAACGGATGTCGGCGAAAATTAGAATTTAGTAGTGCAACTTTTTTTCCTTTGAAACAGGAAGAAATGGAACAGTTTCTTTTTAACTTAGGCAGGAAATGAGGCTTCAGTGATAATGGAATGGCTTTTCATGTGTCAGAAAATGTTCGTGTAGTTTTGTTTACTATTGAAAGACGGAGATGGAAGAGAAGAGAAGACACAGAGAGAGAGACAGAAGGAGAGATAGATAGAGACGGAGAGAGACAGACAGAGAGACAGAAGAGAGAGAGAGAGACAGACAGACAGAGACAAAAAGAGAGAGAAAGAGGGACAGACAGACACAGTCAGACAATCAGATAGACAGACAGAAACAGAAAAAGAGAAACGGAAACAAACACACAGACACAGATAGACAGACAGATAGATAGACAGACAGACAGACAGGCAGATAGGTAGACAGACAGATAGATAGATAGACAGACAGATAGATAGATAGATAGACAAACAGATAGATAGGTAGATAGATAAACAGATAGATAGATATATAGACAGACAGAAACAGACAGCAAGAGAGAGAGAAAGAGAAAGAGAGAGAGAGAGGGAGAGAGAGAGAAATAGAGAGAGAGAGAAAGAGACAGAAAGAAAGAGTGAAAGAAAGAGAGACAGACAGACAGAGACAGAAGGGAACTTTCATGCATATGTACTGTAAACTTGAAATGACTACAAGCGTGGAAGCCAACAAAACCCACAAACACACAACACAGGAATCAGAACGCCTGTTAAACTCACAACCAGAACAAGACAGGCGTGGGGACTTTGTCAAGTCATACAGCACTAGACAGCAATAATCAGTATAACATGTACTTGTGATCTCTCTGCTAGTCACTTGTTTAGCCCTAGTATCAAACCTTTTCTATGGCGTCCCACAGAGATGATGATGCTTTGAAGGAAGCCTTCATACTGGCCAATGCTGAGACGCAGTGGAACCGTTCCCCATAGGATGTTTGCAGACACATATGACACAACTGCGGACTATGCTCTTTCTCATTCTGCTCTTGTCTGTTTCTGGTTCGTGTGATGTACGTGAAAAAGTGGGGGTCCCTCGCCTCACCTTGTGGGACACCGTAGAAATGATCTCTGAATAGTGTGAGTTGAGAAGGTAACAGATGCCTTTAATGCGGCTGTGAAGTCAGGAGGCGACAATCCCAGAGAAACCACATGTGTGTCTGTGTTGTGCATTTTGCGTATTGGGTTTACTACATCAAAGAAACATGACCGACATTCGAAAAAGAGGAGGGAGATAAATAAGGAGACAGAGAGAGAGAGAGAGAGAGAGAGAGAGAGAGAGAGAGAGAGAGAGAGAAGGGGGAGGGGACAGACAGACAGACAGA
>JAPXFY010000015.1:3092202-3102202 GCA_030674185.1 Monoplex corrugatus
AAGTAAGAAAGAAAGTAAGAAAGAAAGAAAGAAAAGAAAGAAGGAAAGTGAGTAAGAAAGAAAGAAGAAAGAAAGTAACAAACAAAGAAAGAAGAAAGAAAAGAAGAAAGAAAGAAAGTAAGAAAGAAAGAAAGAAAGAAGGAAAGAAAGAAAGAAAGAAGGAAAGAAACAAAGAAAGAAGGAAAGAAACAAAGAAAGAAGGAAAGAAACAAAGTAAAAAAGAAAGAAAGAAAGAAGGAAAGAAACAAAGAAAGAAGGAAAGAAACAAAGAAAGAAGGAAAGAAAGAAAGAAAACAAGAAAGGGAAAAAAGAAAGAAAGAAATAAAGAAACATAGAAACAAAGAACACGACAAAAAAAAAACCAAACAAAGAAAAAAACACGAACCAAAGAAAAGGAGGAAGAGCAAAAGAAAAGAGGAAAGAAAGAAAGAAGGACGAAAAGACAGAAAAAAAATGAATGAAAGAATAAAAAAAATACTGGAAGACTGAAAAAGAAACCATAAAAGAAAGAAGAAAGAAAGAAAGAAAAGAAAAGAAAGAAAGAAAGATTTTGCAAACCTATAATACATAGTCGTTCTGAGATACGGAATACTTCAAAATGTTTTGGGAATGGAATACAGGTCACACAGTCACACTTCACTAACACAGTAACAACATATAAACAGGTCTAACAGTCACACATCAGTAAAAACCAACTTAAAGACAAGGCACTCTCTCTTCTGTTAACAGCTTTATAGACGTAGGATGCCAGAGTTCTATTTATACTCTCATTTTTTGAAGCCATGAGCATGATTAATCTGAAATCATATATGACCTCCCACCACGAAATCAGTCATAACAACCATTTTGGGTATTTTGAGATATACATATCACTGGAAAGTGTACATTCTGCTGATTATTTTGGTACTTGAATAAAGCTTGTACTAAAACATATGTAGAAGTTATGTATGTTTAAAGCCATTAAGTTGTATGATGGCCATTTTGAGAAAACGGCCTCTAAAGTTTTTGTGTGCTCTCCTACACATTTTCCTTAAATGTCTTTATTTGGTGGCTTTGACTCAGTTTGTTTCTAATTTTCACTGTCATTATCTGAAAGGTGCACAAAAGAGCTTTATGTAGAATATTACATGTGCGGGTACTGCACAGGTTTCGGTTCATAATAAGAGACAAAAATAGGCACTTTTGGTAGGAAATTGGGTTCTTTCTGCTGCGATCAGTGCATTAAAATACCATTTTAGATTGATTAATAATATTTTTCCAAGACAAAAATGTCTGTGGGGGATAGATTATAGTCTACGGAAATCAATTTTGAGAAAAAGTCAAAACACCCCAGATAGACCCTCAGTACCGTTAAGACTGATTTCGTGGTGGGAGGTCACATATGGATTGTGGTAGTACTGTGGCTGAATTAACTGGCGTCTCAAATCTGAAGGTCCCTTACACAAAGCAGCTGTGAATTACACACAGATACGGCGTTCAACGTTCACCAGCTGAGTGAAATAATTCTACACTGGCGTTCTGGCACCATCAGAAGTCTTCGTTTACTTAGTGTATGGGAAAATGATTTCCTCTTTCTATTTGTCCACCAGAATGACTGGAGCATTAAGATGGTCAGAGAACAGACTACATATAGTTTGATGTCCACCAGAATGACTGGAGCATTAAGATGGTCAGTGAACAGACTACATATAGTTTGATGTCCACCAGAATGACTGGAGCATTAAGATGGTCAGTGAACAGACTACATATAGTTTGATGTCCACCAGAATGACTGGAGCATTAAGATGGTCAGAGAACAGACTACATATAGTTTGATGTCCACCAGAATGACTGGAGCATTAAGATGATCAGTGAACAGGCTACATATAGTTTGATGTCCACCAGAATGACTGGAGCATTAAGATGGTCAGTGAACAGGCTACATATAGTTTTATGTTCACCAGAATGACTGGAGCATTAAGATGATCAGTGAACAGACCACATATAGTTTGATGTCCACCACAATGACTGGAGCATTAAGATGGTCAGTGAACAGACTACATATAGTTTGATGTCCACCAGAATGACTGGAGCATTAAGATGGTCAGAGAACAGGCTACATATAGTTTGATGTCCACCAGAATGACTGGAGCATTAAGATGGTCAGTGAACAGACTACATATAGTTTGATGTCCACCAGAATGACTGGAGCATTAAGATGGTCAGTGAACAGACTACATATAGTTTGATGTCCACCAGAATGACTGGAGCATTAAGATGGTCAGAGAACAGACTACATATAGTTTGATGTCCACCAGAATGATTAGAGCATTAAGATGGTCAGAGAACAGACTACATATAGTTTGATGTCCACCAGAATGACTGGAGCATTAAGATGGTCAGTGAACAGGCTACATATAGTTTTATGTTCACCAGAATGACTGGAGCATTAAGATGGTCAGTGAACAGGCTACATATAGTTTTATGTTCACCAGAATGAATGGAGCATTAAGATGATCAGTGAACAGACCACATATAGTTTGATGTCCACCACAATGACTGGAGCATTAAGATGGTCAGAGAACAGACTACATATAGTTTTATGTCCACCACAATGACTGGAGCATTAAGATGGTCAGTGAACAGACTACATATAGTTTGATGTCCACCACAATGACTGGAGCATTAAGATGATCAGTGAACAGACTACATATGTGACCTCCCACCACGAAATCAGTCTTAACTAGCATTTTGGGCATTTTGAGATATACATATCACTGGAAAGTGTACATTCTGCTGATTATTTTGGTACTTGAATAAAGATTGTACTAAAAAAATGTAAAAGTTATGTATGTTTAAAGTCATTAAGTTGTATGACGGCCATTTTGAGAAAACGGCCTCTAAAGATTTTGTGTCCTCTCCTACACATTTTCTTTAAATTTCTTTATTTGGTGGCTTTGACCCAGTGTGTTTCTAATTTTCGCTGTCATTATTTGAATGGTGCACCAAAGAGCTTTCCATCAGTGTATTACATGTGCGGGTTCTGTACAGGTTACGGTTCATAATAAGAGACAAAAATAGGTACTTTTGGTAGGAAATTGCGTTCTTTCTGCTGCGATCACTGCATTACAATATCGATTTAGACTGATTGATAATTTCTGTGGGAGATAGATTATAGTCTACAGAAATCATTTTTGAGAAAAAGTCAAAACACCCCAGATAGACCCTCAGTCACCTTTTCAGCTCCTAGTGCTGTTCGACTGACTGCGAGTTAAGACTGATTTCGTGGTGGGAGGTCACATATAGTTTGATGTTATTGGCTGGGACTGAACTCCAGACATCAGATCTTAAGGTCATGGCTCTGTCAACAGAACCAGCCGGCCTGTCCGGAACATCAAAATGGCCAGCAGTATACAGACCAGTGTTTTATGTTATACAGGCTGGGGTTTAAACCTCGGAAACATCAGACCCTCAGTCCACACGGCCCTATCGAACAAGCCACACAGATTGTGTGTCAGCAGGAACTACTGATCTCAAGACGCCATGAAGCCACCTTCCAGAGAATACCGTACCCGTACTGGGCAAGTTGGCAATATCTGTTGTGATGTTTATGTGTTGGAGAAACCATATACCCGGTATGTTAACCCTTTGACTCCTGCACCCTACCCACCAACTGCAAAAACGTAACCCTTTGACTCCTGCACCTACCCACCAACTGTAAAAACGTAACCCTTTGACTCCTGCACCCTACCCACCAACTGTAAAAACGTAACCCTTTGACTCCTGCACCCTATCCACCAACTGCAAAAACGTAACCCTTTGACTCCTGCACCCTATCCACCAACTGCAAAAACGTAACCCTTTGACTCCTGCACCCTATCCACCAACTGCAAAAACGTAACCCTTTGACTCCCGCACCCTATCCACCAACTGCAAAAACGTAACCCTTTGACTCCCGCACCCTATCCACCAACTGCAAAAACGTAACCCTTTGACTCCTGCACCCTATCCACCAACTGCAAAAACGTAACCCTTTGACTCCTGCACCCTATCCATCGATTGCAAAAACTTAACCCTTTGACTCTCGCAACCTATCCACCGGCTTCATGGTGGATAGGGCGCGGGAGTCAAAGGGTTACGTTTTTGGTTCACTGGCATGGTTGACAATGCAGGATGCTGGTGGACAGGGTGCGGGAGTCAAAGGGTTACGTTTCTGGTTCACTGGCATGGCTGACAATGCAAGCTACTGGTGGACAGGGTGCGGGAGTCAAAGGGTTAACCAATACAACAGTAGCACTGTCACAGAACCAGTCTAGAGGGTCATGGTCTAATCTTTCTCTTCCACCCACCCCCACCACCATCACCACCCCCACACACCCACACACACCCCACACTACAGCCTCCTTCTAACAATAGTCTTCAGAATCCCCCGACATCCCATCCCGAACCCAGACGTGACTGTACCCCCGGCACGCGAACTGACACCGAGGTCATCACGACAGTGTGGTGCTGGAAGTGCCAGAGACTGCCAGACAGCCCTGTTATTCTCTTGCTAACGATGACGGATAAAGACAGAAAATGAAGAGAATGGTCATACACTTCTTTTGTGGTATTCCCGGATTGCGTGACTCTCTCCCTTGCCGTGATGCTGTAATTATGCTATAGGGTCAACGAAAGAGGGATAATGACCACTAAGATACTCGTCTTTCAGTTTGTCTGTCTGTCTGTCTGTCTGTCTGGCTGGCTGGCTGGCTGGCTGGCTGGCTGGCTGGCTGGTTGGCTGTCTGGTTGGCTGGCTGGCTGTTGGCTGTCTGGCTGTCTGGCTGGCTGGTTGGCTGTCTGGCTGGCTGGCTGGCTGACTGTTTGACTGTCTGTCTGGCTGGCTGGCTGTCTGGATGGCTGTCTGGCTGGCTGGTGGCTGCTGGCTGGCTGTCTGTACTGGCTGGCTGGCTGGCTGGCTGTCTGTCTGTCGGTCTGTCTGGCTGGATGTCTGTCTGTCTGTCTGTCTGGCTGACTGGGTGGCTGTCTGTCTGGCTGGCTGGCTGGCTGGCTGGCTGGTGTCTGGCTATCTGGATGTCTCTCTCTCTGTCTGTCTGTCTGGCTGGCTGTCTGTCTGTCTGTCTGTCGGTCTGGCTGTCTGTTTGGATGGCTGAATGGCTGCTTGTTTGTTCCTTTGCCAGGGAGAAGAGTGCCAGAATGGTTAAGACGTTCTTCTGCCAATAACTAAACTCGAGGTTCCGGGGTTCGCTCCCCGTACAGGCCTCGACTTTCTCCTCAGTTTGACTGGAAAATCGAACTGAACGTATAGTCCTTCGGAAGGGGACGAAAATCGAGTCGGACCCGTGTGCCTTGTGGCCATGCAATCTAAAGATCCCACGGCAGTTGAAAATTGTCACGAGCAGGGCATTGCCCGGCTGCCTTGGTATAAAACATTAGAGGGATAGGTTGATTTCCCAGGTCCCACCGCTTGAAGACCAGTTAGCCTTCTTGCCTTTCTGAAGTCTTGGTTAAAAAAAAAGTGAATATGAATATGAATGTGAAGCGAGGGAGAGGGATGGGCGCCACCTTCGTGGTGTTGGCCCCGGAAAAAGTTGAGGTCTCTGCCACTTCACTCCCCTAAAAACCCAGGATTATGAAACTTTCTAGATAGTACTTCATGATCTGGCCAGCTCATGGACTTATGTGCAGGCTTAAGGCTTGTGCCGTGATCATTCTAGATCTTCTCCATCACATGGCACCTGTGACGTTAGTACATATGGAATTCATTCCGAGCGTGGTGGAGACGTCATCTTGAGAGATCGAAACCGAAACTGAAAATGATGAAATTCAAAACAAATATGCCCTTCCGCGTTCAAGCAAACAGGAACTAGAACAACTCAAAAACACCCCCACCCCCGCTTTCTATTTTAAGATATTGACAGCACATAGGGTTTTGCACTGGTTGAAGAAGATCCGTTAGAGCATTTCTGACAGAATTGCGTGGAGCGCATAAGGAACTGTCCCAGTACGACGGCTCCATCTTGACTAAGTGGGATCGCTTAACGGAGACGATGATAACGATGGTTAACTTGAAGGACAGTGCAGACGATAGTTATCGGCTTCCATTTGTTATGGTGATATGGCCTGACTTTTCCTCACGATGGTCCTGTCATAATTACTGGTCTCTGTCCATTTGCCTACGCCATGTTACTGGCCACACAATCTGGGGCAGGGTTTTTTTGGTTTTTTTTTTTTTTAGGATCATCGCACCTAGGGAGGTTACCTTTGTGCTCACCTTTTGTGTGTGTGTGTGTGTGTGTGTGTGTGTGTGTGTGTGTGTGTGTGTGTGTGTGTGTGTGTGTGTGTGTGTGTGTGTGTGTGGTGTGTGGGTGTGTGTGTGTGTGTGAGTGTGTGTGTGTGTGCGTGCGCGTGTGCGTGCGTGTGTGTGCGTGCGCGTGTGCGTGCGTGTGCGTGTGTGTGTGTGGTGGTGGTGATCATTGATTTAACGTCTATTCACTTAAGTGATTTTAGACAAATAAACAAAAAAATAGTAAATAAATAAATAAAACAATAATAATGCTAATAACAGTGATAATAATGATAAACAAATAAATAAGTAAATAAACAAATGAATAAATGAAAAATTAAGTACGTAAAAAAGCGATGTGTGGAAGGGGAATAGAAACAGGAAGAGCAAATGCAGATGTTTATGTGTAGTTAGTCACAGTTAAAAAAATGAATAAAATTTAAGTTCAAATTCATATTACTTATAGCCCACTCGAGCATCAAAAACATATTCGGGCTAAAACCATGTGAAAAACAAGTAAGAAGCAAGGACAAGGCAAATGTCAGAGGGGAGCGTAAACATAACAAATGAAGTAGCATACTACAACAAATATTTACAATAAACTAGCTAACTGTAATCATGAAAAGGAAGATAAACGAATTACAAATATTGAACTATTGGACTTTTTGACAGGCTAACAAAAAATTCGTGATTCAAATGTCGGAAATTGTGTGAGTAGAAAGTACCGGAATGAGTCGCTTTATACTAATGCAAGAAAGTAAATGACTGGCCGTTATTTTCTGTCCACAAAGACAGACAATATTTCTGGTATACTTTGTTTTTAATGCATCGAGTTTCCACCTATACATAAGGGACTGTATAGATCTGTTTGTAGTAGACTGTTTACTTATTTTGCTGATTATAAAATTCACGCTATTAGTATTATACTTTTTCTGATTATCTTGAAACAGTTTCCAAACATAGGCATCCACTAAGTTACAAGATTCATTCAAGGAGAGAGAAAGCTTTATGTTGTTTGATTCTGGTGAACCCTTAGCTCCTCGTTTGGCGGCCCTGTCAACCACATCGTTATGATGAAACGAACAATGAGATGGTGTCCAACAGACAGTAAGATCAGTTCCTCTTAAGGATAAGAAATGAATTAAATGGCTTATTTCTATTACCATTTCAGATCTAGTGTCTAATTTCATTAATTCAAGAGCTTGAAGCACTGATTTTGAATCAACGCAGAAAAGGATTTGTGATATATTCTGAGGATAACTTACTAAGTAATTCAAAGCCATCAGTATTGCAAAGAGTTCAGCTGTAAATATAGATTTGTTGGATCCAATATGGAAAGATTTCTCTATTTTAAGAGCTGGTATTAGAAACGCAGAACCTGCTTTTTTCTCAATTAATGATCCATCTGTGTAGATTTTTAAATGATTGGGATAAAAGTGTTCAATATGACATTTAACTCGTGTATGTGTGTGTGTGTGTGTCTGTCTGTCTGTCTCTCTGTCTGTCTGTCTGTATGTATGTATGTATGTTTTATGTATGTATATATGTATGTATGTGTGTGTGTTCGTCCCATTTTCTACGCCACCTTAATGGCCACAGAAGCTGGCACAGATTTTACAATGCGACGGCCATGATGTCGATGAGGATGATAATCATGATGCTGTGGAGTTCCATCTAGGATTGAGACTGCGTGACAGGGCTGTACTCTACGCTTACTATCATATCATATCCTGGCGTCAACCAGGACCGAGAGATACAGACACCTGCGGTGATGGTCAGAAGATTTGAGTAACACACTCAAAGACCCATTCGTGAAGTGGATGAGACTCGATTGTATGGTCCCATTCTTCCCGCTGCGCCCATAGCACGCCCAACTCTGGATAGGAGCCGGTTAGAGCCGAAAAATCCCGCAATGATTTTTGAAGGGACTGATGGGGATTCGAACTCACAGCCTCCCAGTCGGTAGTCCGTTGCACTGACCACTACACCATGGCGGCTGGCCGAAATTGGGACAGTCTTTCACAATGTTATAATAACCACCACCTTGGACGTGTGGATTCAAACCTCGGCAGAGGGGAAATATGGCGACAGTGGGAGGGGATCCAAGTGCCATGACCTGGACGAAGCCTGTTCCCATCAGACTGTCAAGAGTTAAGGGCCAAAACTCTTCCTGGGAGGTGGGGGGTGGGGGAGGGGTATTCTCTTCTTGGGACTTTTCATAGTCCAGATCTTCCCAGAATAGCGTGTTACTGACACAGTACATACTTTTAATGGTAAGGTCTTGAGTTTCTACCTAACTTATGGCTTCCATATACCATTGTCTAAACTTGAATCCATCTGTTATGGAAAATAGGAAAACAAAATTAGGCTCTCTGTCTGCCTGCCTGTCTGTCTGTCCGTCCGTACGTACGTATGTACGTACATATATATGTGTGTATATGTATGTGTTTGTGTATGTATGTATGTATGTATGTATGTATGTATGTATATGGATGGATGGATGGATGGATGGATGGATGGATGGATGGATGGATGGATGGATGGATGGATGGATGGATGGATGGATGCATATTTTACGTATGTATGTGTGTATGAATAGTATGTATGTGTGATTGTACGTACGTACGTATGCATGTATGCATGTATGTAGGTATGTGTATATATATATGTGTATGTATGTATGCATACATGCATGCATGTATGTATGTATGCATGTACGAACGTATGTATGTATGTATGCACGCATGTAGGTATGTGTATATATATATGTATATATATATATATATATATATATATATATATATATATATATATGTGTGTGTGTGTGTGTGTGTGTGTGTGTGTGTGTGTATGAGTGTATGTATACTACACGTCATTATTGAAGGGCCAGGAACGTTTTTTGAGTCAATTTTTGAAAGGAGAAATAACCTCTTTTCTCTTACTCTTTTCTCCAATTCGTTGCCGTAACTGAATGGATAAGAGCTCAGACAACATTGCAGTTTCCTTTTGGCACGTGTTTGGGGATTTGCCGATTTGCAATGGGCGGCCCAAGGAAGACAATTTCCACACGAAATTGTCGAATCTTCAGCAGGGTCTCTCTGACGACGCAGGCAAGGTAGCGACAAAATTCGCTTTGCACGTGCAAGGCAAGCCCTTTTTGAACACTACTCCAGCCAAAGTTGCCCGCAGACGAGGATAAAAAGGACCCGTTCTTGGTTCGTTTTAACCATGCTTGCAAGACGACGGATGACGGATGAGCAGCGGGGGAGAGGCCCTCGCTCTGCTTGATGAAGGCCTAGCGCAGCGGGAAGTTGCTAGACGACTTGAAGTGTCGCATTCCACAATCCAGAGACTGCTGGAGCGCTTCAATGAGACTGGAGCAGTCCAGGAAAGGCGTCACACGGGTCGACCCAGAGTAACAACAAGACAGCAAGACCGCTACCTTGCCCTCTCCGTCCTGAGGGAAAGGGCATCCACTGCGGTGACCTTGAGGGGTCAGCTGAGGGATGCAACAGGTGCTAACATCAGCTGCAGCACGGTGAGAAGACGGCTACATGAGGCAAACTTGAGGTCACGGAGACCGGCCGTCCGACCCGTGCTGTCACCGGTCAACAGAGTGCGCCGCATGACCTGGGCCAGGGAGCACGTGACCTGGACAAGGCAACAGTGGGCCCGGGTCTTGTTTTCGGATGAGTCCAGGTTCACCCTGACCTTTAACGATGGCCGGGCTCGGGT
>JAPXFY010000015.1:3107202-3109702 GCA_030674185.1 Monoplex corrugatus
ACCAGCCAACCAACATTCAACCATTCAACCAACCAACCAACCAACCATTCAACCAACCAACCAACCAACCAATCAACCAACCAATCAACCAGCCAACCAACCAACCAACCAATCAACCAGCCAACCAACCAACCAATCAACCAACCAACCAGCCAACCAACCAGCCAACCAACCAACCAACCAATCAACCAACCAAGCCAGCCAACCGACCAAACAGCCAAGACACCAACTGATCAACCTAGCAACCAACCAACCAACCAATCAACCAGACAAAAGAAACCAACCAACCAGCTGGACAAACCAACAAACAAATCAATGCTTGAACAAAAAACAAAGAAACACACAAATGAACGGAGAAATCCACAAACAAAACAAACAGACAAAGAAAAAGACAAAGAAACAAAGAAGTAAACACAGAAAAGAACGCCAAAGTTCCCACACTACAAATTCATACAATCATGATTAGATTTCTTCATGGGGGCTACAGTATTGAAAAGACAAGCAAACTTTCACAATCTGGACGAAATTCAATAATCACAGATGATAATAACATTGTCGTATTTTCTCCTCTCTCTCTCTCTCTCTCTCTCTCTCTCTCTCTCTCTCTCTCTCTCTCTCTCTCTCTCTCTCTCTCTCTCTCTCTCTCTCTCTCCCTCTCTCTCTCTATCACACACACACACATACAGACACACACACACACACACACACACACACACACACACACACACACACACGCACGCACACACACACACACAGATAGATAGATAGATAGATTAGATAAGATCAGATAGATAGATAGGTAGACAGATAGACAGACAGATAGACAGATAGATGGACAGATAGACAGATAGATAGATAGATAGATAGATAGATAGATAGATAGATAGATAGACAGACAGACAGACGGACAGACAGACAGAAAGACCCTTTCTTCTCTGGCACACCTCTTACTACTTTTACCCCAGTCTCACAAGAAGAAATTCTCAACACAATCAGATCCATGTCGTTCAAAACCTGCGAACTGGATCCTCTTCCAGGTTCTCTCTACGCCGACTGTCTCCCTACTCTCCTCCCATTCATCACTGACATCATCAACACTTCTCTTCAAACTGGAACTGTCCCAGATTCTTTCAAGTCTGCTATTGTTCACCCTCTCCTCAAGAAACACAATTTAAATCCAAATGAACTGAAAAATTACCGGCCTATCTCTAATCTCTCTTTCTTGTCAAAACTCCTTGAAAAAGTCGTCCTCAACCAGCTGAACTCTCACCTGTCTGCCAACAATCTCCTCAATCCTTTCCAGTCAGCCTACCGCCAGTACCATAGCACTGAAACTGCCCTACTACACATTCTCAACAATCTCCTCCTTGCAACTGATACTGGCAAAGTCTCTCTCCTCACACTCCTTGATCTGTCTGCAGCCTTTGATACCATTGATCATGGTATTCTCCTTTCTAGACTTCATCATACTTTTGGCATCTCTGATATTGCTCTGTCTTGGTTCACTTCATACCTATCAAACAGAAAACAAACCGTTCTCATCAATGGCACTTACTCTCAACCTGCATACCTGACCTGTGGTGTTCCACAAGGATCTGTCCTTGACCCTGTTCTTTTCACTCTTTACACCTCCCCCCTGTCCACCATCATCAACTCCCACTCTATAAAACACCACTTCTATGCTGATGACACCCAACTTCAAGACAGTGACTCACCTGATAATATACAGCGCCTGTTGACTCGCACCACTGAGTGTTACTCGGACATTAAGAACTGGATGACACACAATAGACTTCAGCTTAATGACGACAAAACAGAAGCTATCCTCATTGGCACCCGTCAGAAACTTTTTCAGCTGCCTCCTCTTTCTCTCCCATTATGTAACACATCAGTCCCAATTTCTGATTCAGCTAAAAACCTTGGTGTCTGCATTGACTCTACCCTGTCCATGAACAACTTTGTTTCTCAAACTGCCAGATCCTGCTATTATCATCTCCATCGTATAAGGCTGATCAGGAAGTATCTCTCTGTCGAAACAACTGCAAAACTCGTTCTCTCCTTCATAATGTCTCGCATTGACTATTGCAATTCACTCCTGTCTGGTCTTCCTGCCTCCACCATTCACATCCTACAGCGCATTCAAAACATTGCTGCACGCCTTGTACTCAAAAAGAAAAAAGCTGACGACATATCTCCTCTCCTGGCACAACTTCACTGGCTCCCTGTATCAAAGCGCATACAGTACAAACTAGACACCATGTGCTACAAAAGCCTCAATAACGCAGCCCCCGATTACCTGTCAAGCCTACTTGAGATCTATGTTCCCTCACGTACCCTCCGCTCTGCCTCTGATTCTCTGACTTTTCGCTTTCCACGCACTAAGCTCAATACCTATGGTCCACGAGCCTTCTCTGTTTCTGGTCCACTCTCCTGGAACAAACTTCCTCTCTCAGTCCGTCAGCAACCTACTTTTGTCTCCTTCAAGTCCGCTCTCAAAACT
>JAPXFY010000015.1:3119702-3132202 GCA_030674185.1 Monoplex corrugatus
AAGATGGACAGCCAACAGGCCAGTGGACCTATGAAACAGTAAGCTGACACCACCAGAATGATAAAAACATAAAGATGGACAGCCAACAGACCTGTGGACCTATGAAACAGTAAGCTGACACGATCAGAATGATGGAAACGTTAAGATGGGCAGCCAACAGGCCTGTGAACCTATGAAACAGTAAGCTGACACCTCCAGAATGATGGAAGCATTCAGATGGGCAGTGAACAGGCCAGTGGACCTATCAAACAGTAAGCTGACACCACCAGAATGATGGAAGCATTAAGATGGGCAGTGAACAGGCCAGTGGACCTATCAAACAGTAAGCTGACACCACCAGAATGATGGAAACATTAAGATGGACAGCCAACAGGCCAGTGGATCTATGAAACACTAAGCTGACACCACCACAATGATGGAAACATTAAGATGGACAGCCAACAGGCCAGTGTACCTATCAAACACTAAGCTGACACCACCACAATGATGGAAACATTAAGATGGACAGCCAACAGGCCAGTGTACCTATCAAACAGTAAGCTGACACCACCACAATGATGGAAACATGAAGATGGACAGCCAACAGGCCAGTGGACCTATGAAACAGTAAGCTGACACCATCAGAATGATGGAAACATTAAGATGGGCAGCCAACAGGCCTGTGAACCTATGAAACAGTAAGCTGACACCTCCAGAATGATGGAAGCATTAAGATGGGCAGTGAACAGGCCAGTGGACCTATCAAACAGTAAGCTGACACTACCAGAATGATGGAAGCATTAAGATGGGCAGTGAACAGGCCAGTGGACCTATCAAACAGTAAGCTGACACCACCACAATGATGGAAACATTAAGATGGACAGCCAACAGGCCAGTGGATCTATGAAACACTAAGCTGACACCACCACAATGATGGAAACATTAAGATGGACAGCCAACAGGCCAGTGTACCTATCAAACACTAAGCTGACACCACCACAATGATGGAAACATTAAGATGGACAGCCAACAGGCCAGTGTACCTATCAAACAGTAAGCTGACACCACCACAATGATGGAAACATGAAGATGGACAGCCAACAGGCCAGTGGACCTATGAAACAGTAAGCTGACACCACCACAATGATGGAAACATTAAGATGGACAGCCAAGAGGCCAGTGGACCTATGAAACACTAAGCTGACACCACCAGAATGTTGGAAACATTAAGATGGACAGCCAACAGGCCAGTTTTTAAATGTTTCAGGCTGGGATTGAACTCGAGATATCAGATGTTGAGTCGACGACTCTCAAAAGAACCAACCAGCCCTTGTAACAAAGAATTTCACTGAATCTTTCGCAGTGTCAATACTTCGATTATCATAGTGCTTCCCGATTAATAATTCACCAACATATAACTTATTTAACAGTATTTTCATCAAGATATATTGCGTAAGATTATCACGAAAATTTCAACATATAACTTTTATCCAATAATTCTTTTCATCAAGATATAGTGTGTACGATTATCATAAAAATTGCGACGTATAACTTTTATGTAATAGTTGTTTTCATCAAGATATATTGTGTACGATTATCATGAAAATTTCAACGTAAATCGTTTATTTAATAGTTATTTTCATCGAGATATATTGTATACGATTATTACGAAAATGTGTCTTTGAAAACTAAAACATTGCTCATTACTATCAATATACAAACATCATCATAGTAAGGTTATTTGTCTTATTGTTCATTTTGTTGTCATTGTTGAGAAATTTCTACCCGGATATGCAGTTTATCACTGAAATCTGAGAGAATGCTCTCACATTCTCGTTTGGTCTGGCAGCTGGGCTTAGCCTGGTTGATGCACGTTGTGTGGCTATGTCCCGGGGTTTGTCATCTCCCCACCTTGCCGTTCCATCTGTACACAAGGTAACTGATGGCTGGGTCCGAATGGGTCATGCAACACATGGACAGCCCCCCTTTGCTTGATGAAATGACTATCGAGTGGCGTCAGGAGCTTGGGAGGTAATTATCCGGAGAGTGAGAGCGAGGCACTGGTGCTCTGGGTCCCGTACACACCCGCGTGGTGTTTATTGTTAATGTTACCAACTAAACATTGTGTGCAAAGGAAAAAACAAATATCGTATTTTTCCGACTGTAAGGCGATGTACATATACGCTAAGTGGTTAAAACATTCGTCGCAAGGGTCACTTGGCCTTGAAACGGCCCATCAACTTGGAGACGCAGGTTCGAATCTAGATAAAGGGAAAGAAATTGAAGACCGCAGAAAGGCGTCCAGGAGTCATGACCCGGCTTCTGCCCGGCCTCCTTAGTGTGTAAGATGTTTAGATCCTAACCACTTGTTTAAGGAGGGAGAGGGGTGAGGCTTCTCCTCTGAGGACCTTCTGCTATCCAGTTTTCACTAGACTTTCTATATCAATCTGCCAACATACAACGCTTTATTGTATCAAATACCCACAGCGTCTAACAACCAGAAAATCATGGAGACCTATTTCTATAAAGTTCGGCAAATGGATACAAAATTTCACACGAGTTTCAAAGACTTCGTCATGATTGACTAATTGGCTCAAAGTTGAACAAAACCATAAAACAAATTACAGAAACGTTGTAGACTTTCTAACGAGCAAGTTATTCGTCCGAAGTTCAATAAACGTATATAAACAAAATTACGGGAATTTCACAGACTTCGTAACAATTAAGTTAATCGTCAAAAGTTGAAAAGAAAAATCTATAGATATTTTATAGGCTTCTTCAGACAGGAGCTATTTGTCTGCAGTTCCACAAAAAGACAGAAAACAGAAAGTGCATCGTCAGAGATTTTTGAATTATGGGGGCAATCAGTGCCGGCGAGTGGAGAGCACTTCATCAATGTCACCTGCGTTGTTTTGGGATTAATTGCCTTCACTGCCCATCTGTGCCTTCACACTGGAACGAACAAAACTGTTTTCAGGACAATGCAGAGGACGGGAAGTGTAACACAAGTTTCAGGAAAGTTCCAGAGTGCACACTGGCAGTTTGCATGAATACAACGCTGCATGGCCGAGTGGTTAAACTACCAGCGTATGGAACCAGAAATCGGCGTTCGAATCCAGGCCAGGCGGTGATTTCCCCTCCTCCTCCCTTCTTCTTTTTTTCCAATATATCTTGGTAACCTGATCTAAAGACATCAAAATAAGAATTGGAATGGCAAAGCAAAAAATGGTCCAACTCTACAGTATCTGGGAAAACAGAGGCATACCAAATGGCCCGAAAATTAAACTTTTAAAATGTCTGATCTGGCCAGTCATGATTTATGGTTACCAAGCCTGGACTCTCAAGAAAGCTAATTGCAAAAGAATTGAGGCAGTAGAGATGTGGTTTTATCGGAGACTACTATGTGTCAAATGGACAGATAGAAGAGCTTATGAAAGTGTCCTGGAAGAACTTGATACCATCAGAAAACTACTGTCAGACATTAACAGGAGAAGACTAAAATACATTGGCCATGTATCACGCAACAAGAACACGGACCTCATGGCAACCATCTTTCAAGGAAAACCAGTGGCAAAAAGGAAGAAAGGCAGACCTCCAATTTCATACATCAAGAACATAACCAACATCAGTGCTCTAAATATTCAAGAAGTTGTCCACAAAAGTCAAGACAGAGCGGCCTGGAGGGAGGTGGTGGTGTCAAAGAGTGCAGCGGCCAACACCGAACCCGGTGACACCGACAGGTGAGACAGGAGTGACCTTGAGTGACGGTCTGCGTGCTAGTCCTGTGGATGCTACGATAACCCAAAGTCACGTGTACAGCACACAGCCTTCACACGTAAAAGCTCCCACGACAAGAAAGGAACTCCTCCCTGGCGAAATTCAGCAGGAGACTTGTAAAGACTGAAAGCATACAGAGAGAGCAGTACAGAAAAAATGAGTGGTGCCACAGTGTGGCGACGAGCTTTCGTTTTCTTTGCTGTTAATAAGAAATCCGATTTTGTATTTACTGTGGCAAAAAAACGATTAAAATATGGTATACCACCTGGATATGTGCGTGCGCACACACACACACACACACACACACACACACACACACACACACACACACACACACACACTCACACACTCACACACACACACGCACGCACGTACACACACACACAAACACAAACACACACACACTCACACACACACACACACACAACACACACACAACACACACACACACACACAACACACACAACACAACACACACACACACACACACACAACACAACAACACACACACAACACAACACAACACAACACACAACACAACACACACACACACAACAACACACACCACAAACACAAACCACACACACACACAAACACACACACCACACACACACACAACACACAAACACACAACACACACACCACACACACACACACACACACACACACAAACACAACACACACACACACACACACACACACACAACACACACACAAACACAACACACACACACAAACACAACACACACACACACAACACACACACACACACACACACACACACACAACACAACACACACACACACACACACACACAACACACACAACAACACACACACAACACACACACACACAACACACACACACACACACAACACACACAACAAACACAACACACACACAACACACAAACACACACACACACACAACACACACACACAACACACCACAAACAACACAAACACACACAACACACACACACACACACACACACACACACACACACACACACACACACACACACCACACACAGTGAACAGTGGCAACAGCACAGAAAACACCCCGGGCTTGAATGGCAATCTGCACATAAAACCCTTGATTCATTAATTCAATCATTCCATCCACTCGTTCAACCACCTCTCATGTCCACCACTCGTTCGTCATGGTCGCATCAATCAATCAATCAAATAATCAACAAAAGAACCAACAGACTAACCCACCAGTCCATGCATTCTTCACTCAATCACCTACCCATGCCATCGACAGTCAAATCAAAAACAGCAAGCGAACACAACACGACACAACACAACACAACACAACACAACGCAACGCAACACAACGCAACACAACACATTATAACAACGCAACGCAACGCAACGCAACAGCGCAGCGCAGCGAGCACAGCGCACAGCACAGCACAGCACAGCACACAAGCACAGCACAGACAGCACAGCACAGCACAGACAGCACAGCACAGCACAGCACAGCAAAAAACACACAACACACAAACAAACACAACAACAAACACAACCGTACAGCACAGTACACAGCACAACACACACAACACAGCACAGCACAGCACAGCACAGCACAACACAGCACAGCACAGCACAGCACAGCACAGCACACAAACACAAACACACAACACACAACAACAAACGCAACGCAACGCAGCGCAGCGCCGCGCCGCGCCGCGCCGCACCCACCCACCGCACCGACACACGCACGCACGCACGCACCGCACGCACCACACACCACACCACACCACACCACAACACAACACAACACACACAACACAACACAACACAACACAACACAGCACAGCACAGCACAACACAACACAACACAACACAGTAAGCACAGCACACACAACACAACACAGCACAACACACAACGCAACGCAACACACAACACAACACAACACAAACACACAGCACAACACAACACAACCAGCAAACGTAGCACAAGCAACACAGCACAACACAACACAACGCAACGCAATGCAACGCAACGCAGCACAGCACAACACAACACAACGCAACGCAACGCAACACAACGCAACTCAACGCAACACAGCACAGCACAACACAACACAACACAGCACAACACACACAACACAACACAACACAGGACAACACAGCACAACACAGGACAACACAACAGAGGACAACACAACACAGGACAACACAACACAGGACAACACAGCACAACACAGGACAACACAGCACAACACAGGACAACACAACACAGGACAACACAAACAGGACAACACACAACAAACACAACACAGGACAACACAGCACAACACACAACACAACACAGGACAACACAGCACAACACAGACAACACAGCACAACACACAACAAACACAGGACAACACACAACACAACACAACACAGGACAACACAGCACAACACACAACACAACACAGAACAACACAGCAACACACAACACAACACAGGACAACACAACACAACACAACACAGCTCAACAAAACTAAAACAAGAAAAAAAAACATTCCTAATTAACCCATCGTCATAATTTGAAGCAACATCAATTCAGGATTTTGACTGTTCCACGTACTTAATGAAAGAGGTCTTTCCCTCTAAACACAAAACAGGCAAACATACAAAACACACACACACACACACACACAGACAAACAAACACACAAAAAAGCCAAACAAAAAACAACACACAGACAAACAAACAGGCAAACAAACAAACAAACAAAAAACAGCACACAGACAAACAAACACACAAAAACCAATCATGATACAACACGTCACAAATGGATTCTTCGTCTACAAGTTGAGGAGTATCGATTTCAGTGTTAGGCTTTCAAGACATCATCTCCAATCTGTGCCTTATTGCCCCCATCTTCAGTTTTTATGGCAAATGAATGAATCCGAGTTCTACATTCTGGCCGACTACACCACCCCTGATCATGAAGCTCCATAGCAACTGGCTAACTGGAAAACAAATAGAAACAAACAAACAAGAAATAAACAAAACGAACGAGAAACAAACAAACAAACGGAAAACAAACAACAAAACTCGGCCACATTGATTATCAGATGCGGTCTGGCCCTGCAGACGACAAAGGAAAGAGGAAATTGAACACGAGAGCACAAGAGCACGCAGGAAGATGGCGGTTTATTATCTTATCCTACAGATTACGATCCACATCACCCTTCACCATGTTGAGCATCATCATCATGTGCCCTGCCGCTTGGCGTTGGTGATCATGGCCCTCCATATGAATCTATCACTTGTCATGTGCCCTGCCGCTTGGCGTTGGCCATCATGGCCCTCCATATCAATCTATCACTTGTCGCCGCAAGTACATCTCCCACCCTCTCTGTCTCCGCAAATCCGTCTACCTGGTGCTCTTTTTCCTTTCTAGCTTTCCTGTTGTGACTAGGTGCACTAATTTCTCTTGCCTCGTAAAATGTCCTATGAATGTTGCTTGAATTTTCCTAATCTTCTTCATTCATGTTCTTTTTGTGTTTGCCTCGTTCAGGACTGTCTTGTTTGTTTACTTTGCTGTCCATGGAACTCAATTTTTGTAAGAAACCACATTATAACTGTCTCGATCTTGTTCGGATCAAGATGTAGAAGGGCGAAGAATACTATATGTGACCTCCCACCACGAAATCAGTCTTAACTCGCAGTCAGTCGAACAGCTCAAGGAGCTGATAAGGTGACCGAGGGTCTGTCTGGGGTGTTTTGACTTTTTCTCAAAATTGATTTCTGTAGACTATAATCTATCCCCCACAGACATTTTTTTCTTGAAAAAATATTATTGATTAATCTAAAATGGTATTTTAATGCACTGATCGCAGCAGAAAGTTCGCAATTTCCTACCAAACGTACCTATTTTTTTTCTCTTATTATGAACCGTAACCCGTACAGTATCCTCACATGTAATATTCCACAGGAAGCTCTATGGTGCACCTGTCAGATAATGACAGCGAAAATTAGAAACAAACTGGGTCAAAGCCACCAAATAAAGAAATTTAAGGAAAATTTGTAGGAGAGCACACAAAAACTTTACAGGCCGTTTTCTCAAAATGGCCGTCATACAACTTAATGACTTTAAACATACATAACTTCTTTTTTTTTTAGTACAAGCTTAATTCAAGTACCAAAATAATCAGCAGAATGTACACTTTCCAGTGATATGTATATCTTAAAATGCCCAAAATGCTAGTTAAGACTGATTTCGTGGTGGGAGGTCACATATACGGAAGGGGGTGTGTGTGGAGGGGGGGTGAGAAGCTTAAAAATACCTGTCCCATTTGGAACTGAAGCCTTGATCTGACGCATCACAGGCGAGAGCGTTCAACACTTAGCCACACCAGACTTTTTTAGAAAAAAATAATGGAAACAACCAATGAAATTGTAATGGTAATGTTTGGTCCATCAGGTGGTCTAACATATACACAGGCACACACATATACATTCACACTCGCACACACGCGCGCATACACATACACGCACACACATATATACATAATCACACACATACACACGAACACACGCACACACAGAGGCATAAACCCACACACACACACACACACACACACACACACACACACACACACACACACACACACACACACACACACACACACACAGCGCGCGCGCGCGCCGGCGCACACACACAATGATTAGATGATATGGTCAAAAGCAAGCCCTGAATTCACTCTCACTTTTTCTCTCTCTCTCTCTCTCTTTCTCTCTCTCTCTCACACACACACACACACACACACACACACAAAGACACACACACAAACACACACTCACACGCACGCGCGCACACACAGACAGACACACACACATTCTTTCTCTGTCTGTCTGTCTGTCTGTCTGTCTGTCTGTCCCTCTCTCTCTCTCTCTGTCTCTCTCTCTCTCTCTCTCTCTCTCTGATGAACTGATCTACGCAAAAGCAAGCTCTGATGAATTCGGTCACAAACACACACACACACACACACACACACACACACACACACACACACACACACACACACACACACACACACACACACACACACAACACACACAACACACACAAACACCGATGAACTGACGTGGCCAACAGCAAACCCCTATGGATCTGCGTGCCCCCCACAAAAAAACAAGGCAGTGAAATAAACAGGCGATGACTGCTTTCTAAAAATGGCGCCAGCCTGCCAGGAGTAATGAAGCTGCCAGCATCCCCTGCTGATCTCAACAACATGGTGTTTTTCTGTTATCAGCTTTATACGTTCTCCTTTCCCCTTCTTCCTGTTCTTTTCTTCCAGTTCTTTCTTTTCTATTCTTCCAGTTCTTTCAAACAAATGTCACTGCCCGCGTTCAAGCAAACAGGAACCAGAAAAACACGAGAGAAGAAAAAAAAAAGAATAAGAACGCGTATTTTATAGGCCTACAACATTTCCTTTTCTCACACTGGACACAGCAGCAGGGAAGTTTCAGTCTTTTTCTTTTGATTTTTGTATGTGGTGTTTGTGGGTTTGTGATCTTACGTTTGACAAAGGCCAGTTGGCCAAAATTTGCGCCTGTCTTGTCTGATTGTATTAAATACGCGTTATTATTCTCTTTTTTTTTTCGTATTTTTATGGTTCTAGTTCTTTGTTTTCGTTTGTACTAGTTCTTTGTTTTGTCTTTCTATCTTTTCGTTTAATTTTCTCTTTCTCTGTTTTCTTTTCTTCTATTTCTTTGTTGTCCTCTCTAGCTCTTTGTTTTATTTTCTTTTTCTTTGTTTTCTTTTCTTCTACTTCTTTGTTCATTTTCTTCTAGTTCTTTGTTTTCTTTTCTTCTACTTCTTTGTTTTCTTTTCTTCAACTTCTTTGTTTTATTTTCTTCTACTTCTTTGTTTACCTCTCTAGCTCTGTTTTATTTTCTTGCTCTTTGTTTTATTTTCTTCTACTTCTTTGTTTTATTTTCTTGTTCTTTGTTTTATTTTCTTCTACTTCTTTGTTTTATTTTCTTCTACTTCTTTGTTTTATTTTCTTCTACTTCTTTGTTTTATTTTCTTCTACTTCTTTGTTTTCCTGTCTAGCTCTTCGTTTTATTTTCTTGTACTTTGTTTTCTTTTCTTCTACTTCTTTGTTTTTTTCTTCTACTTCTTTGTTTTCTTTTCTTCTACTTCTTTGTTTTCTTTTCTTTTTCTTCTACTTCTTTGTTTTCTTTTCTTTTTCTTCTACTTCTTTGTTTTCTTTTCTTCTACTTCTTTGTTTTCTTTTCTTTTTCTTCTACTTCTTTGTTTTCTTTTCTTCTACTTCTTTGTTTTCTTTTCTTTTTCTTCTACTTCTTTGTTTTCTTTTCTTTTACTTCTACTTCTTTGTTTTCTTTTCTTTTACTTCTACTTCTTTGTTTTCTTTTCTTTTTCTTCTACTTCTTTGTTTTCTTTTCTTTTACTTCTACTTCTTTGTTTTCTTTTCTTTTACTTCTTTGTTTTCTTTTCTTCTACTTCTTTGTTGTTTTTTCTTCTACTTCTTTGTTTCCTTTCTAACTTTTCGTTTTGTTTTCTGGTTCTTTATTTTATTTTTATTTTTATTTTCTATTTCATTACATTTTTTGGGTGTTCTTTTTAGTTTATTATATTCTTTTCTGATTTTTATGTTTACTGTTCCCCCTACATCTCCACTGCACGGCAGGAAGTTTGAAAATATTGATTCACGTACAAAGAAATCTTACTACAGTAAATATTGTGGGAGTGTTAGACACATTCAATACAAAAGACACGGAAAAACGTGATTAAATAAACATTATGTACTCTTGGTCTTTTTGAACTTGATGGAACTCTCTGTCTCTGCCTCTGTGTTTCTGTCTCTTCCTCACTATATATGGAGAGAGAGACAGAGAGAGAGAGAGAGACAGACAGAGAGAGAGAGAGAGAGAGAAGAGAAGAGAGGAGAGAGAGAGAGAGAGAGAGAGATGGATAGTGAGACACAGAGACAAAGACAGACACAGATAGACATAGACAGACAGACACACAGACAGATAGATAAATACACACAGATAGACAGACAGACAGACAGATAGATAGATAGATAGACACATAGATATATAAACAGATAGATACATAGACAGATATAAGTAGATAGATTGACAGACAGACAGATAGATAGATATAGATAGATAGATTAGATAGATAGATAGATAGATTGATAGAGATAGATAGATAGATAGAGATAGATAGACAGACAGACAGACAGACAGACAGACAGACAGACAGACAGACAGACAGACAGATAGATAGATAGATAGATAGATAGATAGATATTTAAATAGTATACGTACAGATTGATAGATTGATGGATATACAGACAGACAGGCAGACAGATGAATAGATAGATGACCGTACACACCAATACCCTTACTCGCTCAGACATACATTCCTACAACCACATGAATATATATATGTCTCAGGATTTCCAGACGTTATCCTGATATATGTGATATTGCATTTCATTACATTATGTTATACAGTGTTGTACTATAATGTTCTGTATTGTATTACATAGCTCTAATCTTGACTTTTAGCTACCAGCACGCTGAAATAAGCATATCGTTATGATACATGTATTGCATTGTATTGTATTGTATTGTATTGTGCTGTTGTATTACACTGCATTATATGTCTATACATTGCATTATGCTGTATTTGTATCACACTGTTTGTATAACATTATATTGTATTGCAATGTGTTGTGCTGTATTGTATTCTAATGTGTGATAATCTTTTTGTATTATATTGTATTGAATTGTATTGCTTTATGCTGTACTGTACTCTAATCTCTTAATAAAATGATAAGATTAAAATACACACGCTAAGGAGGACATCAAGAGCTTGCCAACACATTAGACATACATACAGGCTTCTCCATCACATGGCACCAGTAGCTTACCAACACACAGGGTTTATGTCAAGGCTTAAGGCTTGTGCCATGATTACTGTATTTTGGATCGTCTCCATCATATGGCATCAATGGTTTACAAACACATAGGATTTATGTGCAGGCCTAAGGCTTGTGCCATGGTCATTTTGGACCTGCTCCATCACATGGCATCAGTGGTTTACCAACACATAGGATTTATGTGCAGGCTTAAGGCTTGTGCCATGATCATTTTGGATCTTCTCCATCACATGGCATCAATGGTTTACCAAAACATACGGTTTATGTGCAGGCTTAGGGCTTGTGCCATGGTCATTTTGGATCTTCTCCATCACATGGCATCAGTGGCTTACCAAAACATACGGTTTATGTACAGGCTTAGGGCTTGTGCCATGATCATTCTGGATCTTCTCCATCACATGGCATCAGTAGCTTACCAAAACATACGGTTTATGTACAGGCTTAGGGCTTGTGCCATGATCATTCTGGATCTTCTCCATCACATAGCATCATTGGCTTGCCAACACATAGGGTTTATATCCAGGCTTAAGGCTTGCGCCATGGTCATTTTGAAACTTCTCCATTACATGGCATCAGTGGCTTACCAACACATATGGCTTGTGCCATGACCATTTACGATCTGACTCATCACATGGCATCAGTGGCTTACCAACACATATGGCTTGTGCCATGACCATTTACGATCTGACCCATCACATGGCATCAGTGGCTTACCAACACATATGGTTTGTGCCATGACCATTTACGATCTGACCCATCACATGGCATCAGTGGTTTACCGACACATATGGTTTGTGCCATGACCATTGACGATCTGACT
>JAPXFY010000015.1:3152202-3179702 GCA_030674185.1 Monoplex corrugatus
GTCGGTCTGCTCTGTCTCTGTGTGTCGGTCTGGTCTGTCTCTGTGTGTCGGTCTGCTCTGCTCTGCTCTGCTCTGCTCTGCTCTGCTCTGCTCTGCTCTGGTCTGGTCTGGTCTGGTCTGGTCTGGTCTGGTCTGGTCTGGTCTGGTCTGGTCTGGTCTGGTCTGGTCTTCTCTTGTCTTCTCTTGTCTTCTCTTGTCTTCTCTTGTCTTCTCTTGTCTTCTCTTCTCTTCTCTTCTCTTCTCCTCTTCTCTTCTCTCCTCTCTCTCTCTCTCAGAGTTTGCATTATCATAAAGTTAAATTCGTGTGATGTATGTCTGTTAAACCTATTTATATGTTTCTATTGTATTATTGAAGTTTGACTGTGAGTCCTATATTGTAATCATTCCAAAATATTTGAAGTATGCATTATCCAAGAACGACTATGCATTTTATTCTGTATTTGTTTTATGTTTGTAATGCGTTTACACCCCTTCAAATGGGAATCTGGCCTTACGGAATAAATTTCTGCTTCTGCTTCTCTCTCTCTCTCTCTCTCTCTCTCTCTCTCTCTCTCTCTCTCTCTCTCTTCTCTCTCTCTCTCTCTCTCTCTCTCTCCTCTCTCTCTCTCTCTCTCTCAGTGGAGTACAGGCAAACAGCCAAAGTTTGTAATTCCTTAATGGAAGACCTGGTGTGGACTAATGTTCTCCCTTAGAAAAGTTCGCAACCACAACCAACAGACAGCAAATATGAAGTATCTATTACACAGACACCAAATATTTATCTAGGGAAAAAAACACCATAATGGCTTTCCACTGCGTACCATCTTTCCTGTCTGTCTGTGTGGGTATATCAGCCGCCTCTCTCTTCTCTCCCTCTCTCTCCTCTCTCCCTCTCTCTCTCCCTCTCTCTCTCCCTCTCTCTCTCCTCCTCTCTCTCTCTCTCTTCTCTCTCTCTCTCTCCTCTCTCTCTCTCTCTCTCTCTCTCTCCCTCTCTCTCTCCTCTCCTCTCTCTCTCTCCCTCTCTCTCTCTCCCTCTCTCTCTCTCCTCCCCTCTCTCTCTCCCTCTCTCTCTCCCTCTCTCTCTCTCCCTCTCTCCTCTCCCCCTCTCTTCTCCCCTCTCTCTTCTCCCTCTCCTCTCCTCTCTCTCTCTCTCCCCTCACCTCTCTCTCCTCTCTCTCTCTCCCTCTCTCTCCTCCTCCTCCTCTCTCTCTCTCTCTCTCTCTTCTCCTCTCTCCTCTCCCCTCTCTCTCTCTCTCTCTCTCTCTCTCCCTCTCTCTCTCTCCCTCTCTCTCTCCTCTCTCTCTCCTCCTCTCCCCCCCCCCCCCACTCATTCTCGCTCTTCTTCTCCTGTCTCCAAACTAGTTTGCCAAAGAAAAGAGAGCAGTAAGAACAATGGTAACAATCGCAATGATTACATCCATCGATAGTTGGCACGTGCAGAAATGCACAACACCAGGAGCGGAAGGATTCAAACTCAAGCACGAAGAAAGTGGAGACAACTGAATTAACCGCCTGTGGCCTCTTCTGACCTCGGAGTTCTGTCAAGGAGAATTCACAGCACCCGGACAACTCCATACATGCGCTCCACCCACATTCGCCAACAATTATTCACTGTCTCCCCGACCCTACGCAAAATCGCTATGTGCTGGGAAAAGTCTTGAAATGGGGAAGGGATCCTAGTGGTAGTGCAGAAGCCATGATAATGATAATGATATGATGATGATGATGATAATAAGAAGAGAAAACTGATGATGATGATGATGATGATGATGATAAGAAGAAGAAACAACGATAACAATAATAACGATGAGGAGGAGGAGGAGGAGAAAACATGATAGTAATAAATGATGATGATGATGAAAAACGTGATGATGATGATGATGATGATGATGATGATGATGATGATGATGATGATGATATGATAAACAGATGATGATGATAAATGATGAAGATGATGATGGATGTGACGACGACGACTGATGATGAAAAATGATGTAGATGATGATGATGATGATAAGAGAAGAAAACATGAGATGATGATGAGATGAGAAGAAGAAGAAAACAATGATAATGATGATGAGAGGGAGGAAAGAAACAAGTGATGATGATCGATAGAATGTAATACTAAATTATAATAATGAAAGAAGAACAATGATATATAAGGCGCAGTCTGAACACAGAATCAACAAGCACGCATCTCATCATTGACCAAACAATCACCCAACAACACCAAAACTCCAGGGCACAAAACACACACAAACTGGGAGGAGACAGAGAGAGAGAGGACAGGACAAAAAGACGTGGGGGCAAAACAGTGAACATGGAAAAGAAGGGAAATCAGTGCTGGGCAAAAAGCGATGTCTTCAAGTTACACTTGAATAAAAACAAAGTTTGTGACTGTCAAACAGGCGGGAGAAGATCGTGACAGTTGTATCGACAGGACGCAGAAAAGAATGGCGACTGATGTTTGTAGCTGTATGGGGATGGACAAAGGAATGTCTGAAACAGTAAGCTGACACCAGCAGAATGATGGAAACATTAAGATAGACAGCCAACAGATCAGTTTTTGGTGTTTCGGGCTGGGATTGAACTCGAGACATCAGATCTTGAGTCCACTGCTCTGTCAGAAGAACCAATGTACCTGTCTTAAAATAAAAGGAAAAAAAAAGAAAACAAACCTAAACAAACCAAAATAAAGGAAATATCACACACACACACACACACACACACCACACACACACACACACCACACGCACACGCACACACACACACACACCACGCACACACACACACACAAACAAAAACAGAAACACACACACACACACACAAACAAACATACACACACACACAAACACACACATACAGACACACACACACAACAACGTACGCACACGCACACACACACACACACACATACAGACACACACACACACACACACACACACACCACACAAACACACACACACACAACACACACACACATACACACACACACACAGACACACACACACACACACACACACAACACAGACACACACACACACACACACACACACACACACCACACCAACAACACGTACACACAACACACACACACACACACACACACACACAACACACAACACACACACGCTATGACACACATGAGAACTGAACTGAAAACCGCTTTGCTGTCAGCACCACACCATAAACCACCTAAGCTAACGGGCCACTACTCAACCAAGGTGAGAGACTGGACAGACCATAACTGGTCACCGTTGCCGTTGTAAAATATCCCCCCCCCCCACACCCACCCCAGGGCCAGAGTTTCTCATTTTCTTGTCATTTCACCCACCTAAGACCTGGTTAGACCCGCCATTGCCGGCACAGTCCACTGGAGGCCAGACACGCAACGAGTCGCCTCCCTTGGGACGGTTGTTGACAACCGAGTTATAGAACCTGACAAGAACTTTTAACCTATTTTCAATGCGGGCTATTTCTTTTCTATTACTTGGAGATTGTGTGTGTGTGTGTGTGTGTGTGTGTGTGTGTGTGTGTGTGTGTGTGTGTGTGTGTGTGTGTGTGTGTGTGTGTGTGTTTGTATGTGTGTGTTGCCAGTGTGTTGTATGTATTGTTGTAGTGTTGTGTGTGTGTGTGTGTGTGTCTGTGTTTGTGTTTGTGTCTGATGTTTGTTGTGTGTGTTGTGTGTGTGTGTGTGTGTGTGTGTGTGTGTTTGTGTTTGTTGTTGTTGTGTGTGTGTGTGTGTGTGTTTTGTTGTTTGTGTTGTATGTTTGTGTTGTGTTTGTTGTGTTTGTGTGTGTGTTTGTGTCTGTGTTGTGTTTGTGTTTGTTGTGTTGTGTTGTTGTGTTTGTGTGTTGTATGTGTGTGTAGTGTGTGTTGTGATGTTGTATGTTGTGCGTATGTTGTATACATAGATATACATCATCATCATCATCATCAGGTGCCCTGCCGCATGGCGTTGGCGATCATGGACTTCTATCCGTCTCTATCTCTCGTTGCCCCCAGCATCTCTCCCACCCTCTCGTCCCCAGCCACTCTGCAAGTCCGTCCAGCATTTTCTCCCTGGGTCTATCCGGTGCTCTCTTTCCCTCCAGCTTTCCCGTTGTGACCAGGTGCTCCAAATCCCCTTTCCTCATAAAATGGCCTATAAATGTTGCCTGTCTTTTCCTTTATATATATATATATATATATATATATATATATAGTGTGTGTGTGTGTGTGTGTTGTGTGTGTGCGCGCGCGCGCGTACGCGCGCGTGTGTATGTCTGTTCTGTTTATCTGTATGTCTATGCGTGTTTCTGTCTGTGTGTCTGTGTCAACTTCCTAGCCATGCCCATTGTGCCATCGGCATGTGAGACGGTGATGAAAACCCATATAACAGGGACTCGAACCTACAACCACAACGTTATCAGCACGGTGGTCTAAGCCACTTAGTGGCCACAGAGCTTGAGACAATTTGTACAACAGTGCGACGATGATGACGATAATAATAATCATGATGCTACAAAATTCCATTCTCGATTGAGAATGCCTGACAGGCCTGTACGCTAGGCTTTCTTTCTCCATATATCCCTGGCGTCAACCAGGCCCGAGAGATACAGACACCTGCAGCGGCGGTCAAGATGACACCCTCAATGACGCATCTGTGAAATGGCTGAGACTCGACTGTGTGGTTCTTAGTCTTCCCAATAAGCCCATACCGAACTCAACTTTGGGTATGAACCGTTGAATGAAACCGAAACATTTTTTATAGAAGGGACTGATGGGGATTCGGTAGTCTGTTGCGTTAACCAATATACCACGGTGACTGGGTATGAAACAAATATTACAGTTTGAATTATGGAGACAAACTCAGTCCACTGTCAACTAGCACCACTTCTAAAACGCCCAAGCGTATCCATGGAAACCTCCCCCCCCCCCAAAAAAAAAAAAAAAAAAAACTGACCACCACAATCTTCATCCCCCCCCCTCACCTGTCAGTGCCACACCTGTTCTCTGAGCAAAACCCTGGAGCCAAGATTCACAACTTGGGAGGTGAGATGTCTCAGGTGAGCAGTTGGCAAAACCAGAAGGGACCTGGTCAAACATGATGACATCAGACAGATGTTTGGTGCTACATCTATCAACCTGTACATAGCACACCAACAGGTAAAGTGCTTTGGTCACCTGACAAGAACGCCAGTATGCCAGTCAGCCCTGCAAGCCCACAACACCAAGTACTCAGCCCTCAGAGCTAGATACCAGTCAACCAGCCAGCCCTACAACACCAGATACCAGTCAACCAGCCAGCCCTCAACACCAGATACCAGTCAACCAGCCAGCCCTCAACACCAGATACCAGTCAACCAGCCAGCCCTACAACACCAGATACCAGTCAACCAGCCAGCCCTCAACACCAGATACCAGTCAACCAGCCAGCCCTACAACACCAGATACCAGTCAACCAGCCAGCCCTCAACACCAGATACCAGTCAGCCAGCCAGCCCTCAACACCAGATACCAGTCAACCAGCCAGCCCTCAACACCAGATACCAGTCAACCAGCCAGCCCTCAACACCAGATACCAGTCAACCAGCCAGCCCTACAACACCAGATACCAGTCAACCAGCCAGCCCTCAACACCAGATACCAGTCAACCAGTCAGCCCTACAACACCAGACACCAGTCAGCCAGCCAGCCCTACAACACCAGATGCCAGTCAACCAGCCAGTCCTACACGCCTGCAAAACCAGACACCAGTCAACCAGCCCACCCTACAACACCAGATACCAGTCAACCAGCCAGCCCTACAACACCAGATACCAGTCAACCAGCCAGCCCTACAACACCAGATACCAGTCAACCAGCCAGCCCTACAACACCAGATACCAGTCAACCAGCCAGCCCTACAACACCAGATACCAGTCAACCAGCCAGGCCTACAACACCAGATACCAGTCAACCAGCCAGCCCTACAACACCAGATACCAGTCAACCAGCCAGCCCTACAACACCAGTCAACCAGCCAGCCCTACAACACCAGACACCAGTCAACCAGCCAGCCCTTCAAGCCTACAACACCAGATACCTGTCAACCAGCCAGCCCCACAAGCCTACAACACCAGACACCAATCAACCAGCCAGCCCTACAAGCCTACAACACCAGATACCAGTCAACCAGCCAGCCCTACAACAGACAACAGTCAATCAGCCAGCCCTATAACACCAGATACCAGTCAACCAGCCAGCCCTACAACACCAGATACCAGTCAACCAGCCAACACTACAAGCCTACAACACCAGATACCAGTCAACCAGCCACCCTGTAAGCATACAAAAGCAGTCAACCAGCCAGCCCTACAAGCCTACAACACCAGATACCAGTCAACCAGCCAGCCCTTAGAGCCTACAACACCAGTCAACCAGCCAACCCTTAGAGCCTACAACACCAGTCAACCAGCCAGCCCTACAACACCAGATACCAGTCAACCAGCCAGCCCTACAAGCCTACAACACCAGATACCAGTCAACCAGCCAGCCCTACAAGCCTACAACACCAGATACCAGTCAACCAGCCAACCCTTAGAGCCTACAACACCAGTCAACCAGCCAACCCTTAGAGCCTACAACACCAGTCAACCAGCCAGCCTTACGAGCCTACAGCACCAAGTCATCAGACTTCAGAAGCAGAGAAAGACCACTCTGGCGGGTGGACTGACGGGAGTCTCGGACACACTCCACGCCCACAGAGCTCACAACACTACTCCAGACCTCACCTCACGTCTTGCCGCACATCGCCAATTCCATCGCCTGGCAACGCGTTTCCTGGCACAAACGGCACAACAAAAGAACATAAAAGAAAAGACAAGAAAGGGGAGATTATCGACCAATCCAGACAGCAAACAGTCGTCCACAAAAAGAATGTCACCCGCTCCCTCAGAGACAAAGCCCCCAGACACGAGGACAGTGATGAATTATCCATAAAGCAGACCTAATAGGATGGCCTTTCTGTCCCCGAGCAGTACGTGCTATGGCAGAAAAGCTGGCAGGCAAAAGGTTATGAGTGTGCTGAGCAAGGTGGACAAGGTGGACAAGGACCCAATGGCCATGTTTGGACAAGAAGACAAGTGTTGACTTTGTTTTTCATCTACACTCTCAAACACCTTCCACATTCCATCGAACTGTGGATCCCTACACTGTTGAGCTGATCCAATTATAGCTCTGTGTGTGTGTGTGTGTGTGTGTGTGTGTGTGTGTGTGTGTGTGTGTGTGTGTGTGTGTGTGTGTGTGTGTGTGTGTGTGTGTGTGTGTGTGTATGTGTGTATGTGTGTATGTGTGTTTGTGAGTGGTGTGTGTGTGTATGCGTGTGTGTGCATGTGTGTTTGTGCGTGCGTGTGTATGTGTGTGTATGTGTGTTTGTGCGTGTGTGTATGTGTGTGTGTGTGTGTGCTTGGTATATGTGTGCGTACGTGTGTGTGTGTATCTTGGTCTTCCTTTAAGGACTGTGCATCCTGATGTGTAAAGCACCCACTTAGGACATAAAGCACTCACCTAGAACACACAACACTCACCTAGGACACACAACACTCACCTAGGACACACAACACTCACCTAGAACACACAACACTCACCTAGGACACACAACACTCACCTAGAATACACAACACTCACCTAGGACACACAACACTCACCTAGGACACACAACACTAACCTAGGACACACAACACTCACTCACCTAGGACACAACACTCACCTAGGACACACAACACTCACACTCACCTAGGACACACAACACTCACCTAGGACACACAACACTCACAAAGGACACACAACTCACCTAGGACACACAACACTCACCTAGGACACACAACACTCACCTAGAACACACAACACTCACCTAGGACACACAACACTCACCTAGAACACACAACACTCACCTAGGACACACAACACTTACCTAGGACACACAACACTCACCTAGGACACACAACACTCACACTCACCTAGGACACAACTCAGCTAGGACACACAACACTCACACTCACCTAGGACAAACAACACTCACCTAGGACACACAACACTCACTCACCTAGGACACAACACTCACCTAGGATATCAGGCACCCATCTAAGATATCAAGCACTCATCTAGGATATCAAGCACTCATCTAGGATATCAAGCACTCATCTAGGATATAAAGCACTCACCTAGGATATCAAGCACACACCTAGGATATCAAGCACTCGTCTAGGATATCAAGCACTCACCTAGGGTATCAAACACCCACCTAGGGTATCAAGTACACACCTAGGATATCAAGCACTCACGTAGGATATCAAGCACTCACCTAGGGTATCAAGTACACACCTAGGATATCAAGCAATCATCTAGGATATCAAGCACTCATCTAGGATATCAAGCACTCACCTAGGGTATCAAGTACACACCTAGGATATCAAGCACTCACCTAGGATATCAAGCACTCACCTAGGGAATCAAGTACACACCTAGGATATCAAGCACTCACCTAGGATATCAAGCACACATCTAGGATATCAAGCACTCATCTAGGATATCAAACACTCACCTAGGATATCAAGCACTCACCTAGGGTATCAAGTACACACCTAGGATATGAAGCATTCACCTAGGATATCAAACACTCACCTAGGATATCAAGCACTCACCTAGGGTATCAAGCACTCACCTAGGATATCAAACACTCACCTAGGATATCAAGTACACACCTAGGATATCAAGCACCCATCTAGGATATCAAGCACTCATCTAGGATATCAAGCACTCACTTAGGATATCAAACACTCATCTAGGATATCAAGCACTCATCTAGGATATCAAGCACTCACCAAGGACATCAAACACCCACCTAGGATATCAAACACTCATCTAGGATATCAAGCACTCACCAAGGATATCAAACACTCATCTAGGATATCAAACACTCATCTAGGATATAAAGCACTCATCTAGGATATCAAACACTCATCTAGGATATCAAACACTCATCTAGGATATAAAGCACTCATCTAGGATATCAAACACTCATCTAGGATATCAAACACCCACCTAGGATATCAAACACTCATCTAGGATATCAAGCACTCATCTAGGATATAAAGCACTCATCTAGGATATCAAACACTCATTTAGGATATAAAACACTCATCTAGGATATCAAGCACTCACCAAGGACATCAAACACCCACCTAGGATATCAAACACTCATCTAGGATATAAAACACTCATCTAGGATATCAAGCACTCATCTAGGACATCAAACACCCACCTAGGGTATCAAACACTCATCTAGGATATCAAGCACTCATCTAGGATATAAAACACTCATCTAGGATATCAAGCACTCATCTAGGACATCAAACACCCACCTAGGGTATCAAACACTCATCTAGGATATCAAGCACTCACCTAGGGTATCAAACACCCACCTAGGGTATCAAACACTCATCTAGGATATCAAGCACTCATCTAGGACATCAAACACCCACCTAGGGTATCAAACACTCATCTAGGATATCAAGCACTCATCTAGGATATCAAGCACTCACCAAGGACATCAAACACTCATCTAGGATATCAAGCACTCATCTAGGATATCAAACACTCATCTAGGATATCAAACACTCATCTAGGATATCAAGCACTCATCTAGGATATCAAACACTCATCTAGGATATCAAACACTCATCTAGGATATCAAGCACTCACCAAGGACATCAAACACCCACCTAGGATATCAAGCACTCATCTAGGATATCAAGCACTCATCTAGGATATCAAGCACTCATCTAGGATATCAAGCACTCATCTAGGATATCAAGTACTCATTTAGGATATCAAGCACTCACCAATGACATCAAACACCCACCTAGGATATCAAACACCCACTGTTTCGTTCTTTCTACAGCCAACTCGGAAGACAGGGCAATGCTTCTTCGTCTTTACTCGTCGCTGTCTGCTTCTCAACTGACTACAGTATATATACATTTCACAGTGAACAGCAATCAGTTATTTAAACGAATATCATGCCGTGCTGCTATCCGCACGCTGTTTACTGTTAACACACGTCACATCTCCCTTTCTTTAAAGAAACAAAATCAATCATTTTTTCCTATCTTTCAGTCCATACGAAATAAATGTGTTTCCTACCTTTATCACAACATTAACTTAACACTCATTCTCACGCACAGGGCCCAATCATTCATTCACCTCATTTTATCTCTGATCATTATACTATCCATCATCATCATGTCCATATTTCGCAATGCTTTCAGTTTATCTGATTGTAATAGAGTCTTCAGTTTCATTCATATTTCAGGAAATCTGGCCTTTTGCTTTGTCTTCCAGATCTTGTTCTGTAAGGAGAACTAACTGGTTCGGGTTGTCCTGTCCTTGTTTGTTTGATAACTTCATCTGTCTCCTTGATGCTGGTTGTCTCAGACATTTTGATGACTGGTGACTGATCAGATGAGTTCTCACGGACAGACGATGCTGGCGTCCTGACATCTGTTCCAGTTCCAGTTTTCTTTTATCTTCCAGCATCTGTTTTGATGGAATGATGATTTGCTGTTGCTTGCCCGATGTGTCGTTTTCCTGATGTCTTCCAGAAATCATCCTTCTCTGGACAAGTGTTGAGGGTTGATTGTCTGCTGAAGCTCCGTTTCTGTTGTGTCTCGTAGCTGACGACGATTCCTTCTGTACTGACGTCCGTCCTCTGTGCGAATGTTGTATGACCGGACGTTCACCTGTTGGTCTACTTTGGCGCTGATCCACTTTTTGGATCCTGGAGGTTGGAATTTCACAATCTGTCCCGGACTCAGTTCTGTCAGCTCTACTGCGCTTCTGTTGTAGTAGTGCACTTGCTTCAGTTTCCTTTTCTCAAGTTCTTTCTTGATTGGTACAACTGTAGGTTGGAGTAATGTCTTTGACGTCGGCACTTGTGTTCGTGTTCTTCTGCCGAACAGTCTCTGAACAGGCGAACTGTTTACAGTCTCTGTCGGGATGTTTCTCAGCTCAAGTAAAGCGAGGAAGGGATCTTGATTGTTGTGTTCTGCTTTCTTCATGCACATCTTTGCAGCCTTCACCGCGCTCTCTGCTTTTCCATTGGACTGAGGATAGTGTGGTGAGTTTGTTACGTGTTCAAACCCATATGTTTTTCTGAACTTTCCAAACTGGTTTGATGTGAATTGAGTTCCACAGTCTGTTGTCAGTCGTTCTGGTATTCCGTGTCTTGCCAAGTGTCTCTTCAGACAGATGATGACCTCTTTGGATTCTCTTGTTTCTAACCGATCAATCTCAAAGAAATCAGAGTAGTGATCGACCGTGACCAGGTATTCATTGCCATTATGTTCAAAGATGTCACAAGCAATGTGTTGCCAGGGCAGGTCAGGGATCTCTGTACTGATAAGTGGTTCCTTCTGCTGACCACGTTGGTATGTGTTACAGGGCTGCATGTTTTGACAAAATCTTCAATGTCCATGTTCATCCTGGGCCAGTAGACTACCTCACGTGCTCTTCTTATGCAGCTCTGAATTCCTGAGTGGTTGCATGAAGTTTCTCAAGGATGTCTGCTCTTTCGCTTTCAGGTACAATTACTCTGTGGCTTTTGAAGACAAGTCCGTTGTGGACTGACAGTTCCTCCCTGAAAGGAAAGTATTCTTGTAACTGTAATGAAAGTTGTTGTTTCTCCTCTGGCCAGCCTTGTAGAATGACAGCTTTCAGGGTTTTCATGGTTGCATCTTCCTGATTGCTTGCTGCAGACTGTTCAGTCTCTCTTTGCTGATGGCCAGTTCTTGCAATGAGTCTGTTTTCTCCAGCTCTGTGAGGAAAACGGCTTCCTTGTGGGTGACTTGCTGTTCTGCTTTTCCACAGACTGCTCTGCTGAGGGTGTCAGCCAGGTGCATCTCAGATCCACGCTTGTACACTATCGTGTACCTGAACTTCTGAGTTCTGAGTAGCATCCTCTGAATCCTCTTAGGTGCTGAGAGCAGGCTCTTCTTGTGAATGGTCTCTAGTGGTTTGTGGTCGGTCTCCACCAGGATGTCTCTTCCATAGACGTATCTCTCAAACCTTTCCAGACCGAAGAGTATTGCCAACATCTCCTTTTCTATTTGAGCATAGCTTTTTTCTGTCTCGGTCAAGGCTCGTGATGCGTACTGAATCGGTTGACCATCCTGCATGAGACAAAATCCAAGTCAAAACTGTGAAGCATCACACTGAAGGGTGGTTGTACGCTTTCCTGAAGAGTCAAAGTAGCGAAGTACCGGTGGCTCAGAGAGTATCTTCTTCACTTTCTTCAGGGCTTCTCCGTGGACGTCTTCATCCCATCTGAAGTGGACGTCTTTTTTGACCAGTTCTCTGAGTGGTGCTGCTGCTCAGACAGGTTCGGTGCAAATTTCTGAAGGTATCCGACTACACCGAGTAGTCTCTGCACAGCTGCTTTGTCTTCTGGCACTGGGAGTTGTTGGACAGCGTCCAATTTCTTTGGGTCGGCTTTCAAGCCTTCTCTTGAGAAGATGTGTCCCAAATATGATATCTCTGTTCGTTTCATCTCAACCTTCTCCTTGTTGAGTTTGATTCCAGTCTCTCGGCATCGTTGTAGCAAACGGTTCAGGTTGGTATCATGAACTTGTGCTCCTGCTTCGTCGGTTGGTTCTCTGCCAAAAACAAAGATGTCATCATGAACCGCCACCACGCCTGGCAGTCCTGCCAGAGCGATGTCAATCCTCCTCTGGAATTCTTCTGGGGCTGGTGAAACTCCAAAGGGCATTCGTTTCCATCGGTATTTGCCAAAAGCGTCTCAAATGTTGTCAGGTAGCTGCTGTCTTCGTCCAGTTCAACGTGCCAAACCCGTTTTTCGCGTCCAGGTGTGTGAAGTATTTTGCATCTTTGAGGAGAGGCAGTACGTCATCAATGGTTGGCATGGGTACTCGTTTCTCCTGAGGGCTTGTTCAGTGGCTTTAGGGTCGATGCACAGTCTGACTTTCCCATTGCTCTTTGTTGTTACGACCAAACTGCTTATCCACTCTGTTGGCATGTCTACTTTAGTGACCACGTCCAGTTTTTTCAACTCTTCAGCTCGTCCTTCACTTTCTCTTGCACTGCTATCGGCCACTTTCTGCAAGGCATCTTCACGGGAGCATACTGGGGTCTGTTTCTAGGTGTAATTTCCCTTCTAGTTTTCCTTCTCCTTCAAAGACATCGTTGTACTTTGTGAGCATATCTTTTGCATTTTCCTCCTCTTTCTGATTCGCCGCTATCGTTGCAATGTTCTCTTCATTGATCGTCAACAATTGCATGTGCTGTACAGCTTTCAGTCCCAGTACTGGCTTACAGTCCGTTTTGGTGATCGCGAAGTTGACTTTGTATTTCCTCCTGTTCTTGGGGTTTTTCACTCGCAGCACTATCTCCCCCACAGGCTTCATTTCTGTCCCGTTGAACATCACCAGATTCTTCTTCGTCTCTTGCAGGTCAGACTTTCTTTCATCTCCTGTGACTTCTCTGTACAGGCTCTCAGACATCACGTTTGTTGTTGCACCTGTGTCAAGAAGAAATGTTACCGGCATCTCATTTATCAGCATTTTTGCTCGTATGTTTCTCTCCTTTTTTCTGGTTTTGTCTTCGATCCCGAGGATTTCATTATCGCTTTCAGTGCAGTCTCTTCTTCTTCGAAGTGACGAACTCTTGTTTTCTTTTGATTTTTCTTGGGTGTTCTGCAGCATGAAGCAAAGTGATTATTTCCTCCACAAGCTTTGCATTTTCTTCCAAATGCTGGACATTTCTCTTTTGCTCTTGGGTGCTTTCCACCACAATATCCGCATTTCTCTCTGTACTCTGTTTGTTTCCTTTGCTATACTGCTTTGCTGTCTTCTTTTCTTTGAAAGCTTGGACTTCCTGCGTGTCCTGCGTTTTTCTCATCATTTGGACGGTTTGATGTTGACTTGATTCATGCGCTCTGCACATATCAATACATGCAGTCAGTGTCAGCTGTCGCACTTCCAGTAATTTTGATCGCAGAGTCTCGTCATGTACACCCATACGATATTGATCTCTAGCAGTCTGTCTTCCAGTGTACCATAGTTACAGGTCTTGATCAGTCTCCCCAGTTCTGCTACAAACTGTTCGATAGATTCTCCTGCTGCTTGATGTCTGCAGTTGAATCTGAATGCTTCGTAAGTTTCATTGGTTGAACCCACACAGTATTCTTCAAATTAATGGAGAACAGTGTCAATGTCATTTCTTTCAGCTTCATTAGCAAATGCCAATCCTTCATAGATGTCCATAGCATCCAGCCCGATGCAAGAAAGAAAAACTGCTGTTCTGTATGTTGAGTCTTCTTCTGTCTGTGTTGTCACAATTTCATAGCTGTCCCAAAACCTCTTGAATTTCTTCCAGCTGCTCTGCAGGTTTCCTCCATTCACATCAAGTTTAGGAGGCAAGGGAATCTTGGCATGTCGTCGACTGGCTCTTCTCAATCTTGTTCATCTTACCATGGTTGAACTTTAGTCTTCAATATTCTGGATTTTTGTTGGAGTTCGTTATCACGATTCTGACACCATGTTTCGTTCTTTCTGCAGCCAACTCGGAAGACAGGGCAATGCTTCTTCGTCTTTACTCGTCGCTGTCTGATTCTCAACTGACTACAGTATATATACATTTCACAGTGAACAGCAATCAGTTATTTAAACGAATATCATGCCGTGCTGCTATCCGCACGCTGTTTACTGTTAACACACGTCACACCCACCTAGGATATCAAGCACTCATCTAGGATATCAAGCACTCACCAAGGACATCAAACACTCACCTAGGGTATCAAGCACCCACCATGGATATCAAGCACCCACCTAGGATATCAAACACCCACCTAGGATATCAAGCACCCACCTAGGATATCAAACACCCACCTAGGATATCAAGCACTCACCTAGGATATCAAACACCCACCTAGGATATCAAGCACCCACCTAGGATATCAACACCCACCTAGGATATCAAACACTCACCTAGGATATCAAGCACTCACCTAGGATATCAAACACCCACCTAGGATATCAAGCACTCACCTAGGATATCAAACACCACCTAGGTATCAAGCACTCACCTAGGATATCAAACACCCACCTAGGTATCAAGCACTCATCAAGGATATCAAGCACCCACCTAGGTATCAAGCACCCACCTAGGGTATCAAGCACTCACCTAGGATATCAAACACCCACCTAGGGTATCAAGCACTCATCTAGGATATCAAGCACTCACCTAGGATATCAAACACCCACCTAGGGTATCAACACCACTTAGGTATCAAGCACTCACCTAGGATATCAACACCACCTAGGATATCAAACATCCACCTAGGGTATCAAGCACTCACCTATGATATCAAACACCACCTAGGTATCAAGCACTCACCTAGGATATCAAACACCCACCTAGGGTATCAAGCACTCACCTAGGATATCAAACACCCACCTAGGGTATCAAGCACTCACCTAGGATATCAAACACCCACCTAGGGTATCAAGCACTCACCTAGGATATCAAACACCCACCTAGGGTATCAAGCACTCATCTAGGATATCAAGCACTCACCTAGGATATCAAACACCCACCTAGGGTATCAAACACTCACCTAGGATATCAAGCACCCACCTAGGATATCAAGCACTCACCTACGATGTGAAGCACGCACCTGGGATATAAAGGACCCACCTACGACATAAAGCACCTACCTAGGACTGAAAAGCACCCACCTAGGACATAAAGCACCTACCTAGGACTGCAAAGCACCCACCTAGGACATAAAGCACACCTTGCCATGGGATCTTTACTGTGTGCAGACCAGAAGATACGTAGATATGACTCGTTCGTCGTCGCCATGCGAAGGACTAGACGTTCAGTTCAATTTCTGGTCAAATTGAGGAGAAAAGTTGAGGTCTCTACAGGGAAGTAATCCTATAGACTCCAGTTTAGTTATCTGCAGGCGAACGTCTGAACCGTTCTGCCACACTTCTCTAATTTCACGTTTCAGTTTCAGTTTCTCAAGACGACATCTCCACGCTCGAAACGAATTCCATAAGCACTTACGTCACAGGTGCCATGTGTATGGTGATCACGGCACAAGCCTTAAGCCTGCACATAAACCCATGAGCTGGCCAGGTCCTGAGGCCCTACCTGGTGTAATTTCAAGACGTTGCATTGCAATTAATGGCGATAATCTCTTCTTCGGTTTCAATTCAGGTTTTTGTCAAGACAGCGATGTTCTTTTCCAAACGTCTACAACAGTCGATACCACAGAAGCTCTGACCGGAAAGAGTGGAAAATCAAGTTAACTGATGTTTTTTTATGTATTTTTTATTGTCAGTCTGTTGTTCGAAGCTCAGCTGACTGTGCAGAAGCGTATCAGTGTTATATCATCATCATCAGGTGCCCTGCCGCATGGCGTTGGCGATCATGGACTTCCATCTGTCTCTACCTCTCGTTGCCCCTAGCATCTCTCCCACCCCTCTCGTCCCCAGCCACTCTGCGAGTCCGTCCAGCATTTTCTCCCTGGGTCTACCCGGTGCTCTTTTTCCCTCCAGCTTTCCCGTTGTGACCGGGTGCTCCAAATCCCCCTTCCTCATAAAATGGCCTATAAATGTTGCCTGTCTTTTCCTAATCTTCCTTATGAGTGATCTATTGTGTCTGCCTCCATCAAGACTGTCTCGTTTGTTTTCTTTGCTGTCCATGGAACTCTCAGGGTTATAACCATCTCGAAATGTACACAGTAACTCAATGGAGGAAAAAAACTGGAAAAGGAAATGAAGTGCACATGCCATCAATGCATTCACATACCTAATCTAAGGAGATGCCCCTGGCCTTGACAACTCCCTGCAATTAATTATCAAGGGATATAAAAAACAAATATGAATACAAATGTAAACGTAACTATGGACACTAAAACATATGTAAACGGACCTTAATCATCTAAAATCGCTTGTGCACATCACATTTTCTGAAAGCCATTGTTAACACAAAACATGTACCCAATTATCAAATCCTAAGTATGTAAGACCTCATCGAACACATACAGGTGAATGGACCAGCAAGGCAGAAAATGACAGGAAGAAATGACAGAAAGCAAAGGAGCAAGAAACAGAGTGACAGAAAAGAGGACATTTCTAGCACAGAATTTCCAGAAAGCGGGGGGACGATATTTATACTGAAAGAGCCCCCGGTATCCCCACAGGGGGTAGCTAATGCGATTTAAACAGAAACAAGTCGTCTGAACATCAATCGTCGTGCCGCTAACGATCCACCCCTGGATCAAAGATCGGGTCAAGGTTCCGAAAGAAAACACGTCAAGCCTGCGCATAAACCTTATAGGGCATCTTGCATTCGTTCCGGACACGCAACGACTGATTTGAAATGCCACCCTCGGCTGTTTAAATGTCTCCCAGTGGTTATGGCCGTTAGCGTGTGTGTCGTCCACATTTCAAATAGTGTGAGTGTGTGTGGTCTGTTTGCCTGTGCGTGTGGTGTGACTGTGAAATTTGTCATCTGCGATTTTTATTCTCTCTTCAAACAGATCTTTCCACTCATAACTTCAGACAGTGCTTTCAATATTCTCTCTCTGTCTCTGCCTGTCTCTCTGTCTCTGTCTGTCTCTGTCTCTGTCTCTCTCTCTGTCTGTCTGTCTGTCTCTGTCTCTCTCTCTCTCTGCCTCTCTCTCTGTCTCTCTCTCTCTCTGTCTCTCTCTCTGTCCCTCTCTCTGTCTGTCTGTCTCTCTGTCTATCTCTCTGTCTCTGTCACAGTGGATTTACCATGTGAAACTCGGGTCGCTCTAAACTTTGTGATCGTGTCGCCGCAGTGCAGCGCCACAAAACTGTATTTTTCTGACAAAGACTTTAGACAGGCAGGAAGGGTTAACTGGCATTGAAGGGAAGGGACCTTGGAAATTACACTTTCTCTCCAATGTTTTATACCAGGGCAGCCAGGAAAAAGTCCTGCTCTTCACAATTTGCAACTGCCCGTGAATCTTTACCATGCGCGGGCCAGAAGGAACACGGGTCCGACATGCTGTTTTTTTGTTTGTTTGTTTTTAGTTTTATTTTATTTATTCTTTTTTGTTTTTTTTTGTTTTGCTTTTTGTCCACTTTCAAAGGACTTTCAGGGAACAAACCCTGGAACCTGGAGTTTAGTTACTGGCAGGCAAACGTCTGAACCACTCTGCCACTCTTCTCCCTATACATTCATCATTATTATGATTGTTACGCACACTTTCGCTGACCACAAACTTTCATGGCAGACGTCAGGAAGACTGAAGAAAAACAAAAGAAGGAAAAAAAGACCACAATCATCCCCAGATGTGGTCTGATCACGTAGACAGCACAGTGAACAACGGTAGAAGAGGAAATTCAAGATAAGTGTCACTTCCCGCGTTCAAGCAAACAGGAACCAGAAAAAAAAAGAAAAAAGAATCATCATCATCATCATCAGGTGCCTTGCCGCATGGCGTTGGCGATAATGGACTTCCATCTGTCTCTATCTCTTGTTGCCTCAAGAATCTCTTCCATCCTCTCTGTCTTCAGCCACTCTGCAAGTCCGTCTAGTATCTTCTCCCTGGGTCTACCCGGTGCTCTCTTTCCCTCCAGCTTTCCTGTTGTGACCAGGTGTTCCAATTCCCCTTTGCTCATAAAATGGCCTATACATGTTGCCTGTCTTTTCCTAATCTCCCTTATGAATGATCTACTTGTGTCTGCCTCCATCAAGACTGTCTCGTTTGTTTTCTTTGCTGTCCATGGAATTCTCAACATCCTTCTTAGAAACCACATCTCGGCTGCCTCAATCTTGTGAAAAAAAAAGAAAAAAGAATAAGAACACGTATTTAATACAAGACAAGACAGGCACAAATTTTCGGCCAACTGACCTTTGTCAAGCGTAAGATTACAAACAAACAAACAAACACCAGGTACAAAAATCAGTAGAAACAGACAACTGCCCTGCTGCTCCTTCTTGTGTCAGAAAAGGAATTGTAGTCAGTATGAATATCTGGGTGTGACGGACAGGGGCGGTGTGTTCACGTTCGCCTCTGTGTGTGTGTGTGTGTGTGTGTGTGTGTGTGTGTGTGTGTGTGTGTGTGTTGTGTGTGTGTGTGTGTGTGTGTGTGTGTGTGTGTGTGTGTGTGTGTGTGTGTGTGTGTGTGTGTGTGTGTGTGTGTGTGTGTGTGTGTGTGTGTGTGTGTGTGGTCATTGTGAGAACATGAAGATCTGTCCGTATAACAGGCCGAGGATGCTTTGTCTGTATGTCTGGTCAACATATAAAGTTGTACGGGTGTGATGGAAAGAGTGGGGGGGGGGGGGGGGGATGGATGATGCCAAGAGGCAAGAAGTTCAGGTTGATTTTGCTTATACAGTCCAGCCGACTACCAGAGCCATATCAGGGCTAACATCACGTCAAAAACGACAGCATTACAAGAGAAGGATGCTGATTTTGGGAGAGTTCATCAATAAGGATTCATCACACTCGGAAAATTCCACACGCGCTCTAAATCTGCTAGCAATTACTTGGCAGACACCTAGAGCCTGCAAAAACCCCAACGCGCTGGCAAGGTCTTGAAATGGGAAGGAGAGAGAAGGGACTTATGAAACTTAAAGCTGACACCACCAGAATGATGGAAACACACAGACGGGCAGCCAACAGGCCAGTGGACCTATGAAACTTAAAGCTGACACCACCAGAATGATGGAAACACACAGACGGGCAGCCAACAGGCCAGTGGACCTATGAAACTTAAAGCTGACACCACCAGAATGATGGAAACACACAGACGGGCAGCCAACAGGCCAGTGGACCTATGAAACTTAAAGCTGACACCACCAGAATGATGGAAACACACAGACGGGCAGCCAACAGGCCAGTGGACCTATGAAACTTAAAGCTGACACCACCAGAATGATGGAAACACACAGACGGGCAGCCAACAGGCCAGTGGACCTATGAAACTTAAAGCTGACACCACCAGAATGATGGAAACACACAGACGGGCAGCCAACAGGCCAGTGGACCTATGAAACTTAAAGCTGACACCACCAGAATGATGGAAACACACAGACGGGCAGCCAACAGGCCAGTGGACCTATGAAACTTAAAGCTGACACCACCAGAATGATGGAAACACACAGACGGGCAACCAACAGGCCAGTGGACCTATGAAACTTAAAGCTGACACCACCAGAATGATGGAAACACACAGACGGGCAGCCAACAGGCCAGTGGACCTATGAAACTTAAAGCTGACACCACCAGAATGATGGAAACACACAGACGGGCAGCCAACAGGCCAGTGGACCTATGAAACTTACAGCTGACACCACCAGAATGATGGAAACACACAGATGGGCAGCCAACAGGCCAGTGGACCTATGAAACAGTAAGCTGACACCACCAGAATGATGGAAACATTAAGATGGGCAGCCAACAGGCCAGTGGACCTATCAAACAATAAGGTGACACCACCAGAATGATGGAAACATTAAGATGGGCAGCCAACAGGCCAGTGGACCTATCAAACAGTAAGCTGACACCACCAGAATGATGGAAACATTAAGACAGGCAGCCAACAGGCCAGTGGACCTATCAAACAGTAAGCTGACACTACCAGAATGATGGAAACATTAAGACAGGCAGCCAACAGGCCAGTGGACCTATCAAACAGTAAGCTGACACCACCAGAATGATGGAAACATTAAGACAGGCAGCCAACAGGCCAGTGGACCTATCAAACAGTAAGCTGACACCACCAGAATGATGGAAACACACAGACGGGCAGCCAACAGACCAGTGGACCTATCAAACAGTAAGCTGACACCACCAGAATGATGGAAACACACAGACGGGCAGCCAACAGGCCAGTGGACCTATGAAACTTAAAGCTGACACCACCAGAATGATGGAAACACACAGACGGGCAGCCAACAGGCCAGTGGACCTATGAAACTTAAAGCTGACACCACCAGAATGATGGAAACACACAGACGGGCAGCCAACAGACCAGTGTTTAATGCAGCGGGCTAGGATTGAACTCCAGATATCAATCTTGAAATCCCGAGTCACGAGTGACCACAAGGCTTTCCAAAATTCCGCACGAATAAACTTCGGCCTATGAAGCAGTCTGCGTGTGTTGTGGTTAGCAGCGAGAAACAGGGAGAGAGAGAGAGAGAGAGGGAGAGTGAGAGAGAAGGAAGGGAGGATAGAGAGCGAGGGAGAGAGGGAGGGACAGAGACAGAGAGACAGAGACAGAAAGACAGAAAGAGAGAGAAAGGGAGAGGGAGAGAGAGAAACTCACACACATACACAGAAAGACAGAGAGAGAGACAGAGAAAGAGACAGACAGAGAAAGGGAGAGGGAAAGATAGACACTCATACAAAGGAAGAGAGACAGACAGACAGACAGAGAGAGATGGAAAAGATTATGTTCCCTACCTGATGGGATTACGCAGTCTACGTCATTTCCCTGGCATGGTTGGGTAATTAACTCTTAAATCTCTCATCTGATCTCGCTTACCTCCCTTTCGATCTTCTCCATCTGATCTTGCTTACCTCCCTTTCGAACAGCATTAAAGTTGCGGACAGGGATTATGGCAGACAGTCAGAGATATCCACCGTGTTGTACTGCATCGTGTTCTTTGTTTAATTTGTTTTGCTCTCTGTCTCTCTCTCTGTCTGTCTGTCTCTCTGTCTGTCTCTCTGTCTGTCTGTCTCTCTCTCTGTCTCTCTCTCTCTCTTTCTATCTCTCTCTCTCTGTCTCTCTGTCAGTCTCCCTCTCTCTCTCTCTTTATTTGTCTCTCTCTCTCCCTCTCTCTCTTTCTTTGTCTTTCTCTCTCTGTCTCTCTCTGGGTCTGTCTCTCCCCCCTCTCTCTCTCTCTGTCTCTCTCTCTTTGGCTGGCTGTCTGTCTCTCTGTCTCTCTCTCACTGTCTCTCTCTCTCTCTTTCTCTCGCTGTCTCTCTCCGGGCTCCCTCTCTCTCTTTCTTTGTCTCTCTCCTCCCCCCCCCATCTCTCCGTTTCTCTCTGTCTCTATCTCTCTCTATCTCTGTTTCTCTCTCTCTCTCTCTCTCTCTCTCTCTCTCTCTCTCTCTCTCTCCCTTGTGTGTGTGTGTGTGTGCACGCGTGTGTGTGTGTGCGTGAGCGCGCATACGTGCGTTTTAAATTCCAGTACTTAATTCTTTCAGATCATTTACACTGGTTTCACGCCCTGCTATAATCTGTACGTTAAGTGGCGGTCTGGGCAGTAGGCTTTTGAGATAAGGTCTGCGCTGGAAAGGTCTTGAAAATGGCGGGGGGGGGGGGGAGGGAGGGAGGGGCGGAGGGGGAGGAACGGGAAGGGGGAGGAGGCGAGAAGGAGAATGGACCTATTCAATACCAAGCCGACATCACCGGAATGATGGAAACGTTAATTAAGATGGAGCCAACAGGCCAGTTCTTTTTAATTAAACACTGCAGGCTGGGATTGAACTCGAGATATCAGACACTGAGTCCACGATCTTATCAAAAAGAAGCAAGCAGCCCGATAAACTAAGTATGGCACGTGTGGGGATTGAACTCACAACCCCTGTGTGATAAGCACCCCGTTGTAACCATTTAGCTAGTGGACCACTGAAGAAGAAGAAGAAGAACACGAACAAGTAGGAGAACAAGAAGAAGAAGAAGAAGAGGAGGAAGAAGAGGAAGAAGAAGAAGAGGGGGAAGAAGAGGAAGAAGAAGAAGAGGAAGAAGAAGAAGAAGAGGAAGGAAGAAGAAGGAAGAAGAAGAGAAGAAGAAGAAGAGAGGAAGAAGAAGAAGAGGAAGAAGAAGAAGAGAGAAGAGAAGAGAAGAAGAGGAAGAAGAAGAAGAGGAAAAAGAGGAAGAAGAAGAAGAAAGAAGAAGAGAAGAGAAGAGAGAAGAAGAGAAGAGAAGAAGAGGAGAGGAGAAAGAAGAAGAGGAAGAAGAAGAAGAAGAAGAGGAAGAAGAAGAAGAGAGAGGAAGAAGAAGAAGAAGAAGAAGAAGAAGAAAGAAGAAAAGAAGAAGAAGAAGAAGAAGAAAAGAAAAGAAAGAAGAAAGAACAAGAAGAAAGAGAAGGGAGAGAAGAAGAAGAAGAAGAAGAAAGAAGAAGAAGAAAAGAAAGAAGAGAAGAAAGAAGAAGAAAAGAAGAAGAAGAAAGAAAAAGAAGAAGAAGAAAGAAGAAGAAAGAGAAGACGAAGAAGAAGAAGAAGAAGAAGAAGAAAGAAGAAGAAGAAGAAGAAAGAAGAAGAGAGAAGAAAGAAGAAGAAGAAAGAAGAAAAAGAAAAGAAAGAGAAGAGAAGAAGAAGAAGAAGAAGAAGAAGAAGAAGAAAAGAAGAAGAAGAAGAAGAAGAAGAAGAAGAAAGAAGAAGAAGAAGAAGAAGAAGAAGAAGAAGAAAGAAGAAGAAGGAAGAAGAAGAAGAAGAAGAAGAAGAAGAAAAGAAGAAGAAGAAGAAAGAAGAAAGAAGAAAAGAAGAAGAAAAGAAGAAGAAGAAGAAGAAGAAGAAGAAGAACAAGAAGAAGAAGAGAAAGAAGAGGAAAGAAGAAAGAAGAGAAGAAGAAGAAAAGACAAGAACAAGAAGAATGAAGAAGAAGAAAAGAAGAAGAAGAAGAAGAAAAGAAAGAAGAAGAAAGAAGAAGAAGAAGAAGAAGAAAAAGAAGAAGAAAGAAGAAAAGAAGAAAGAAGAAGAAGAAGAGAAGAAGAAAGAAGAAGAAGAATGAAGAAGAAGAAGAAGAAAAGAAGAAGAAGAAGAAGAAGAAGAAGAAGAAGAAGAAGAAGAAGAAGAAGAAGAAGAGAAAGAAGAAGAAGAAGAAGAAGAAGAAGAGAAGAAGAAGAAGAAGAAGAAGAAGAAGAAGAAGAAGAAGAAGAAAAGAAGAAGAAGAAGAAGAAGAAGAAGAAGAAGAAAGAAGAAGAAGAAACAAGAAAGAAGAATGAAGAATGAAGAAAATGAACAAGAACGAGAGAAGAGAAGAATGAAGAATGAAGATGAAGAAAACGAAGAAGAAGAAGAGGAAGAAGAATGAAGAATGAAGAAAATGAACAAGAACAAGAAGAACAAGAAGAAAATGAACATGAACAAGAAGAAAAAACTTATTTAGTCACTGTTTGCATTGCTGTTCTCTCTACGTTACGTCTGTCATTAGTTAAGTCTGGTATCAGCTAACACTCTGGAATGGTGGATGATGATGATGATGATGATGATGATGATGATGATGATGATGATGATGATGGTGATGATGGTGATGATGATGATTAAAATAATGATGATGTTGTTGTTGAAAATGGAAGATGATGAAGATGATGATGCAGACGATGAAGATGATGATGACGTAGATAATGATGCAGATGATAATGACGAGGACGACGACGATGGTGGTAATGATTATGATAATGATGATGAGACGACGACGACAGCATCGAATAAGACGATAATGAGTGTGGTGGTTGTGATGATGACGATGATGTTGATGGATGATAGATGATGATGATGATGACGACGATGATGATGATGATGACGATGATGATGATGATGATTAAAATAATGATGATGATGATGTTGTTGAAAATGGAAGATGATGAAGATGATGATGCAGACGATGAAGATGATGATGACGTAGATAATGATGCAGATGATAATGATGATGATGACGACGACGACAGCATCGAATAAGATGATAATGAGTGTGGTGGTTGTGATGATGATGATGATGTTGATGGATGATAGATGATGATGATGACGATGATAATTGTCATTAACTTCAGCCTCAAAAGAGGAGAAAAAAACAGTTGTTCGCCTTGGTCAAAAGTTTAGAATGTCAGTAGTAGTTTCGATTTTGATTTCTCAACTTGGTGCCTCCGCGGCTGGCGATACATTCCACAGGCACTGATGCCACAGATGTTGTGTGATGGACACGATGCAAAACGATCATGGCACGTCTTAGACCGGTAAACAACCTCTCTCTTCTCTTTCTCTCTCTCTCTCTCTCTCTCTCTATTGATCTATGTCTCTCTCCAACACACACACCCTCTCTCTCTCTCTCTCTCTCTCTCTCCAAACATACACACACAAACACACTCTCCCTCTTTCCAAACACATACACACATACACACTCTCTCTCTCTCTCTCTCTCTCTCTCTCTCTCTCAAACACACACACACACACACACACTCTCTCTCTCTCTCCAAACACACAGACACCTCTCTCTCTCTCTCTCTCCAAATACACAAACACACACTCTCTCTCTCTCTCTCTCTCTCTCTCTCTCTTTCTTTCTTTCCTTTGTCTCTCTCGTTTTCTCTCTATGTCTCTCTTTCTCTCTCTGTTTCTGTCTCTCTGTCTCCCTCGTCTTCTCTCTCTCTCTCTCTTTCGTTTTCTCTGTCTTGTCTGTCTGTCTGTCTCTCTCCTCTCTCTGTCTCGCTCTGTCTCTCTGTGTCTCTGTCTGTCTTCTCTCTCTCTCTCTCTCACTTTGTGAGTCTTTCTAACCTTTACCTTACTTTTTTCTCTGAGAGAAGAAATTAGGTTCATGATTGTTACAACCTCACCTCTCCTTAACGAGCTGAAACTTTAGGAAAACAGTCAGGTCCCAATTCTGACTTATCTTTCAGATCAGTGCTGGCTGCAAAGAGTGTGATGCTTAATCTAGCTGCCAATGGTATCTCTAAAACACTTTCTAGCTGCCAATGGTTTCTCTAAAACACTTCCTGGCTGCCAATGGTTTCTCTAAAACACTTCCTGGCTGCCAATGGTATCTCTAAAACACTTCCTGGCTGCCAATGGTATCTCTAAAACACTTCCTAGCTGCCAATGGGTTTCTTTCAAACACTAGCTACCATGGGTTTCTCTCAAACACTAGCTGCCAAAGGGTTTCTGTAAAACAATTCCTAGCTGCCAAAGGGTTTCTCTCAAACTTTAGCTACCAAAGGGTTTCTCTCAAACACTAGCTACCAATGGGTTTCTCTCAAACACTAGCAAACAATGGGTTTCTCTCAAACACTAGCAAACAATGGGTTTCTCTCAAACACTAGCTATCAATGGGTTTCTCTCAAACACTAGCTACCAATGTGTTTCTCTCAAACACTACCAATGGGTTTCTCTCAAACACTAGCTACCAATGGGTTTCTCTCAAAAACTAGCTACCAATGGGTTTCTCTCAAACACTAGCTACCAATGGGTTTCTCTCAATCACTACCTGCCAAAGGGTTTCTCTCAAACACTACCTGCCAAAGGGTTTCTCTCAAACACTAGCTACCAGTGGGTCTCTCTCAAACACTAGCTGCCAGTGGGTTTCTCTCAAACACTAGCTGCCAAAGGGTTTCTTTCAAACACTAGCTACCAATGGGTTTCCCTCAAACACTAGCTGCCAAAGGGTTTCCCTCAAACACTAGCTACCAAAGGGTTTCTTTCAAACACTAGCTACCATGGGTTTCTCTCAAACACTAGCTGCCAAAGGGTTTCTCTCAAACACTACTGCCAAAGGGTTTCTCTCAAACACTAGCTACCAGTGGGTCTCTCTCAAACACTAGCTACCAGTGGGTCTCTCTCAAACACTAGCTACCAGTGGGTCTCTCTCAAACATTACCTACCAGTGGGTCTCTCTCAAACACTAGCTGCCAGTGGGTTTCTCTCAAACACCAGCTGCCAAAGGGTTTCTCTCAAACACTAGCTACCAATGGGTTTCTCTCAAACACACCTGCCAAAGGGTTTCTCTCAAACACTACCTGCCAAAGGGTTTCTCTCAAACACTAGCTATCAATGGTTTTCTCTCCAAGCACTATCTATCAATGGTTTTCTCTCAAGCACTAGCTACCAATGGGTTTCTTTCAAACACCAGCTGCCAAAGGGTTTCTCTCAAATACTAGCTACTGATGGTTTTTCTAAAACACTAGCTACCGATGGGTTTCCCTCAAACACTAGCTACCAGTGGGTTTCTCTCAAACACTACCTACCAATGGGTTTCTCTCAAACACTAGCTACCAATGGGTTTCTCTCAAACACTAGCTACCAATGGGTTTCTTTCAAACACTAGCTACCAATGAGTTTCTCTCAAACACTAGCTACCAATGGGTTTCTCTCAAACACTAGCTACCAATGGGTTTCTCTCAAACACTACCTACCAATGGTTTCTTTCAAACACCAGCTGCCAAGGGGTTTCCCTCAAACATTTTGACTTCGACGACTTCCAATACACCAAACCAGGATGACAGGAAATCAAGTTTGGAAGAACCACGCTTGTGCGTGCGCGTTTATACGCATGCACATGCACAGCTCCCAGAAATGCACACTATGCACGTATATACACATCCACACTCACGTACATACACAAACGCACGCACGCACCAAACCACACACCACCACACACACACACACACACACACACACACACACACACACCACACACACATTTGTGCCCTCTTTATTGTGTTGAATTAAACAACATTTCTTGTCTGAAAGGAAAACGAAACGACAGATAAAGGTCAGACATA
>JAPXFY010000015.1:3187202-3194702 GCA_030674185.1 Monoplex corrugatus
CATAGTTGTCTCCCTCTCACCAGTCTTACCATCACTCACAAACACATTATCATTTCATTTAGTCCTCTTCTCTCACTGGACGAAGCAGCAGGGAAGTTTCAGTCTTTTTCTCCTGATCATTGTATTTGGTGTTCGTTTGTTTGTGGTCTTACATTCACTTGACAAAGGCCAGTTGGCCAAAAATTTGCATTTGTTTTGTCTGGTTGTATTAAACACGCGTTCTGATTCTGTTTCCGTGTTTTTCTGGTTCCTGTTTGCCTGAACGCAGGCAGTCGCACTTGTTTTGGATTCCTTTTGAATCTTCAGATTGCACGTGAAATCAGGATTGATTGTTTTGAAAAGAGAATGACCTGCCTTATAAGAAGCTGGTATGAATCAACATTAACACATGTTTTAACTACTTAACCCTTTGATTCCTGCGCCTTATCCACCACCTGCAAAAAAAATTAACCCTTTGTCTCCCTCACCCTATACACCAGTTTTCTGTAGAAAGCTAGTGGATAGGTTGAGGGAGTCTCAAAAGATTAAGCTTTTGCTTTGCTTTTGTTGACAATTAAGGATGCTGGTGGACAAGGTGCCAGTCATAGGGTTAACCTTTTCACATTCTACCCTGTCCATCAGCTTCTTGCATTATCGGCCATTATAGTATAGCATACAGTGAACGATCATTTCACCAGACGGCAGATGCACATCAGAAGTAGCCAGCAGAATCGGCCAAGCCAAAACAACATTCAAGAAGATGAAAAGCACTCTTACCAACAAATGCCTATCAATTAACATCAGGAAGAGAGTTCTTGAATGTTATATAGAACCAATACTGTTGTATGGATGCGAGGCGTGGACAGTCAGCAAGCAAAGCCAGAACAAGATTGAGGCAGCCGAGATGTGGTTTCTAAGAAGGATGTTGAGAGTTCCATGGACAGCAAAGAAAACAAACGAGACAGTCTTGATGGAGGCAGACACAAGTAGATCATTCATATGGAAGATTAGGGAAAGACAGGCAACATTATAGGCCATTTTATAAGGAATGGGGAATTGGAGCACCTGGTCACAACGGGAAAGCTGGAGGGAAAGAGAGCGCCGGGTAGACCCAGGAAGAAGATGCTAGACGGACTTGCAGAGTGGCTGGGGACAAGGAAGGTGGAAGAGATGCTAGGGATGGAAGTCCATAATCGTCAACGCCATGCGGCAGGGCACCTGATGATGATGGTGAGAGTATAGCAAAAACGTAACCCTTTTATTTCTTGACCACAAGCTTCAGGCAGCAATCTGTCGGACCGAGTTGGGGTAGAGAAAGCGTTAATTTTTTTTTTTTTTTTTTTTTTTTTTTTTTTAGCCGGTGGACAGAGCAAGGGAGTGAAAGGAATTACAGGTCTAACTGTTTCCATAGAAACTACACAATTTTATCAGAGTGAAATCAGTATTGACAGTCTTCGATACAGAAGGAACTAACCGCCACATAACAGAATTAGTATGACAGGGTCTGACAGAAATAGTATGATTGGACTAATCGACAGCTCTAACTGTCTTCATGGAAACTTCAAACCTCTGTAACAGTAGTCAAATCAATACAGACGATCCTGACAACGTCAATGGCTAACTGTCTTGAAAACTACAAGCCTGCCTTACAAGGGGGCGGCCATGTCTGACTGCCTTGCCATTTCCTCTCGCTGCAGATGTGATAAAGTTTGAAAGGGAGGTAACTGAGAGTAGGTTACGAGATTTACGAGTTCATTCCCTTAGCGTGAAAGGGAAATGACGTAGACTGCCTAATCCCTTCAGAGAGTGGACATAATCCATTTACTGTCTTGCCTCTCTGTATCTCGTCGTCATCGTCTGTTCTGTCTGTGTCTGTCTGTCTGTCTCGTCTGTCTGTCTGCTCTGTCTCTTCTCTCTCCCTCTCTCTCTCTCTTCTACTACCTCTGTCTCTTACCCTCCTCTCTCTCCCTTCTCTCCTCTCTCTCTCCTTCTTCTTCTCTCTATCCTCTGTCTCTCCGTCTTTCTCTCTGTCTCTTTTTCTATGTCTCTGTCTCTCTGTGTCTTCCCGGTAGAGGAGACAGAGAAAGGGAGGGAGAGAGAAGGAGAGGGGAGAGAGAGAGAAGGAAGAGTGGAGAGAGATAGATGGAGGAAGAGAGAGAGAAGGGAGAGAGAGTAGAAGAGAGAGAAGAGAAAAAAAAGAAATAGAAGAAAGAGAAGAAGAGAAAAGCAGAAGAGAAGAGAGAGAAGAGAAAGAGAGAAGATAGAAGAAGAAGAGAAAAGAAGAAGAAGAAAAAAAAAGAAAAGAAGAGAAAAAGAGAAAAGAAGAAAGAAGAAGAAGAAGAAGAAGAAGAAGAAGAAGAAGAAGAAGAAGAGAAAGAAAAAGAAAAGAAGAAGAAAAAGAAGAAGAAGAAGAAGAAGAAGAAGAAGAAGAAAAGAAGAAGAAAAGAAGAAGAAAAGAAGAAGAAAAAGAAGAAGAAGAAAGAAAAGCAGAAGAAGAAGAAGAAGAAGAAGAAAGAAAAGAAGAAAGAAGAAGAAGAAAAAATTTCAGCCCCTGTCTCCCCACTGTCCACCCTGATCACTGGTCCTCTGCATGTTGTGTGTGATGTAGTGTTAAACATTCCGTGTAATCCTGTCATGCTGCCATAGTCTCTTTCCCATTACTGTAGGCACTCATACGGAACTTACCGATCACGGTCAGAAACTCATCACAGGGGTTAACAGACCAGATAACCGTTTAACCCTTTCGACTCACACACCCTGCCTATCGGCATCCTGCATCGTCAACCACGCTAGCAAAGCAAATTACTTAACCCTTTGACTCCCACACCCTGCCTACCAGCATCCTGCATCGTCAACCACGCTAGCAAAGCAAATTACTTAACCCTTTGACTCCCACACCCTGCCTACCAGCATCCTGCATTATCAACCATGCTAGCAAAACAAAAACTTAACCTTTTGACTCCCTCACCCTGCCTAGCAGCATCCTGCATCGTCAACCATGCTAGCAAAGCAAATTACTTAATCTTTTGACTCCCACACCCTGTCCACCAGCATCCTGCATCTTCAACCATGCTAGCAAAGCAAAAACTTAACCTTTTGACTCCCTCACCCTGCCTACCAGCATCCTGCATTGTCAACCATGCTAGCAAAACAAAAACTTAACCCTTTGACTCCCACACCCTGCCTACCAGCATCCTGCATCGTCAACCATGCTAGCAAAACAAAAACTTAACCCTTTGACTCCCTCACCCTGCCTACCAGCATCCTGCACTGTCAACCGTGCTAGCAAAACAAAAACTTAACCCTCTGACTCCCTCACCCTCTCCACCAACTTCCTGCAGGAAGCTGGTGGAGAGGGTGAGGAGATCAAAGGGTTAAGTTTTTGCAGTTGCGGATAGTGTGCGGGAGTTAAAGGGTTAATGTATGCCTCCCCCCTCCACCCCCCCCCCCCCCCATTCCACTCGACTCCACTCAATATGTATTCATCTTGATGTTATTTCTCGCCATCTCCTGTGTCCAGTGTGCTGAAGTCAAGGAGAAGGTGACCAGGTTACTATGACGTGGGGAATTATTGGGAAATGAAGTCTCATCTAGTTATCTTTTTCAGCTGTAGTGGGGTGTGTGTGTGTGTGTGTGTGTGTGTGTGTGTGTGTGTGTGTGTGTGTGTGTGTGTGTGTGTGTGTGCGGTGTGTGTGTGTGCGGGTGCGCGGCGTATGTGTGGTGTGTCGTGTCTATGTGTTTGTGTGCGTGAAGTTGCTGCGTATGTATGTGTGACTGTGTGTGTCCATGTGCGGGCATGTGTGTATGTGTGTGCATGTGTTTGTATGGGCGCGCGTACGTCATTCATTCTCTCTCTCTCTCTCTCTCTCTCTATCTCTCTCTCTCTCTCTCTCTCTCTCTCTCTCTCTCCTCTCTACCTCTCTCTCTCGTCTCTCCCCTCTCTCTCCCTGCCTCTCTCTCCCCCTCTCTCTCCTGCCTCTCTCTCCCCCTCTCTCCCCTCTCTCCACCTCTCTCCCTCTCTCTCCCTCTCCCTCTCCCCCCTCTTTCAAACGTCAGCAAACGCTGTCAGTCTTTGATTTCCTTGTGTACATGTGTTAGCCAATCGTAAGGGATCAGTGGATCACGCTTTGTTAGTAGTTCGGGCAATTCCATACATGCTCCACCCACACATGCCAAACATTGGCAGACTTCTCCACCCTGCGCAAATCCTATGCACTGCTAACTTAACTTCATATTCATATTCATATCCATTTCTGCTTATCACAATAGATTTACCATGTGGAATTCGGGCTGCTCTCCCCGTTGAGAGCGCATCTCCGCAGACCGGCGCCACCCATGTTTTAACCAAGCCTTCAGAAAAGCAAGAAGATTTAACTGGGCTTCGAAGAAACGGATCTGGGGACTAAACCTATCTTTACAATATTTTATGACAGTGCAGCTGGGCAAATGCCCTGCTATTGGTGATTTTCAACTGCTGTGGGATGTTTAACATGCACAATCCAGAAGGCAAACGAGTCCGACTCCCTTTTCCCATTTCAGACCTTGCCAGCGGATAGATTTTGCGCAGGCTCAAGGTCGTCTGCCAGCTAATTACTGGCAGAATTTAGGTGGCGCGCCAATGGAAATTTCTGAGCGCAAAGAATCCCTCTTGAACAAAACTGCAAACAAAGTCCATTAACAAAGTCTGCTGGAGGCCAAAAACACATGAACTACATTACACAGTTGTGTTCGCTCTATGGTGTTTTCCTGGTCGGGACCTCACAAAGCAAGTATTGGAGTTCCTTCCCTTTTCATGTCCGAGAACAACACTCCCATCCTTACTCCTATCCCCACACATACCCCCACCCCTGCCCCACCCTACCCCTATCCCCACCCTACCCCTACCTGACTTTCACATGATAAAATCCATCGTGACACTGAATATGAATGAGTAACAATATGAATAATATAAATGATGACGGGAGGCCAGACGTCTGAATAGACCACGTTTGTTGATCTGTAAGTAAGTAATCATTGGTGCCAGTGACCTCACAGACATACCCAGTCCTGATAGGGCGGGTAGATCTGTTTACAGCACCGGTTTCCATAACCATCCATCTTACTGCTCTGGAAGTGGCCATAGGAGTATCCCAAGGTCAACATCAAATCATCGTCGGCCTCTTTACATCTCAGGAGATGATAGTCTGCACCAGGAGACGTTGTAGTCATGACGTACACTTTCTGCTGTGGCTGTGCAGGCCGATTCTTGAGTGGCAATCTCTGTCACATCTGCCACATATAAATTGAGTCGCTGTTGTCTGGTTTCTGGAACGTTGGTTGCGAAGAGCCCTTTTCTCATCTGCGCTTTCTGCTCTCCTCTCTCCGCATTCACAACGCCTTGCTGAACGGCTGTCCTCCACGCTGCCCTGTCTTCCGCCAGAGTCTCCCAAGAGCCTGGGTCAATCCCTGAGCTTCTAAGGTCCCTTTTGCACGCGTCTACAAAGCGTAGCTGTGGGCGTCCTGGAGTTCGCTTCCGGTTTGCCAGTTCGCCGTAGAGAATGTCTTTTGGTATGCGTCCATCCTCCATTCGACGCACATGGCCAAACCAGCATAATCGGCGTTGGCTTAGGAGGGCAAAGATGGTCTGTAGGTCCGCACGACAGAGGACCTCTGTGTTGGTCACCTTGTCTTGCCATCGGATGCCGAGGATGTATCAAATCATAGCAACCAGAAAAACACGAAATAAGAATACGAACGCGTATTTAATACAACAAGACAAGACAAGTGTAAGATTACAAACAAACACCAGATACAAATTCTTTTTTTCTCAAAATGTTTGTATTTGGTGTTTGTTTGTTTGTAATCTTACACTTGACAAAGGCCAGTTGACCAAAAATTTGCGTCTGTCTTGTCTGGTTGTATTAAATACGCGTTCGAATTCTTCTTTCGTGTTTTTTCTGGTTCCTGTTTGCTTGAACGCGGGCAGTCACACTTGTTTTGGATCAAATCATAGCGTTGTTTTCGGCCGTAGTCTATCGCCTTGTCCACATCTTGTCCACAGTAACTTCTCGATATAACCTCCCCGTGCTCGGAATGAATTCCATATGTACGGACGACACAGAGGCCATGTGGTGGACAAGATCCAAAATGACCAAAGCATAAGCAATCAGCGAATGTCTGGTTTTTCTTATCATTCAGCAGGCTTTATACCTCTAGTTTTGACTTTTTCTGGTTCGTATAAAGCACTAATAGCAGGCAGAATCGGCCAAGCCAAAACAGCATTCAAGAAGATGACAAGCATTCTTACCAACAAATGCCTGTCAATTAACATCAGGAAGAGAGTTCTTGAATGTTATATAGAACAATACTTTTGTACGGATGCGAGGCGTGGACAGTCAACAAACAAAGCCAGAACAAGATTGAGGCAGCCGAGATTTGGTTTCTAAGAAGAATATTGAGAGTTCCATGGACAGCAAAGAAAACAAACGAGATGGTCTTGATGGAGGCAGACACAAGCAGATCACTCATAAGGAAGATTAGGAAAAGACAGGCAATATTTATAGGTCATTTTATGAGGAAGGGGGATTTGGAGCACCTGGTCACAATGGGAAAGCTGGAGGAAAAGAGAGCACCAGGTAGACCCAGGGAGAAAATGCTGGACGGGTTTGCAGAGTGGCTGGGGACAAGGAGGGTGGAGGAGATGCTAGGGGCAACGAGAGATAGAGACAGATGGAAGTCTATGATCGCCAACACCATGCGGCAGGGCACCTGATGATGATGATGACAAAGCTCTAAACCAGTATACAAACTATGCACTGGAAAAGGTCTTAGGTCCTACCTAGTGTATGGGTTTTATCCCATCTGCACCCTCGTGGTGTTTCTTGTTAACTATACTAAATGAGCCCCCGGCATCCTTACAGGGGACACAACACGGATTGTTCTCCATGGGAAGATGACGTCGTATAGATGATGTCGGACAATCCAGTTCTCCCATCTCTCACTTCTTGTGTATGTGGACATAGGTAAAATATTGTTCCACCCACTCCCCTCCCCCGCTCCTTTCGTATGGCATTTTAAGACTCTAGAAAATTAAGCAATACTTTGAAAATCCCAGAAAATTAATTAGTACTTTGACAGCTCTGAATAATCAAACAGCACTTTTTAAAACTCCGACGTCTCTGAACAAAATTTCTTACAAAAAAGCAATCAGATTTGACACGGGAGGCAACTATTATTTGATTAAAGATGTTACATCGACACTGTAGCTGCTTCCCGTATTGAGCTGGGGGGGCATTTCCAGCATTTCTAATTTTGTCTGGCGCCGAAAAGTTAATAACACAATTGTAACCATTCAAGAAACGAGAGCAGACTGACACAGGACATTATTGTAAACAAAGCGTGGATGTTTTGTTGAAGCTATTGTTATTGATGTTGATGATATTACTGTTGATAATGACTGATGTCTGCTGTCGATGCTGTTGACGTTGTTGTCAACATATGCTTACATCATTTTGTATGATTTTATGGCATATGGGCCACTTC
>JAPXFY010000015.1:3202202-3217202 GCA_030674185.1 Monoplex corrugatus
GGGAATGATGGAAACATAAAGATGGACAGCAACAGGCCAGAAGGATGAGCCGCTGCCCAGACCAGTTTTCATACCGCAGACTGGGATTGAACTCCAGACACCAGATGTTGAGTCCATGTCTTTATCATCAGATCCACACGGCCCGCATAAAAGTACACCGGAAAGAGACAGCAAAAAAAAAGCCAATCCCCTTTACATATGAAGTATGTGTGAAGAAAATACTGTTGTACGGATGTGAAGCGAGGACAGTCAGCAAGCAAAGCCAGAGCAAGATTGAGGCAGACGAGATGTGGTTTCTAAGAAGAATGTTGAGAGTTCCATGGACAGCAAAGAAAACAAACGAGACAGTCTTGATGGAGGCAGACACAAGTAGATCACTCATAGGAAGATTAGGAAAAGACAGGCAACATTTATAGGCCATTTTATGAGGAAGGGGGATTTGGAGCACCTGGTCACAACGGGAAAGCTGGAGGGAAAGAGAGCACCAGGCAGACCCAGGGAAAGAATGCTGGACGGACTTGCAGAGTGGCTGCGGATGAGGAGGGTGGGGGAGATGCTAGGGGCAACGAGAGATAGAGATGGTTGGAAGTCCATGGTCGCCAACGCCATGCTGCAGGGCACCTGATGATGATGATGATGATGAGAAGAAATCTCATCTGAAATGCCCATCGACTGTTGACTGAAATTTAAAACGGGAACATTGCAGACAATAAGAAATAAATGACTGTCAGGGTACCGTATTTTCAAGTAGTGTAATTGCGGGTAGTACCACTCACCTCCAGCAGAGCGAAAGCGGGGTTGTTTACCGTACAATGATAATCATTTGTATGTTCACGTCCTTACCACTGCAAGGCAGACAACCTTAGTTTCCCTCTCTCAGGACTAAATAACACTGTCTGAAGGTTACTATTACTGTTACTTTTTTAAAGCCCAGCCGACTGCGTAGAGCCATATCAGGGCTGTAATCATTTCAAAACATACACCATACTTTAACAGGGAAAAAAAGGAAAAGAAAATTAAGTACACATACCAAGATATTTGCGCACATAATCTAAAAGATGCCCCCAGCTTTGAACATTCCGTTCAATTTATCACAGAGGGGATTTAATAAACATACTTGAATACAACTTTTATCTTGAAGACGGTCCAAGGCAAAAACTATGATAAACTAATTAAAGAGAGTTTATCATAGTTTTCATAGTCTTAGTCCTGGACCCACTTCAGGATAAAACAATACTAATATGGCATGACCACTTTTCAAATTTCAGAATACATCTCACTTCCCCTCTGACATCATATTTGTCTCCCTCTCCCCATCTCTTACCATTACTCACAAACACATTATGATTTAATGACTACGTAGCTGAACCTGTCTCTCAGTGATAAAAAAAGGCTACTTACTGCGTAGCTTTCATCGGCGATCCGGCCGACTTCTTCATAGGCTACCGAAAATAATTAAATATATTGAAAATATGGAAATCGCTGCAACATAATTTCTTTTTGCTGAATGTTAGTCTACATGGTTTGTAGAATCTTAAAATCAACCCTAGGACACATAGGTCACTATCCTACTACCTGAAAATTGGGTCACATTACGCAATACCTTGTACAAATCACCGACTTTAAAACTATTTATGGAAATATATAGGAGTTGCACCTCGTTGGAAAGGTCTTGAAATATTACGTTCAAATCTGTCATCAAAACAGATGTATAGCAAATATTACAGCAGAGAACGGCTTGTTTTTGTGTGCCAGTCATGAATCTAGGTGACATCAATGTCCACTATGACAACACTCACCGTTATGACACAAGACATATCATCAACTCTCTGTCCAATCACAATATGACTCAACACATTTCTGAACCAACCCATCAAAAAGGTCACATTCTTGACTGGATCATTTCTCGTGATCACCACAATTCCGCTACTGACAACTGCTTAGTTCTTTCTACCCGTCTAACTTCAGCCCTTCCATCTGACCACTCTGCAATTCTCTGTTCTCTCGACATTTCTCCTCCTTCCCGTACCATGCGCACAGTGACTCGACGCAATCTCAAATCTATCGACCTCTCCACATTTTCATCTGATGCCTCCCGTCTCCTTTCTGAAAAGTCACATAACCTTGCCGATGAATTCTATACTACTCTCCACCATCTTCTGGACACTCATGCTCCAGCCACAACCCGTCTTTTACCTGACCGCCCCCCTACCCCCTGGCTCACTCATGAGATCGCCTGTGCAAAACGTGCCCGCCGCAGAGCAGAGCGCCGCTGGCGCAAATCCAAACTCACTGTACACAGGCAACTTTTCCAAGCCTCTAAAACAAAAGTATCCACCCTCATTGCATCAGCAAAAACAAGCTATTTCCAAACCAAAATCCTGAATGCCTCTTCTTCAAAAGAACTCTTTACAACCATGAATCATCTCCTTGGCACACGAAAAGATTTACCTCTCCCAACAAAACATACAAATGAAGAACTCCCATCTGTATTCTCCAACTATTTCACCACCAAAATACAAACTCTTCGTGACAGGCTTGACAGGACACCCTGTCAACCATGCCCACCTGACCCTTCCTTCTCTGGCACACCTCTTACTACTTTTACCCCAGTCTCACAAGAAGAAATTCTCAACACAATCAGATCCATGTCGTTCAAAACCTGCGAACTGGATCCTCTTCCAGGTTCTCTCTACGCCGACTGTCTCCCTACTCTCCTCCCATTCATCACTGACATCATCAACACTTCTCTTCAAACTGGAACTGTCCCTGATTCTTTCAAGTCTGCTATTGTTCACCCTCTCCTCAAGAAACACAATTTAGATCCAAATGAACTGAAAAATTACCGGCCTATCTCTAATCTCTCTTTCTTGTCAAAACTCCTTGAAAAAGTCGTCCTCAACCAGCTGAACTCTCACCTGTCTGTCAACAATCTCCTCAATCCTTTCCAGTCAGCCTACCGCCAGTGCCATAGCACTGAAACTGCCCTACTACACATTCTCAACAATCTCCTCCTTGCAACTGATACTGGCAAAGTCTCTCTCCTCACACTCCTTGATCTGTCTGCAGCCTTTGATACCATTGATCATGGTATTCTCCTTTCTAGACTTCATCATACTTTTGGCATCTCTGATTTCTCTGTCTTGGTTCACTTCATACCTATCCAACAGAAAACAAACCGTTCTCATCAATAGCACTTACTCTCAACCCGCATACCTGACCTGTGGTGTTCCACAAGGATCTGTCCTTGGCCCTGTTCTTTTCACTCTTTACACCTCCCCCTGTCCACCATCATCAACTCCCATTCTATAAAACACCACTTCTATGCTGATGACACCCAACTTCAAGACAGTGACTCACCTGATAATATACAGCGCCTGTTGACTCGCACCACTGAGTGTTACTCGGACATTAAGAACTGGATGACACACAATAGACTTCAGCTTAATGACGACAAAACAGAAGCTATCCTCATTGGCACCCGTCAGAAACTTTCTCAGCTGCCTCCTCTTTCTCTCCCATTATGTAACACATCAGTCCCAATTTCTGATTCAGCTAAAAACCTTGGTGTCTGCATTGACTCTACCCTCTCCATGAACAACTTTGTTACTCAAACTGCCAGATCCTGCTACTATCATCTCCATCGTATAAGGCTGATCAGGAAGTATCTCTCTGTCGAAACAACTGCAAAACTCGTTCTCTCCTTCATAATGTCTCGCATTGACTATTGCAATTCACTCCTGTCTGGTCTTCCTGCCTCCACCATTCACATCCTACAGCGCATTCAAAACAATGCTGTACGCCTTGTACTCAAAAAGAAAAAAGCTGACCACATATCTCCTCTCCTGGCACAACTTCACTGGCTCCCTGTATCAAAGCGCATACAGTACAAACTAGACACCATGTGCTACAAAAGCCTCAATAACGCAGCCCCCGATTACCTGTCAAGCCTACTTGAGATCTATCTTCCCTCACGTACCCTCCGCTCTGCCTCCGATCCTCTGACTTTTCGCTTTCCACGCACTAAGCTCAATACCTATGGTCCACGAGCCTTCTCTGTTTCTGGTCCACTCTCCTGGAACAAACTTCCTCTCTCAGTCCGTCAGCAACCTACTTTTGTCTCCTTCAAGTCCGCTCTCAAAACTCACCTTTTCTCCTCCGCATAAAATCCTAACCTCACTCAACCCCCCCCCCCCCCCCCCCCCCTCTGCAGCCTGTCTCCGCTCGGAGGGAATCACATGGTTATAATATATAATTGTATATGCTATGCTCTCTATAATTTTCCATTGGTTTTATTCTTGCTTTTATTGCTTTTATTCTTTCTCCCCATTTATAGCCATGCGTGTGTGTGTGTGCGTGCGTGTGTGTGCGTGCGTGCGTGCGTGCGTGCTTGCGTGTGTGTCTGCTTCAGCGCTTAGATTTGATTTTATCAAGATTTTGCGCTATATAAATATTGTAATTATTATTATAATTATTAAGGTCTGTTTGTCCTAGTATTCCTCGGTCGCCTCCTCCAGCAATGTCACAAAAGAATTTGTACAAGTAACACCACGGCAGTTACCACAAGCAGTGGATCAGGCCTGTCAATGTTTCTTACAGCTACATCTCCCTGAATCACAATGTGTCCTACAGCTGCATCTGATGATTTGAAGAAATGAGTCTGGAGCAGGAAGCAGATCAGCCATGCAAGGCTGAGGGGTCGTCATTTACACGCCATCCCCAGTCCTCTGGATTCAGGTTGAGGTCCCGGTGCATCCATTGCTAGACTTGAAGGTGTGCCTGCATACTATGATATTTGCAGGCATCACTGGTTGGTGGTAGATAATGGACTTGTACAAAGCTGGTGCTTAAAGCCACTTTCTCTGTAAACTTCTAATAATGTAGTTCATCCAGGGCATCGATGCGGTTTCCGTTATACATGGAGATGATGACTTTCTCACCTACAGACACCAACCTCTTCCACTGTGGCTGTGCATTTGGAAAACACGCCGGCATCTTCATGAAAGACGTTATCTGCATTCAGCTTCCTTTGTGTGGTTGTGCCTTTTCCCACTCCAAACAATAATAATAATAATAATAATAATAATTACAATATTTATATAGCGCAAAATCTTGATAAAATTAAATCTAAGCGCTGAAACAGACACACACACACACTCACGCATGCACACACACTCACGCATGCACACACACGCACGCACGCACACACACACATACACATACACACACACGCACACGGCTATAAATGGGAAGAAAGAATAAAAACAATGGAAAATTATAGAGAGCATATTATATACAATTATATATTACTATGTGATTCCCCTCCGAGTGGAGACAGGCTGCAGAGGGGATTGAGTGAGGTCAGGATTTTATGCAGAGGAGAAAAGGTGAGTTTTGAGAGCGGACTTGGAGACAAAAGTAGGTTGCTGACGGACTGAGAGAGGAAGTTTGTTCCAGGAGAGCGGACCAGAAACAGAGAAGGCTCGTGGACCATAGGTATTGAGCTTAGTGCGTGGAAAGCGAAAAGTCAGAGGATCGGAGGCAGAGCGGAGGGTACGTGGGGGAACATAGATCTCAAGTAGGCTTGACAGGTAATCGGGGGCTGCGTTATTGAGGCTTTTGTAGCACATGGTGTCTAGTTTGTACTGTATGCGCTTTGATACAGGGAGCCAGTGAAGTTGTGCCAGGAGGTTGTATCACATCCTGTGATGACATGCACAAAAAGTAATGTCTGGCAAATCTCCTCTCCAAGGGCTGCTGTAGTCACTAAATATCCCGTACTCGCTGGGTTTTTTGTGTGTTTTTGTTGTTGTTTTTTTTGCTCTTAGACTTTGAATCTGATCTGAAGATGATAGTCCTCAGATCTGGGCTAATATGGTGGCAGAGCAAAACCAGGAGATCGGTGTCTTCTCCAATGACCACAAGAGGATGATCAGTTGCACGTCTGATGGAAGTCTCAACAATCAGGAAATCTGCATCATTTTGGCTGTGAAGTGTTGGATGGCCATTTGCCAGAAGCATATCACTAAGCACAATGATAAATATCTTCCTTGTTCGCATGGTTTGCCGGGAATTATCCCTTTTCTGATGATAAAACCATGTCAGCATTGAAATTGACTGTAGTTCCAACAACACCTCCTTTTCCAATCTATCCAATACTTCTCTGGTAACTGATAGCGTCTCACCTTGAATCAAGTTGATAACATTCACGCTGTGTCGTGTGTAACTCGTCAGATTCGTACTGCTGAGCGTCTGTTTGAGCCATGGCATCCCTTTCTGATAAATTTTCGTCTGTAATGACAGCTGGTGACACTGGAAGGTACACAACAAATGATCTAGCTGTAATCATAGCATTCAAAACAGCATCAACCAGAATGTGACCTCTGAAAGCCCTTGCCATTGATTTTCCAGTCAGCATGTGTCCAACAGTATTGGGGGCACACACAACCTTAAGCACTTGCTGAAGTCCAGAACCCCACTTGATCCTACCTATACAGCCATGGAAATTCATTTGAGTGTGAAAGCCTCCCAGATGGAGAACAACTGATTTCAGGTCGCTATCTTCAGGCTCTTTCTGGACGATCAGCTGGGACTTCTACCAAAATGGTTGGTCAAACGTCAGCACAGGCTTGATTCCAAGACATCTGGCTTCAGCATACACAAACTGCAAAGTAGAGTAAATGCACCTCATACTACTTGGATTGAGATCAATCATCAGAAGGCAGAACATAGATGACCACCCAGGATGTTCTCCTCGGCTCAACGACTTGATGAAACCTGATCACCCTGGTCTTGGTGAACGCAAAGGCCAGGATAACTTCCACAGAAGGCCCTGTGTTGACTGGGGATTCTCACAATAGAAATCATGCAACTGAGTGTATCTGAAACAATCAAAGTCCTGTCTAGCAAGGTTGTAAAAATGGATGTTGATCTTCCTAACAGCTGTGACATCTTCAAGTGTTCCAGATATTCTTCGAATTGCTTGTTGCCTTCGTGTACCTGGGGTAATGACAGCAATTGTACCCATACCATGGAATGTACTAAACCCATCAAGAGTGCACACATTGTGATCAACATTATCAGCAACATATTGTATAATGTGACCTTTTGTTATGCCGGGAATGTCTGTTCCCTGGGTCAGTGCTGCAGATACTTTAAACTTCTTTACTTCAGAATGCGATATACAGAATCCAAGCTGGAACAAGATGTTAGTTAAAAACTGAGATGCAAACTGGTGGTACATTTGAACAGCTAGGCCAACTTGCAAAGGAGCCAGGAGCATTTTGGGTCTTGCAGCTTGTATGATGGCTTGGTCTATGGCAGCTATTTTCAGATCGTTCTCAATTCCACAGAAGATTGTTTTCAGGAACAACTGGAGTGAGTCAGAGACAAAATTTAAGTTCCCTGAGACAGACTTGATCTTATCCGATCCTGGCTACACATCCTTGATAGCAAAACTCCTTTTATATCACTTTCAATCAATTTTGTGGAAGTTTCGTATTAGGTTCAGTTTTTGTTGTTGTTGTTGGTTTTGTTTTGTTTTGTTTTTTGTTTTCTTCTTTGCATCTGAATCTTCTGTCTGTGGGGCGTCAAAGTGCTGTCTGTTCTAAGAGTTACCACAGAAATCTTTTTGCCTCTGCTTGATATCAATATATCTAACCCAAAATGTTCAATAAGTTTGTTTTTCATATGTTTTGTAGTGTATGCATCAACTCCATCCCCGCAAAACTCCTGCACTTTTGATACAAGATCAGACAATGTGGCTTGTTCATCATCATTCTCGTACAAATGTTGGCAGACTTTTAGAAAACCTTCCTGCCTAGCCTGTTGAGGATCTTCATAGAAAGTAGTTGGTTTTGTTTTCTTTGCATCGGTAAATCAATCAGAACTGTTTCTGTGTGTTCTGAAGCTGACACTGAAGGCATCATGGTACACAGCATCCCATGCAATGAGGTCTTCCCAACATGTTGACTGAATTCTGTCAGATACTGTTTTTGCCCAGCTGTCATCTCATTCCTTGCAAACACCTAGGATAGCTGCCTGAAATCCCTCGTGTGGTTTGGTTTTCTCTGGGAAGGCTTCATGTCCTTTTCTGTGAGTATTGACATCAGCAGTGGTGCCACAAAACAGTGAATCATTGGATCATGGGCAGGCTGAAAGGATCGTCTGGATGGCCTCGGGTCATCTCTACGAGGCGCTTTGTTTCTTCTCTAGATACATCCTTATTGCTTTGGCATTTGTGTAGTCAAGCTGGCATTTTCTATGTAATTTCTGTCCTTCAACAGTCACAATGTTAACATCACGCTGTGTGCTGCACCGATTGACAATCTTACATCCAGTCTCACCTAATTTTACTATTGGTTGACCATTGTCAAGGGATTCTTTTCAAATGACGCAGTTTGCTGTACATTCGGCTGCAAAATAAGACGAACGAAAGCTGTCACATCACACAGAATATAGAATAGTTTATTGCCTTGTTGATATACAAAAGCTGTTACATCACACGGAATACAGAATATTTTATTACCCTGTTGATAAACAAAAGCTGTTACATCACACAGAATACAGAAATCTTTATTGCCCTGTTGATAAACAAAAAAGGGCAGTTTAATGGGAGGCGTGGAGATGGAGTGCATTTTAAATGTTCAATAAAATACAGTGATACAGACTTTACAATATGTTATACTTCACACACACACACACACACACACACACACACACAAACACACACACACACACACACACACACAAAACCACCACCACCACCACCACCATCACCACCACACCATACCACACCACAAACACACACACACGCACACACACACACGCACACACACACATGTACGTTTATACAAGTCATCATCCAGAATAATAATCAAAGTTTTTCTTTTCCGTTTTTTTTAATTGACAAGGAAAACAGAGGCTGGGAAACTGAATTGATACCATAATTAATTAACTGATCAAGAAACATAGCTTCATCACATTTCAAATTCAAATTGATAAAGAAAACCAACAACAAAAACAACAAAACAGAAGATCAACAGCAAAGTAATTAGTCAAAATCATAAATAGCATGCGTACTTAATATTTTTATCATTATTATATCATTGATGCACACAGATAACTACATAAAAGTATTGTATGGCGAGCTAGGTCACGTGACCTTTGTGTTACAGAACAAAAATATTCAAGAAAACACAATACTCTTAACTCCTGTCCGGTTTTCTTGTACGGGGAGATCTGCCCTGGGATGTTGACTTGCTTGCTTTGCCATAGTTTTTCAGGCGTTGGACGCTTCTATTGGAGAGCAAATTTGACAATGGAAGGGTCCACACTTCATTAACATGCATTATCAGTTACACACACACACACACAACACACACACACACACACACGCACACACACACACGTGCTACGGATCATCCCTATAATGCCGCATGTCATTCAAGTTCAAGAAACATATTATTGAGAACTTCAGTATTGATCCCAATTAAAAAAAATCATAATAAACAAAAAATAAGCCTTTGCTTACCTGCAAATATTTGCTGCCAAACTTGCATTCAAACGGCCAAAACACTATTCCAAACGTGAAAAATGCAACCCGATCGTAGATCATTGTATGTCCGTGAAACGCGCTTCTGCCATAGTATCGGTATATCGCGGTAAACGTTACGTGAAGATGAGAGTTACGCTTTTCCCGGTAGCGGATGTAGCCGTTTACACGTCAACTTCAAGTGGCACCCAGGCCGCGAATTGTATGGTACGCCAGAGCGGTCATATCGCATACAAATCACAACGCTCGTAAATCTAATTTGTTAATTGTGACAATATACCAAACTTTCGTGTGTCCTAGGGTATTTTTCTTGTTTTTGGTTATTTTTTCCTAGCCTGTGAGAAGAAAAAAAATTCTGTTGCAGAGATTCCCATTGAAAAATTATATTTGGTAGACTATCAGCGCAACTGCTGGGTTGAGAACTGGCTTCAGTGCGCACCGCCGTGAGCGAACTCACGACAGTGCGACTGAATAAGTGAGGAGTACACCGATGGCAGGTTGTGTCGGCCCCGGTCACGGTTGAGGGTGGTTTTCCTTGCGGCGATGTAAACTGCCTCCTTTACTCCCCTCTGGAACCATCTTGCTTCTTTGTCAAGAACTTGCACACCGTCCTTTTCAAAGTGGTGTTGGGTGTGGGTCAGATGTTATGATTTCATTTTAGTCCTTTTCTCCCTTATTTGGTGTTTGTTTGCTTGTGATCTTGACAAAGGCCTGTCTTGTCTGCTTGTATCAAATACGCGTTCTTATTCTTTTTTCGTTTTCTTTTTTTTTCTGGTAAGTGTAGAAACATGTTAATTTGCCAGACGGTGGGGATACTATTTAGACAGAGAAAGCCCCCGGCATTCTCATGGGGGAATGTCTGAAGGTAAACACTGTTTGGGAAACAGTATCAATAGTAACATTGTACCAGCTGTGGTGTCAGACGTCTTATGTACGTCAGGGGACAAGAGTGGCACAATGGTTCAGACGTTCGCCTGCCAATAACTAAACTCGAGGTTCCACGGTTCATTTCACGTAGAGACCTCGACTTTTCTCCTCAGTTTGACCAAAAAACCAAAATGAACGTATAGTCCTTCGGAAGGGGAGGAAAAACGAGTCGGACCCGTATGTCTTCTGGCTGCGCACGCTAAAGATCCCACGGCAGTTAAAAATCATAGAGAACAGGGCATTGCCCGGCTGTCTAGGTATAAAATATTGGAGAGACAGGTTGATTTCCCAGGCCCCACCCCTTGAAGACAAATTAGTCTTCTTGTCTTTCTGAAGTCTTGGTTTAAAAAATGTGAATATAAATATAAACTGGAAGCGAGGGAGAGAGGATGGGCGCCACCCTTGTGATGCTGGCCCTGGGAAAAGTAGAGGTCTTTGCCACCTCACTCCCCTACGACCCAAGGGTTATGGAACTATCTAGGCAGGGCCTCAGGACCTGACCAGCTCATGGGTTTATGTGCAGGCTTAAGGCGTGTGCCGTGATCATTCTGGATCTTCTCCATCATCTGTAATGTTAGTGCATATGGAATTCATTCCGAGCGCAGAGGCGTCATCTTGAGAAATTGAAACTGAAACTTATAATACGTCTGCTGTATCATGACCTTTGACTCAAACCATACTGATCACTTGTCTTTCTTCGCAAAAGACAGCAGAAAACAAAAGACCATCAGAATAAAACATAATTATAGGAAGAACAGATAACTACAGGAAGAAACGAGCTCGCAGTAGGAGCCAATCGGAGCCAAAAAAAGCTCAAGACGAGTTTGACAAGCCGAATGTAATTCGAACACACAACCTTCCAGTCATCACACTGTTGCCGTAAACACCGCACCTTAGCCAGTGGTGGGCGAAAATAATCAGGAAGAAACTGTAAAATCCAATCAAGAATCCTCGTACAACACAGCGTGGAGTGTGGCAGACGAACAATAACAAATAATCAGACGACAAATTATTCACATGACGTTCCAGACTGATTGGCTTCACACAAAAAGGGCAGACGTGTAGGAAAACATTCTCCAAAGGGTGTGATCCATCGTCTGCGGTCAGTCATTCACAATTAGCATGTGGCTGCTGTACACACCTGCTCTTCTGTTCATTACGCTGCCAAAGATGTGAAATGGTTCCATAGTTGTCAACCCTAACGACAGTTAAGAGACACACGTGGTAAGGTATTGCTGCACTGCTGCTCTTTGTCGTTTTTATGCTGGCACTTACACGTGTCATTTTATTTCAGATTAAGGAAAAACTGAACTATTTCTTTGCACGCATGTGTGAACGAATTACTAGTAAAACTTTATAGACAGACAAATAGAGAAACAGACAGATAGACAGATAAATGAATAGATAGGCAGACAGATAGATAGAGAGAAAGCGACAGACAGGGACAGAGACAGAGACAGAGAGAAAGAATGACAGACAGATAGGCAGACAGACAAACAGATAGTAAGAGAGAGAGAGAGACAGACAGACAATCAGAGACAGAGACACAGACAGACAGAGAAAGAGAGACTGAGACAGAAATAGACAGAGAGACAGAGAGAGACAAACAGAGAGAGACGGACAGACAGAGAGGAAGAGGGACGGGGAGGGAGGGAGGGACACAGAGAGAAAGACAGAGAGACAGATAGACAGACAGAGAGATGCAGAGAATGACAGAGAGAAAGAGACAGACAGACAGACAGACAGAGAGACAGACAGACAGAGATGCAGAGAGAGAGACCGAGAGAAAGAAAACCAGGACAGACAGTGAGATATACATACAGACAGAGAGTGAAAGAGACAGACAAAGAGACAAAGACCGAGAGACAGTGAGAGACAGAGACAGAGAGTGACAGAGAGACAGAGACGCTTCTGGCTCCCGTGAGACTTCGATGAACTTGGGTTGGTGGTGTGTATTGTGAAGCCGGAATAGGCGGCCTGGGTTCAACACCACCACCAAGGCAACAGAAAGGTTGAAACATGTAAACGTTGTTGTCACAATGAGGAATTTCGGGTTTTATCACAGACACAAAGGAACACATTTATTAAAGTAAAAACTTTTCCGTCGTCTTTTTTCTTTGTGCTGCCTCAAACCCACTGATCTCACGCTGCTCGTTCTGGCTGTACACACCACAGCACCAGTCCATTCAGTTCATTCAGTCAATGTCCCAGCTATAGAAAGCCCTGGGGGAGTCAAGAGATGTTCAATGGAATTTAAGGATGTCTGTCGTGATTCATTTACTTAAGACAATTACCCACTAAGTCCCCTTCTAATGACTAATCAGGCAGTGGCGGAGACAGACACACAGATAGACAGAGACCCCACTCCCCCACCTTCACAGTAGAAAAACCACCACCGCCTAGGTCCTCCAACGACAGTCCCCATCAACCACTGACACCAAAAGACCCCAACTTGAATTCACCTCAGTCATGGAAGTGGTAGAGCAAACCCAAACCGAGGTCAACGTCAATATTATTTTTGTCTAAAGCCCAGCTGACTGTTTACATCCATAATTAGGGCTATAACCGTTTCAAAACATACGCAATATTTCAACAGGCCCCAAAAAAAGAAAAGAAAAGAAAGTACACACATCAATGCAGTCGAGCACATTATCTATGGAGATACCTCTGGTGTTGACCACTCCGTCCAATGTATCACATAGGAGATTTAAAAAGCATTTCTTCTTCTTCTTCTTGGCCTACGCTGCTACACAATCATCTAAGTCTGGGCGATGAATGCAGCCGTCTTTTCCAGCTCCTGTCTGCAGCCATGGAGTTTGGTTGTCAGCGGAGTGTCTGTCGGCCACACGTCCTGTCTTGCCACCTTGTGAAGGGGACATCTTTGGAGTATATGCTCCGTGGTTTGGTCTTCTTGACCGCAGGGACAGGTTGGGGAGGGCGCCAGCTTCAGTTTGCGGTACATGTGGCTGTTCAGCCTATTGTGACCAGTGCGCAACCTCACCAGGGCAACTTGCTGCTCTCTAGACAACAGGTGGTAGTCATCCCTGTTTCGTCTCGGCATGGAAAGCGCCCTGATGATGCTCCTCTTCTCACTGTTAGGTTGTTCTCTGGCTCCTTCCTTAGCAAGCATATCAGCTCGCTCATTCCCGGAGACTCCGCAGTGGGCTGGAATCCATTGCAGAACTGTTCTTCTAGTTGTGGCAACCTGGTGCAGAGCTCTAGACAGCATATCTGAATACGAATTAACCAATCACTAAAGACACCATAATATATATAAAAGGGGCCTAAATAACCTAAAATTGCTTCTGCGTGTCTTTATTTCTCAAGAGTCAAAAATGCACTTAAGACATTTACCCAATTATCAATCCTAAAAGAAAGTACTAAGACTTTATCGAACACATACAGGTGAATGGACCAGCAAGGCGGAAAATGATAGGAAGAAATGACAGAAAGCGAAGGAACAAGGCAGAAACTGAGTGACAGAAAAGAGGAAATTTCTAGCACAGAATTTCCAGAAGGTGAGGATACTATTCATACAGAAAGAGCCCCCGGCATCCCCATAGGGGGAGGGGGGGGGGAGGGGAGAAGTCACAACGAGATTAGGTCATGAGGGGCCACAGAATCTGGGTCAGTGTTCATGACGCTAAGATGACTGATGTTTTCATGATAATTAGGCCAGAATGATAATCATGATGCTATGGAGTTCCATCTAGGATCGAGACAACCTGACAGGGCTGTGTTCTAAGGTTACTATCATACTGTATCCTGGCGTCAACCAGGCCTGAGATATACAGACACGTGCAGTGCTGGTCAGGAATTTTAAGCAATACTCTCAATGACGCGTCCGTGAAGTGGGTGAGTCTAGACCGTGTGGTCCCAGTCTTACCAACCAGCCCGTAACACGTTTAACTCTTAGCAGGAGCTGGTCAGGACAGAACAAATCCCACATAAAATGTTTGGAATAATGAGGATTCGAACCCACGTTCTCCTGGTTAGTAGTCTGTTCAGTGACCACTTTACAACAGTGACTGCTTCAGTGTTTTACAAATTACTTTGTTTGTTGTTGTTGTTGTCGTTGTTGCTGTTGTTCTTTTGTTTGTTTTCTTGCATTCTTGCTGCTTAAAAATAAACAGCTAAACCTATCCGCTACCTCACCACCAAATAAATTTGTATAAAAAAAAAAGTAAAAAAAAAAAAACAGAAAAGAAATAATCCCACGAAAAACAAAAACAAACAAAAATTAAAGAACAATAACAAAACAAAAGTAAAAATCAACTTTGTTTATTTATATATGCTTTTTTCCCCCTCGAAATCAAAGGCAAGGTTCTTTTACGAAAAGGAGAACATGATTAAAGGAATCGAAAGGTATAATATTCTTTAATCCTTTGACTCCTGCATCCTATTTGCCAACTGCAAAAACTTAACCCTTTGACTCCCTCACCCTATCCCAGGAAACCGCTGGACAGGGTGAAGGAGTCAAAAGGTTGTTTTTGCTGTGTTAGCATGGTTCATCAACCTTG
>JAPXFY010000015.1:3222202-3237202 GCA_030674185.1 Monoplex corrugatus
CATATTACAGCCATGTCACCTCTATCAAGTGGACCAGACAGCTGAACACATTACAGCCATGTCACCTCTATAAACAGGACCAGACAGCTGAACACATATTGCAGCCATGTCACCTCTATCAAGTGGACCAGACATCTGAACACATATTACAGCCATGTCACCTCTATCAAAGGACCAGACAGCTCAACACATATCACAGCCATGTCACCTCTATCAAGTGGACCAGACATCTGAACACATATTACAGCCATGTCACCTCTATCAAGTGGACCAGACAGCTGAACACATATTACAGCCATGTCACCTCTATCAAGTGGACCAGACAGCTGTACACATATTACAGCCATGTCACCTCTATCAAGTGGACCACACAGCTGAACACATATTACAGCCATGTCACCTCTATCAAGTGGACCACACAGCTGAACACATATTACAGCCATGTCACCTCTATCAAGTGGACCAGACAGCTGAACACATATCACAGCCATGTCACCTCTATCAAGTGGACCAGACAGCTGAACACATATCACAGCCATGTCACCTCTATCAAGTGGATCGACAGGGACATGGCCGACTACAACACCTCTGACCACCAAGCTCCATGGCAACGGACAGGAAGTGAAGGAAAGTCACAACCATCGCCATATGTGATCTGACCATGCAGACTGTGAAAGCAGGAAGAAGAAGAATCCCAGGAAGCGAAAAAAGGGTCTTGTCTTATCCTACATTGATACTACCAGAACAACAATTATGTTCAGGTGGACAAAAACAGACCAGTTTAAGTAGGATAATCCAAGTTGAAACCCGCAGTCATTACCATGTGAAAATCTGACGCTAACCATGTAGCTTTTAAGGCTCGTATTTACTTTCACTTCAGGTTTGTATGGACAAGGTGACAGGCAGTCTTTCAACAACTTTCTGGGCTCTTTACAACGGCTAATTACTCACGTGACACACACACCAAGGCATAACAACAAGAACGGACACAGACAGACGAACACGCATACACACATATGCATACATACACAGAGAGGGAGGGAGGGAGAGGGAAAGAGAGAAAGAATTTCAGATTTCAGAGTCCAGTTCTTTTATTCAAAAACGGCCATAGCTCCACTGAGAAGGTGCTTAAAATCCGTTGCAAAATAAATAATCAATTACACCAAAGAACAAGATTAACAACTGACAACAACAACAACAATCCCCCAACTAGTCATTGGGACAATGCAATTTCCTTCACACGCTTTAAGCAGAAACAACTTGGAATTAATTTTCTAATCGAGTCATGGTGAGCTCAGCTTAATAATAAACACAGCTTAAACACAATTTGGATTTCTACATTATTTCGTGGGATACAGTTTGCTCGAAGATCATCAAAAACAGCAGAAGACAAGGTGTATCTCATCGGTTGAGGTTCAAGCAGCACAGAGTCTGATTTAGTACGTCCTTTATTACAAGTTTTGTTGAAATTTGGCACCACGACGTCCACTGCTGATAACATCTACAGCAAGTTCATGATAAGTAAAGGAAATAGCACAGGACCACACGGATCTCCTTGTTTAACCCCAGCCATACAATTAACATACTCTACTGAATAAGACCCACAACGAATACAACATTTAGCTGATCGACGCCTGCCTTTATAGGTTGAAGCAACTTGCCTTTCACACCAATCTTCAGCAAAATTAGCGAAAGCAAATTTTTACTGTTGAACGCCTTTCAAAATGAATGAAAGCAACATACAGTCTTTGATGACAAGAAAAACTGCTTCTGTACAAATAAAAGGAGAGTGAACATGACAGAAAGAAATAGAAAAGAGAGACAGACAGAGACAGAGTAAGAGAGACAGAGAGAGACAGACAGAGAAGAGATACACATATATAGAGACAGAGACAGAGACTAGAAACAAAAAGACAGACGGGCAAGTCGAACAGCCAAAGACTCATTGACTTACTGATTGATTGATCTGTCTGCCTGTATTTCAGAAAGGTAAAGGCAATGATGCAATCTGTGTGTGTGTATCTGTCTGTGTGGTGTGTGTCACTGTGTGTGTGTGTGTGAGAGAGAGAGAGAGAGAGAGAGAGGCAAGCAGGCAGGAGGCAGGCAGACAGACAGACAGACAGACACTGACAGAGACAAAGAAAGATTGATTGACTGGCTGACTGATTGACCCATCGATCGATCTGTGCTTTAGAATAGTTAAAGGCAATGAGAATGACGCAATGTGTGAGAGAGAGAGAGAGAGAGAGAGATGGAGGGAGAGAGACAGGGAGACAGAAAGAGAGAGAGGGGGGACAGAGGGAGTGAGAGAGACAGAGACAGGGAGAAAAACAGAGACAGACAGACAGATAGAGGCAGACAGACAGTACCGCCATACCACACAACCATCAGCACCCATCAGCACAGAGATATACAGACCACAAGCTCTCCAGACCGCCCCATCATCAAGATGTCTTCAGGACAATGTCAGCAGCACTGGATGCTTCTTGTGCATACATGTGTACCTAAGTGTCCGTAATTGTCGCTGAAATAAGGAGACAAAGTGGAGAGAGACAGACAGACAGAGAAACAGAGACAGAGAGACAGAGACAGACAGACAGACAGACAGATAGAGACAGAGACAGAGACAGAGACAGACAGAGAGACAAAGACAGACAAACAGAGAGACAGACACAGAGAGAGACACACAGAGAGACAGAGAGAGAGAAGGAGAGAGAGAGAGAGAGAGAGAAGGAGAGAAAGAGAGAGAGAGAGAAGGAGAGAAAGAAAGAGAGAGAGAGAGAGAAAGAGAGAAAGACAGACAGGCAGGCAGACAAAGAAGATGTGGTGTACGCGCGCAAGTGTGTGTGTGTGTGTGTGTGTGGTGTGTGTGTGTGTGTGTGTGTGTGTGTGTGTGTGTGTGTGTGTTGTGTGTGTGTACGTCTGTGATTGTGTGTGTATGTGTGTGTGGGGAGCGTATGCGTGTGCGTGTGTGTGTCTGTGTGTGTTTGTGTGTGTGTGTGTGTATGTGTGTGTGTGTGTGTGTGTGTGTGTGTGTGTGCGTGCGTGCGTCCGTGCGAGCGAGCGCGCGTATGTATGTATATATGTATGTATGTATGTATGTATGTATGTATACATGTATGCATGTATGTATACATGTATGTATGTATGTATGATGTATGTATGCATGCATGTATATGTGTGTATATGTGTGTGCTCGTGCGTGCGTGCGTGAGTGTGTGTGTGAGAGAGAGTGTTTCAGAGAGAGAGAGAGTGACTCAGACCCTTTACCACGATCGACAGAAAGCGGTCGAACATGATGAGAAAAACCAAGACAGAGAACTACTACTTTGAATTGCCACTGAGTGGACCAGCCGCCAGGACAGGATGGTCAGGTCAATAGCGACAACAGCGGCAACAAATAGCGGCACTTGTGTGCCATAAACACAGATTGAGCCAACAAGGGCTGAACAAAACGAATTAAAGTTAAGTTTACTTTCAATAGTGATCCTACAAAATGAGGATTTCAAATTTATTTTCACGTCGCTTTTCTGTTTGAAATGAAACATTAATAACAGCGGAGAGAGAAGAGAGAGACAACAAGAGAGAGACAGAGACAGAGACAGAGAGAGACAGAGGACACAGAGAGAGGTGAGTCGTGCGAGAGTGTGTGTGTGAGAGAGAGACAGAGACAGACAGACAGACAGAACAGACAGACACAGGATGTTTACACAAGAAAATTATTCTGAACTCATATTAAAGAAGTAACTTCCAATCAATTTTTGTCAGTAAAAATTTCAGAATCGTTGGTTCACAGTCCTGTTAATGCATTACTTTAAGTTTATGAAGTTTTGTACTTTAGAGTTAAATTTTCCATCACATTGTTGATGTTAAGTGTTAGTGTTAAGTTCTTGTTCCATTTTTCTATTTTCCACCTAACTTATGTCTATAACTCTGTCTCACTATGCCCCAAAACCAAACCGCCATCTTCATCCCACATACTATTTTTTTCTCGTCTAATATCACTCATAATGAAAAGACGTTAAATCAAGAACGAACAGGAAGCAAGAAAACAGAGCCTGAGAAGCCAGAAAACAGTGAGACAGACAGACAGACAGACAGAGACCATACAGACAGACAGAGAGACAGACAGAAACAGACAGACGAGACTGACAGACAGAGAGCCGAGGACAGAGACGAGAGAGGCAGACAGAGATACAGAGAGAAGAGAAAGAGAGACAGAGTGAGACAAAGGGAGGGAGAGAGAGACAGACAGACAGACAGACAGTGACAGAGTTACTGAGACAGAGACACAGAGAAAGAGAGAAAAGACAGACAAACAGAGAGACAGACACAGAGAGAGACAACACAGAGAGACAGAGAGAGAGAAGAGAAAAGAGAGAAGAGAGAGAGAGAGGAAGAAAGAGAGAGAGAGAGAGAGAGAGAAAGAGAGAAAGACAGACAGGTAGGCAGACAAAGAAGATGTGGTGTACGCGCGCAAGTGTGTGTGGTGTGTGGTGTGAGTGTGGTGTGTGTGTGTGTGTTGTGTGGTGTGTGTGTGTGTGTGTGTGTGTGTGTGTGCGTCTGTGATTGTGTGTGTATGTGTGTGTGTGAGCGTATGCGTGTGCGTGTGTGTGTCTGTGTGTGTTTGTGTGTGTGTGTCTGTGTGTGTGTGTGTGTGTGGTGTGTGTGTGTGTGAGTGTGTGTGTGAGTGTGTGTGCGCGCGCGCGCGCGTGTGTGTGTGTGTGTATGTGTGTGTGTGTGTGTGGTGTGTGTGTGTGTGTGTGTGTATGTGTGCGTGAGTGCGTCGTGCGAGCGAGCGCGCGTATGTATGTATGTATGTATGTATGTATGTATGTATGTATGTATGATGTATGTATGCATGTATGTATGTATACATGTATGTATGTATGTATGATGTATGTATGCATGCATGTATATGTGAGTGTATATGTGTGTGTCGTGCGTGCGTGCGTGAGTGTGTGTGAGAGAGTGTTTCAGAGAGAGAGGAGAGTGACTCAGACCCTTTACCACGATCGACAGAAAGCGGTCGAACATGATGAGAAAAACCAAGACAGAGAACTACTACTTTGAATTGCCATGAGTGGACCAGCCGCCAGGACAGGATGGTCAGGACAATAGCGACAACAGCGGCAACAAATAGCGGCACTTGTGTGCCATAAACACAGATTGAGCCAACAAGGGCTGAACAAAACGAATTAAAGTTAAGTTTACTTTCATAGTGATTCCTACAAAATGAGGATTTCAAAGTTATTTTCACGTCGCTTTTTTCTGTCTTGAAATGAACATTAATAACACAGCGAGAGAGAGAGAGACAGACAGACAAGAGAAGACAGAGACAGAGACAGAGACACAGAAGAGACAGAGACAGACAGAGACACAGAGAGAGTGTGTGTGTGCGAGAGTGTGTGTGTGACGAGAGAGACAAGAGACAGACAGATAGACAGACACAGACAGACAGACACAGGATGTTTACACAAGAAAATTATTCTGAAACTCATTTTAAAGAAGTAACTTCCGATCAATTTTTGTCAGTAAAAATTTCATAATCGTTGGTTCACAGTCCTGGTAATGCATTACTTTAAGTTTATGAAGTTTGTACTTTAGAGTTAAATTTTCCATACACATGTTGATGTTAAGTGTTAGTGTTAAGTTCTTGTTCCATTTTTCTATTTTCCCACCTACTTATGTCTATAACTCTGTCTCCTCTGTGCCCCAAAACCAACCCGCCCATCTCTCATCCCACATACTTTTTTTTTTTTTTCGTCTAATATCACTCATAATGAAAAGACGTTAAATCAAAGAACGAACAGGAACGCAGAAACAGAGCCTGAGACAGCCAGAAACAGTGAGACAGACAGACAGACAGACAGAGACATAGAGACAGACAGACAGAGAGACAGACAGAAACAGAACAGACAGACAGAGACTGACAGACAGAGAGCGAGAGACAGAGACAGAGAGAGACAGACAGATACAGAGACACAGAGAAAGAGACAGAGCGAGACAAAGGGAGGGAGAGAGACAGACAGACAGACAGACAGACAGAGACAGAGTTACTGAGACAGAGACACAGAGAAAGAGAAAACAAAGGGAGGGGAGAGAGAGACAGACAGAGAGACAGAGAGAAGTAATAGACAGAGAGACAGTGAGAGACACAGAGAGAGAAACAGAGACAGAGGGGACAGTGAGAGACAAAGACAGAGACAGTGAGAGACAGAGACAGAGAGAGACAGAGAGAGAGAAACAGACAGAGAGAGGGACAGGCCAGTATGGTGGTCTCTCCCTAGATAAATGTTGTCTGTCTGTATCAGTCAATATGTGTAATGTACATTTCATATTTACTGTCTGCGGGTTGCGTATGCAAATTTCTCTAAGGGAGAGAAATGAGTCCATACCCAGCCTTCTTGGAAGAATTATAATGTTTGACCCTACTGCTCTGTCTGAGAGAGGACAGGGGAGGGAGGGAGACACAGCGGAGAGAGACAGAGAGAGAGACTGACATGGACGCAAGGAGAGAGAGACAGCGAGAGAGAGACAGCGAGAGAGAGAGACTGACATTGAGAGAGCGAGAGAGAGAGAAAAGATAGAGAGAGACTGACATTGAGACAGCGAGAGAGAGATAGATAGAGAGACAGAGACACAGAGAGCCACAACAACACACCACACACACACACACACACAACAAACACACACACACACACAGCGAGAAGACAAACAGACAGACTGACAAGAGAGAGAGAGGCAGAGAGAGGGAGACAGAGTGAGAGCGAGAGAGAGACTGAGAGACAGGGAGAGACAGACAGACAGACAAAGAGAGAGAGAGGAGAGCGAAAGAAAGAGATAGAGAGACAGAAAAGACAAGAGAGAGGGGGGGAGAGAGACAGAGAGAGAGGGAGAGAGACAGACAGATTGACAGAGAGAGACAGACAAAAGAAGAGAAGAGAGAGAAGGAGAGGGGGAGAAAGACACACAGAGAAACAGAGACAGAGAGAGAACAGAGAGAGAGAGAGAGGGAGAGAGACAGAGAGGTGGGGGGGGGGGGAGAGAGAAAAACATCAGATATTTATTCAAAAAAAGCCAAACTATCCTAATGCATGATTTATTTGCATTTCAGAGAACACAATGAGCCTCTGACGACAAAATAAGCATGCTACATATCAGGACATCACAGCCTCCCTTATTCTGAATGATTCATTTAAGCAGATACAAAACCCACATCATTTTAACACAGTCAGGATGAGTTGAACTTATCCATCATCATCATTCATCTCATCATCATTCCATCAGCAGCAGCAGCAGCTGCAGCAGCATCACAGCTCACCATCACTCATTATCATCATCAGCATCAATGTCATCATCATCACCATCATCATCACACCACCATCATCATCATCATCATCATCACCACCATCATCAGCATCATCACCATCATCATCATCACCATCATCATCACCATCATCAACAGCAGCATCCATCATCATTCATCATCATCATCACCATCACCATCATCACATCAGCAGGCACCATCACCATCATCATCTCATACATCTCATCATCATCATCATGTGCCCTGCCGCATGGCGTTGGCGATCATGGCCCTCCATACGAATCTATCCCTTATCCATAAAAACAGATGTTAAATCGTTATATTGCTATTTGGTATTGTGGGATAATTTTCATTGAAGATAATCATTGAAGATAATCAAGAGCTAGACGTCAGAAGATAAAGTGTATCTCGTCTTTTTTGCGTGCATCTACACATATGTATATTGGACACACACACACACACACTACATTCCTTTAACTCAACTGATGACCTTTGAAAGTCGACGATAATAATGAACCTTGTCTTAATGTCGCTGTCACTGTCATTATTTTTGTTGGAAGCCCAGTCGACTGCGTAGAGCCACATCAGGGTTATAACTTTTATATAAACACTTCAACAAGGAAAAGAAAGGAAGATAAAATCAAGTACACAAATTAATACATTCGCGCACATAATCTAAGAAGATGCCTCCGGTGTTGACCACTCCTTCCAATTATCACACAATGGATTTTAAAAAACAAACCCCAATACAAATTTAAACATAACTAAGGACACAAACTTGAATAAAAACAAGCTTAAATTACCTAAAATTACTTCCGCATATCTGTTTTCCCTAGAACCAAAAAAATGCACTTAACAAATGTACCCAATTATCAATCCTAAGAGAAAGTACGCAACATTTTATCCAACACATACAGGTGAATGGACCAGCAAGGCAGAAAACAATAGGGAAGAAATGACAGAAAGCAAAGGAGCAAGGCAGAAACAAAAAGAGTGACAGAAAAGAGGAAATTTCCAGCACAGAATTTCCAGAAGGTGGGGATACTGTTTATACTGAGAACAGCCCCCGGCATCCCACGGAGGGAAATGTCGCTCTTTTTTTTTTTTAAATGACTATCCAGATCAGGGCTAGCGTTACAATGAGCACAGTGAGAATCCAGAGACAGATACATATCGTCACTTCCTATCGTCCGTACTTCGATCAATATTATAATCATATTCATTTCTTTTGTCACATGGATTTACCATGTGAAATTCGGGCTGCTCTCTGCCCTCTCAGAGCTCGTCGCCGCAGTGCGGCGCCAAACCCCACCCCACCCCTTGTTATTTTTGTTGTTGTTGTTGGTTGTTGTTTTTTACCAAGATTTCAGAAAGACGGGAACACTAATTGGTCTTCAAGTGCAGAAGGGGGAGGGGGGGGGGGGGGCTGGGAAATCCATTTCTGACATCTGCAATAAATTGTGACCTCCCACCACGAAATCAGTCTTAACTATCATTTTGGGCATTTTGATATATACATATCACTGGAAAGTGTACATTCTGCTGATTATTTTGGTACTTGAATAAAGCTTGTACTGAAAAAAATGTAGAAGTTATGCATGTTTAAAGTCATTAAGTTGTATGACGGACATTTTCAGAAAACGGCCTCTAAAGTTTTTGTGTGCTCTCCTACGCAATTTTCTTAAATTTCTTTATTTGGTGGCTTTGACCCAGTTTGTTTCTAATTTTCGCGGTCATTATCTGAAAGGTGCACCAAAGAGCTTTCCATCAGTATATTACATGTGCGGGTACTGCTCAGGTTACGGTTCATAATAAGAGACAAAAATAGGTTCTTTTGGTAGGAAATTGCGTTCTTTCTGCTGCGATCAGTGCATTAAAATACCGTTTTAAATTGATTAATAATATTTTTTCAAGAAAAAAAATTATGTGGGGGATAGATTATAGTCTACAGAAATCAATTTTGAGAAAAAGTCAAAACACCCAGGATAGACCTACAGTCACCTTTTCAGCTCCTAGTGCCGTTCGACTGACTGCGAGTTAAGACTGATTTCATGGTGGGAGGTCACAATTAATCTTTACTGTCATGTAGCATTCCAGTAAATTGATTCTGACAGCCATCTTCTTGGAAAAGCAAAACATGACTAAAACCCACATTCGCTCAGGCCTTGCGTACACAGATTAACTGTAATAATAATGATGATAATGATGATAATAGTAATTGTAATAATAATAATGATAATAATAATAATAACGATAATAATGATAATTACAGAGTTTATATGGCACCAAATAATAATAATAATATAATAACGATAATAATGATAACAATAATAATTACAGTATTTAATGGCACAAATGTTGACAATTCAAATCAAGGCACACCCACACATCAGACATCCGCACGCGATCAACGTAGCCCACCTTACAACACGAAAAAAAAAGCGGTTGAAGAATTGAGACACAGTTTTTTTTCCTTTCGGGTTTGAATAAAAATCATGTTATAGTTTTAGGTAATCTAAAATGTCCCATGTGCAGTAGCTTCAACATGCATTGTACAGCTGAATGAACAAAGAGACAAAGACAGACAGAGAGATTGGCAGACAGACACTGAGTTGGATACACATAGAGACAGAGAGACAGACTGACGGACAGAAGAGAAAAGAGAGAGGACAGAAAGAGAGAGAGAGAGGCAGACAGGCTGGTAGAGAGAGAGAGAGAGAGAAGACAGACAGACAGACAGACAGAGACGAGAGCAGAGACAGAGAGAGACACAGAGAGACACAGAGACAGACTTAGAGAGACAGACAGAAAGAGGAGAGAAAAAGAGAGAGACAGAGAGAGAGAGGAGACAGAGAGAGAGAGAGAGCGAGAGAGACAGAGAGGCAGACAGACAGAGCAGACGACAGACAGAGAGAAAGAGAGGGGAGAGAGACAGACAGACAGACAGAGAGACAGAGACAGTCAGAAGAGAGAGAGAGAGACAGAGAGAGGGGAGGAGAGAGACAGAGACAGAGGACAGAGAGAGACAAACAGACAGAGAGACAGACAGAAACAGAGAGAGAGAGACAGAGAGAGAGACAAGACAGACAGACAGAGAAAGAGAGAGTGCAAAGAGATCCCAAAGCCCTCACAGACTGACAAATGACGACATCCATTTCCCTCAGCAGTGAATGCATGTTCCATTGGGCAGCAGGGCCAGAGGTGTTGTCTGTGGGTAGGCAGTTGTGGGGGACATCTAGACCATCTTTACACAGTTAGCTGAGAGATTTTCCACGTACAGACAGGGACAGAGAAGGAGGGGGAGAGGAGAGAGAAGAGAGAGACGAAGAGCAGAGAAAAGATGGAAATGGAGGAGGAGGGGGAGAGAGGACAAAGAGAAGACGGAGGCAGATGACAGAGAAGAGAGGAAGATGGACACGAGGAGCAGGCGGAGAGAAGAGAGACAACAGAGACAGAGACAGAGAAGAGACAAGAGAAATTGAAAGAAGCGAGAGAAGAGCACACACAAAGAGAGATAGCATTAGAGAGACGAAGAGAAGAGAAAGAAGAACAGGAACAAAAACACACTACCACACCACACACACACACACACACACACACACAGAGTGTGTGTGTGTGTGTGTGTGTGTGTGTGTGTGTGTGTGTGTGTGTGTGTGTGTGTGTGTGTGTGTGTGTGTGTGTGTGTGTGGTGTGTGTGTAGGGGACATCTAGACCATCTTTACAAAGTTTGCTGAGAGATTTTCCACGTAGAGACACAGTATGTTAACAACATACCGTATTCTAAATGACCAATATTGCTCTGAAAGTGCCCAGTAATGACCGACGTTACGAAACACATATTCATCCACACTTCAAAACTTTGTACTAGGATCAATGAGAAATTGCGTACAACTGAGAGACAGACAGACTGATGAATACCGAAGAGAGAGAGAGGGGGGGGGCTGGAACCAGAGAGAGAGAGAGAGAGAGAGGAGACAGACAGACAGACAGACACAGAGAGGGAAAGACATACGGAGATAGATACAGAGACAGGAGAAGACAGAGACAGACAGAGACAGACAGAGTGAGTAAGAAAGACAGAGAGAGACACACACACACACACAAAATACAGAGACAGAGAGAGGAAGAGAGAGAGAGAGAGTGAGAGACACAGACAAAGTGAGTAAGAAAAGAGAGAGAGAGAAAGAGGGAGGTGGAGTGATGGAGAGAGACAGAAATATAGAGAGATGGATGGTTACTTCATGTCACAAACCATACATAGTATGTGGACAAAATACGGCATTTAAGTGACCAATATTGCTCTGAAAGTGCCCAGTAATGACCGACGTTACGAAACACCTGTTTCTCCACACTTCAAAACTTTGTACAAGGACAATGAGAAATTGCACAGCTGAGCGAGAGAGAGAGAGAGAGAGAGAGAGAGAGAGAGAGAGAGAGAGAGAGACAAAGATGGATGGCGAAAAGAGAGACAGACAGACAGAGAGGACACAGAGAGAGACAGATGGAAAGATAGAGAGAGGGAGGGAGGGAGAGAGGACAAAACAGAAACGGAGAGAGAGAAGAAAGAGAGAGAGCAAGCGAGAGAAGACACACACAAAGAGAGAGAGAAAGAGAGAGAAGAGAAGAGAGAGCATTAGAGAGACTGAAAAAGAGAAAGAGAGAGTGAAAAACAGACAGGAAGACAGCGAGACAGAGAGACAAACACACAAACATACAGGGAGAAACAGACAGAAGACAGACAGACAGACACAGGGATACACAGACAGACACAGGGATACACAGACAGACACAGGGATACACAGGCAGACACAGGGATACACAGACAGACACAGGGATACACAGACACAGGGATACACAGACAGAGACAGACAGACAGACGCAGGAATACACAGACAGACAGACACAGAGTAAGTGAGAAAAAGAGAGAGAGAAAGAGGAAGATGGAGTGATGGATAGAGACAGAAACAGAGAGGATGGATGTTACTTCATGTCACAAACCATACATACTAATATATATGTGAAAATCATACAGAATTCTAAATAACACCAATACTGCTCTGAAAGTGTCCGGTAATGACCGACGTTACGAAACTCCAGTTTCTCCACACTTCAAAACTTTGTACAAGGACCATGAGAAACTGCGTACAACTGAGAGACAGACAGACTGATGGATACTGGAGAGACAGAGGGGGGGGGGGGACAAAGACAGAAAGAGAGAAAACTATAGAGAAAGATACAGGGAGAGAAAGAGACAGAGACTGAGAGAGAGACAGAGACAGAGAGAGGAAGTGATAGAGAGAGAAACAAACATACAGAAGAGAGAGAGAGAGAGAGAGAGAGAAACACAAATATACAGAGACAGAGAGAGAGAGAGAGAGAGAGAGAGATAGGGTGGGTATGAAGACAGACATACAGAGACAGACAGAAAGAAAGATACACAGAAAGATACAGAAAGAGAAAGAGAGAGAAAAAAAACTCAAAAACACAGACAGACAGAGAGACGGAGGGTGGGAATGAATAGAGAGACAGAGACAGAGAGACGGACAGGGAGAGAGAGAGAGAGGGGGGTGGGGAGAAAAGGAGTGGGAGACAGGGCAAAGAGCGGGAGAGAGGGAGGGTGCGAGAGATGGATCATGTATATAATGGCTACTGCCCACCACGAAATTTATTCATTTATCTATTTATTTATCTATTCATTATTTATTTATTATCTATTCATTTATCTATTTATTTATTTATCTATCTATTCATTTATCTATTTATTTATTTATCTATTCATTTATCTATTTATTTATCTATTCATTTATTTATTTATTTAGCCCAAAGATTGTAACCCACAACAGACATCTGCCCGCCACCCCCTCCCAGCCCCTTGTCAAACCAGACACAACACTGTCTACTCACGGTGTCATCGCTGAAACACGTGCGTTTTGCACGACCATCCCGTGCGCACCTTTGGCTAATTTCACCGGTGTCCAATTGGAATAGTCCTACCCGTACAGAATGTCACTCGGAGAATTCCCGTTTCCAAGTCTTTGTCTTTTCTACACTGAGTCTCCGGCCTCATCACATCACCAGGGCAGTTTTGTTCTCAATTCTTAATCTTCTCTTTCACTATCACATTCGAAGTTTAATCTCTAAGATAGGATGAAACAGACCGTCTTCTGTGGCACATCCACAGACCTGAACAGCTTCTCCCACAGACTCAGGATGTCGGCCACATCTGCTCCCCAGTGACCGGTAGATCTCGCAGTCCTGAAAAATTTGTTTCGAGTTGGGTCCAGGCTTTTGTTCACGTCTCCATAGTGCCACAATAAACAAAAAAATCACCGGGGTACAAAATCCACCAGGCACAAAAATTCAACAACGACACCGGCTGTCACGGTCTTGATTTTTTTTTTCAACGGTTCTTGAAACAAACCTCAACATGGCGATTTTGTCACCTTATCCACTTCGACAATGAACGCGATGAATACGAGATCAAAGCACAACAACATACCTGGACATCAGCATTTTCAGACAGTTGGTAACTTAACGTGAGTAAGTAGTCTGTGGTTGGTCAGTAAACCCTCACCCCCTCTCATTCTGGTGTTATTCGCTGTCAAAACGGACCACGGACCCTCTGAGCTCATTTTCCAGAGTCTCGCGAGACAGAGAGAAAGTGAGATGGCGGGGGGGGGGGGGGGGAAGAGAGGGGTGGGAGGGGGAGAGAGAGAGAAACAAACAGAGAGACTGTGTGTGAGAGAGAGAAAGAGACAGAGACAGAGAGAGAAAGAGAGAGAGAGAGTGCAAACAGATATATAACGCCGTCACAGACGGTCAAGTAGGGACGTCACTTGCCTTTAGCACTGAATGTGTCAATCCCGCTCTGCTATGAGACATTAGTGTGTGGTGGAGGGGGGGGGGAGCATCAATTTCTCTCAGAACCGGGTGTGTGTGTGTGTGTGTGCGTGTGTGTGTGTATGTGTGTGCGTGTGTGTGTGTATGTGTGTTTGTGTGTGTGTGTGTGTGTGTGTGCGCGCGTGTGTATGTGTGTGCGTGTGTTTGTGTGTGTTTGTCTGTTGTGTGTGTAAGGGGAAGCAGCAATTTCCTTCTAAACTGAATATAAGATGGATGTGTGTGTGTGTGTGTGTGTGTGTGTGTGTGTGTGTGTGTGTGTGTGGTGTGTGTGTGTGTGTGAGTGAGTCAGAGAGTGTGTGTATGTATGTATGTATGTATGTATGTATGTATGTATGTATGAATGTATGAGACTGAATGAGTGAGTGTGTGAGTGAGTGCATGTGTGTGTGTGTGTGTGTGTGTGTCTGCCTGTGTGGTGTGTGTGTGTGTCTGCCTCTGTGTGTGTGTGTGTGTGTGTGTGTTTGTGTGCGTGTGTGTGTGTGTGTGTCTGCCTGTGTGTGTGTGTGAGTGAGTGAGTGAGAGTGTGTGTGTGTGTCTGTCTGCGTGTGTGTGTGTCTGCCTGTGTGTGTGTGTGTCTGCCTGTGTGTGTGTGTGTGTGTGTGTGTGCCTCTGTGTGTGTATTTGTGTGTGTGTGCGCGTGCGTGCGTGGGTGTGTGTGTGTGTGTGTGTGTGTCTGCCTGTGTGTGTGTGTCTGCCTCGTGTGTGTGTGATGAGTGAGTGAGTGAGTGGTGTGCGTGCGTGCGTGCGTGCGTGGGTGTGTGTGTGTGTGT
>JAPXFY010000015.1:3254702-3257202 GCA_030674185.1 Monoplex corrugatus
TTTTCCATGTCTTGTCTTTGTCAATAATTTACTTACAAAATCATCATCATCATCATCATCATTATCATCATCATCAGGTGCCCTGCCGCATGGCGTTGGCGATCATGGACTTCCATCTGTCTCTATCTCTCGTTGCACCTAGCATCTCCCCCACCCTCCTTGTCCCCAGCCACTCTGCAAGTTCGTCCAGCATTTTCTCCCTGGGTCTACCCGGTGCTCTTTCCCTCCAGCTTTCCCGTTGTGACCAGGTGATCCAAATCCCCCTTCCTCATAAAATGGCCTATAAATGTTGCCTGTCTTGCAAAATGTGAGATCAATATCAGCCAATGAATTAGAAAGCTCATAATCAACTGGTCAAGAAGATGTATATCATTAAATCTTTTTATTGCTTGAACATGATACAGATGAGACAGTATTAGTTGTTATAATTCCGTTGCTTGTTGCTGTTATTGTTGTTGTTGTTGCTGTTCGCCTTTCTCTTCTTCTGCTATTTTGTTGTTGTTGTTGTTGTTGTTGTCATTTTGTTTCTTTTCCTCATTTTCCTTTTCTTTCTTTTTGTTTTCTTCTTCTTCATTTAATTCTACTATTTCCCCTTTTTCTCCTTGTTTCTGTCTAATTTCTTACTTTTCTTTTTTTCATTCTTTTTCTTAAATATCTGAATTGATTTCAAATTCAAAACAAAGACACAGTACATACTCAAACCCAGACACATACACACGGACACACACACACACACACACACACACACACACACACACACACACACACACACACACACACATACACACACACACAGACACACACACACACACACAGACACACACACACAGAGACATAACACACACAAACACAAACACACACACATACACACATATACACATACGCAGACACACACACACACACACACACACACACACACACACACACACACAAACACACACACACAATGGTTAAAACACTTTCAAGATCAGGACGACAAGTGGATAATTGGAGGTGATTTTAATGCACATGCCCCATTTTGGGAAAAGTATTGTACAAACATAACAAGCAACAGATTGATTGAAAATATTGTAGATTCCAATTTATATTTACTTAACAACGGACACGTTACCCGGATCCCCGATATACCAACCCACAGACCCACAGCTATCGACCTTACTTTAATCTCACCATCCCTAGCCCCAAACGCCACATGGCAAACAGAGGATGACTTGTTGGGATCAGATCACATCCCCATACGTCTTACCCTAAACCATACTACAGAAATAGACGCCATACCACAAGATAGTTTACCCAAGTTTAATTATAAAAACGCTGACTGGATCAGTTTTAAGGCAATCCTTGAAAAGACAAGAACAGATCTATCTGAAGCAATGAACATAAACGAAACGTACGAAGTTTTCTGTAACTCACTCTTAAGGGCTGCTAACATTTCAATTCCAAAACTTACAGTGTCAAAAATAGGAAAACATTATGGAAATGTCTGGTGGAATGAGGACTGTCAAAAGGCAGTGAACGAAAAGAAAGAAAAATACAAAATTTATTTAGCAAACAGGTCACCTGAAAATCATACAGCGATGAAAAGTGCCAACATTAAGTGTAACAGAATCATAGAGCAAGCCAAAGAACAACACTGGACATCTTTTTGTAAATGTGAAGTAAATAACCACAAAGACACGATAAAGATTTGGGAAAAACTAAAATTAATGAAAAACGGGATTAAGTTGCCATCAATTCCAGTAAAGCTAGAAAATAACCCTATTCCTAGCTCATTGGAAAAAGCAGAAGCTTTTGCAGACGTATTTGCTGAGGCCTGTCGTGTAGAAGGACTCCCTGTCTCTGATAGAAATTATAGGGAACGAGATGAAAAGAAAGATGTATATAAGGACCCTGCCTCTGACAATACTCACTACATAAATGCATCACTCACACTTCAAGAATTAAAAGATGCCATTCAGTCCCTTCCAAGTAAAAAAACGTCAGTTGGACTAGATGCAATTTCCAATGAGATGCTGAAAAATTTACCAGAAAATTTTATAATCTTGCTACATGACATATTTCAAAAATGCTGGAATAGTGGGATAATGCCTAACAACTGGAAAGAAACAATAGTGGTTCCTGTATTAAAACCAGGTAAATGTAATACCGATTTGAAAAACTACAGGCCAATTGCATTAACATCACATGTATGTAAACTAATGGAGAAAATAATCTTAAAGAGACTGATGCACTATTGTGAAAAGAATAAAATAATACCAGTAAATCAGGCAGGATTTCGAAAAGGCAGGTCACCAGTAGAGATCCTAACAAAGCTAACTACTAATATAAAACAACAATTTGCAAGACGTCAATGTGTTTTAGCTACATTTTTTGATATAACGAAAGCATACGATCAAGTGTGGCACTCCCGATTGTTATTCAAATTTAAAAGTATTGGGCTGACAGGTCACATTTTTGGCTATGTTAAGTGTTTCTTAGAAAATAGAGTATTTCAAACGAG
>JAPXFY010000015.1:3264702-3267202 GCA_030674185.1 Monoplex corrugatus
TCGTCTGATGAGCATTGACCACGTGGATGGCGAAACACAAGACAGACGAAAACGACGTTGACAAATTTGACCGCTGAAGAATCTTTCTCGCACAGTCTGCATCGGTTGTAGGGATGGACGGACGGACGGATGGATGGATGGGTGTGGATGGATGGATGGATGGATGGATGGATGGGTGGATAGTTGAATGGATGGATGGATGGATGGATGGACGGATGGATGGACGGATGGGTGGATAGTTGAATGGATGGATGGATGGATGGATGTGGATGGATGGATGGATGGATGGATGATGGGTGGATAGTTGAATGGATGGATGGATGGACGGATGGGTGGATGGATGGACTTTCACACCGACCCGACGGATGAAGTGGAAACACCGGTCCTTTATTACCAGGTGTGGGTCTTCATTAGTGTAGAACAGTTTGTACAGTAAAGGAGAAGAACAACTCCGATTTCAGACCTGGGTAGATGGAGCTCATAATCCCGGTCAAGCAATCCTTCTAGAAGAAGGAAAACTCAGACCCCAAACCCTCAGCCAACTCATTCCGGGCCAGCGAGGCGGGGTAAGGCACAATACCTCCACGACCTCTAATATGCCAAAGTCCTCCAAAAAAAAGGAACAGAGGTCGCCAGATAACCAGATGGCAAGACAATGTAGAAAAGTTCGAAAAACAGTGGACCAGAACGGCAGTTAACGGCAACAATGGCGTGCAATCAGGAAGCTTTTGTCCAACAACGGACCCCAAACAAGCTAAAGTGAAGTGAAGTGAAGTGAAGCCGGTCTTCACGTAGAACAAAAGACTGATTCTGGAGACACATGTTCCACAGACACTGCATGGGAAGGATCCTGTGGCCTTGGGTTCTGCTTCCGCCTGTCCCTGTTCTGTTGACTATCAGCTGTTGTGTGTTGTCCACATATGACTGTGCCCTGTGTGCACTGCTGTCACCAGCTGTTGTGTGCTGTTGACATGTGACTGTGCCCTGTGTGCACTGCTGTCACCAGCTGTTGTGTGCTGTTGACATGTGACTGTGTGCCCTGTGTGCACTGCTATCACCAGCTGTTGTGTGCTGTTGACATGTGACTGTGCCCTGTGTGCACTGCTGTCACCAGCTGTTGTGTGCTGTTGACATGTGACTGTGCCCTGTGTGCACAGCTTTCACCAGCTGTTGTGTGCTGTTGACATGTGACAGTGCCCTGTGTGCACTGCTGTCACCAGCTGTTGTGTGCTGTTGACATGTGACTGTGCCCTGTGTGCACTGCTGTCACCAGCTGTTGTGTGCTGTTGACATGTGACTGTGCCCTGTGTGCACTGCTGTCACCAGCTGTTGTGTGCTGTTTACATGTGACTGTGCCCTGTGTGCACTGCTGTCACCAGCTGTTGTGTGCTGTTGACATGTGACTGTGCCCTGTGTGCACTGCTGTCACCAGCTGTTGTGTGCTGTTGACATGTGACTGTGTCCTATGTGCACTGCTGTCACCAGCTGTTGTGTGCTGTTGACATGTGACTGTGCCCTGTGTGCACTGCTGTCACCAGCTGTTGTGTGCTGTTGACATGTGACTGTGCCCTGTGTGCACTGCTGTCACCAGCTTACTGTGTTGTGGGCAATGTCTTCCCTGTTGGTGGTGTTGATGCCACAGCTGATGAGGTTGGCCTTCAGAGTGTCCTTGTATCACTTTAGTGGTCTTCCCTGGTCATGGTGTCCTTGTATCACTTAGTGGTCTTCCCTGGTCATGGTGTCCTTGTATCACTGTAGTGGTCTTCCCTGGTCACATGGTGTCCTTGTATCATTTTAGTGGTCTTCCCTGGTCATGGTGTCCTTGTATCACTGTAGTGGTCTTCCCTGGTCATGGTGTCCTTGTATCACTGTAGTGGTCTTCCCTGGTCATGGTGTCCTTGTATCGCTTTAGTTGTCTTCCCTGGTCATGGTGTCCTTGTATCACTTTAGTGGTCTTCCCTGGTCATGGTGTCCTTGTATCACTGTAGTGGTCTTCCCTGGTCATGGTGTCCTTGTATCACTGTAGTGGTCTTCCCTGGTCATGGTGTCCTTGTATCGCTTTAGTTGTCTTCCCTGGTCATGGTGTCCTTGTATCACTGTAGTGGTCTTCCCTGGTCATGGTGTCCTTGTATCACTGTAGTGGTCTCCCTGGTCATGGTGTCCTTGTATCACTTAGTGGTCTTCCCTGGTCATGGTGTCCTTGTATCACTTTAGTGTCTTCCCTGGTCATGGTGTCCTTGTATCACTTGGTGGTCATCCCTGGTCATGGTGTCCTTGTATCGCTTTAGTGGTCTTCCCTGGTCATGGTGTCCTTGTATCACTGTAGTGGTCTTCCCTGGTCATGGTGTCCTTGTATCACTGTAGTGGTCTTCCCTGGTCATGGTGTCCTTGTATCACTTTAGTGGTCTTCCCTGGTCATGGTGTCCTTGCTTCAGCTGTGGTGTACAGGAACACCTTAGGGCTGTGGTTGACTTCTACAATTATGGACAACGTGTCTGTC
>JAPXFY010000015.1:3279702-3282202 GCA_030674185.1 Monoplex corrugatus
AATGTTGGTGAATGGAAACCGCGGTACAGCGAGACAATGACAATGTGTGGTATGTATAAAAAGTCACACAATTACACGTAACGGAATTTCAGCACAGAAAACGTCAAAAGTCCAGAGATAAGACGAGTGTAGAAGAAGACGTAGAAATGACGCGTAAGCATATAGATGGAAAAGGCCGTAGATGAAGGCAGGTAGTAAATGATAGAAATGTGGTCAGCACCAAATATCAACTGACGCACACTGGATTCTGACTGAACAAACTCTCACAGGTCCAGAAGCGAAGCAGGAACCACGCTGGCGCAGAGGGAAACATAGAAGTAGAAGAAGTTGCTGTAATGGTGACCATGTACGTGACTGGACCCACCCTAGATGCACACCCAATTGATGTCAGTGGTCAGTGTAGTCAAAACCAATCACACATTTACCACAAAGTCCCAATACCAAAACCTGGAATCTCTACACGAAGAAGACATTCAGCGCAGACGAAATTGCAGAGAAAAAAAATGTAAACCAAAGTGAAAAACCAGATAAACTGTAAAAAGTCATCACTGGTTTATCAAAAATTGATAAAATCTCACCGAAGGTGAAAAAAAAAACACCCTCAACTCCAGCCTCAATACTCACTAAGTTGACTGCACAACGACGAACCAGTGGAGAAAGTAATTATGAAAATAAGGAATCAACACAAGCACAATAAACCACAATTAACGAAGATGCAAATGCAAAAATGTAAGTATGATTACTAACTCAACAGAAAACTACACCAGAAAAAAAAAGAATCCAGACAAAATGTACATCAGTCTTAAAACTGTAGGTTGTCAGATAAATCAAAAGACAGCAAAAGTCACCAGACGAATCAAAAGACGACAAAAGTCAGCCAGAGAATGATAACGATGAAGATGGAAGTTTCAATCATTACGGAAAGCGGATTCAAACCTCAACCGATGAAGTTGAAAGCGCTGAGCACAATGAGCAAGATGGCTAGCTAGCTAGCGACAAACCCACGGAAGCCAGCAGCAATTCACCACCGTCACCCGCAAAGTAGTAAGCAAGCAAGCGAGCAAGCGAGCTGAGCAATTGAATCCGGTGGACAGTCTACAAGCCCATCCAGTCTATCTCTCTCTCTCACACACACACACGCACGCAAGCACGCACGCACACACGCACGAGACACACGTCTCTTACTGTGGCGCTGTTAGCACGTGCAGAATGCCACAACCCATCGCGTGACAGGTACGGACACACACACACAGACACAGACACACGCAACACACACACACACACACACACACACACACACACACACACACACACACACACACACACACACACACACACACACACTCACACATCACTCACACACACACACCACTCACTCACACACTACACACACATCACACACACCACCACACTCACACACACACACACTCACACACACACCTCACTCACTCACACACACACACACCACCACACACACTCACTCACTCACTCACACACACACACACACTACACACACACTCACACACTCACACCACACACACACACACACACACACACACACACACACACTCACACACACACACACACACACACACACACACACACACACCACACACACACACACCACACACTCACTTACACACCATAGTGCTGGCATTCCTTGTACCTTTCGTGATATACAATCAGGCAAGGCTCTTCTTTACTTACAGTACTAAGTAATACGGAGCGGGGGCGGGTGGGGGTGGGGGGGCGGGAGAGGAGGTGGTAGTGAGGGGGGAGGGAGAGTGTCTTACTTATGGGGGACCCTAAGTGGTTACTTCGAAAAGTGCAGGAAACACAGACACAGACACAGACACACGCACATATACGCACGAATATGTAGAATATACACACGCGCACGGGCGCACAAACACAGCACGCACACACACACACACACACACACACACACACACACACACACACACACACACACACACACACCACACACACACACACACACACACACACACACACACACACACACACACACAGGGGAAAGGAGGGAGATACAGACAGACAGACAGACAGACAGACAGAGAGAACAAACTCAAGAAAAAGAACACAGCTTTATGGTTGAGGTAACTGATTGAGCACATTGACCCTATCCATCACCGACACAAAGTTAACCCTTTGACACCCTCACACTGTCCACCAGCTTCCTGTTTCGCTGTCATGGTTGACAGAGCACGATGATAACGGATAGGCAGAAGGAGTCAAAGGGTTAACACTTCTGTATATCAAGCCATCGCCCACGTAGAGAGAGAGAGAGAGAGACAGAGAGAGAGAGAGACAGTCGGACAGACAGACAGACTGACAGACAGAGACAGAGAGACAGAGAGAGAGACAGAGAGAGAGAGAGACAGAGACAGAGAGACAGAGAACGAAAGAGCGAGACAGACAGAGAGACACAGAGACAGAGACAGAGAGACAGAGACAGAGAGACAGAGAACGAAAAATCGAG
>JAPXFY010000015.1:3294702-3297202 GCA_030674185.1 Monoplex corrugatus
TTCATGATTGTGAAAAATGGTCTAATTTCGTGACACCTTCATGATTGTGAAAAATGTCTCAAATTTCGTGACACCTTCATGATTGTGAAAAATGTCTCAAATTAGTAACACCTTCATGATTGTGAAAAATGTCTCAAATTTCGTGACACCTTCATGATGGTGAAAAGAGGTCTGATATTATGGGATGGCACCATGATCATGAAGATGGTTTCAGACTGTCTCAGCCCTTTGTACCTGCTGTCATTGTGACTTCAGTTTCCACGTCCTCTGTCATTGCAGCGTGTGAGGTAACAAGACTCCAAGGTTCTTTACACTATCAGTTACCCTGCTGTAGTGATTGATTTAACGTAACGGACTACCGACTGGAAGGTTGACAAGAGAGAGAGAGGAGAGAGAGAGAGAGAGAGAGAGGAGAGAGAGAGGGAGAGAAGAGAGAGAGAGGAGAGAAGAGAGAGAGAAGAGGAGAGGGAGGAGGAGAGAGAGAGGGGGAGGAGAGAGAGAGAGAAAAGAGAGAGAGAGAAAGAGAGAGAGAAAGACAGAGGCAGACAGATAGACAGAAGACAGACAGACAGAGAGAGAGAGACAGACTAGACAGACAGACAGAAAAAAGAGATAGATAGACAGAGAGACAGAGAGAGAGTGAGGGAGATCAGAGAGAGAACACAGAGACAGAAAGAGAGAGGGAGAGAGAGAGAGGGAGAGAGAGAGACGGAGAGATGGAGAAGAGAGAGGAGAGGAGAGAGAGAGAGAGAGAGAGAGAGAGAGAGAGAGAGAGAGAGAGAGAGGAGAGAAGAGAGAGAAGAGGAGGGAGAGAAGAGAGAAAGAAGAGAGAGAAGAAGAGAAGAGAGAGAAAAGAGAGAAGAGAAGAAGAAGAAGAAGAAGAGAAGAAGAAGAAGAAGAAGAAGAAGAAGAAGAAGAAGAAGAAGAAGAAGAAGAAGAAGAAGAAGAAGAAGAAGAAGAAGAAGAAGAAGAAGAAGAAGAAGAAAAACAAGAAGAAGCAAGAAAAACAAGAAGAAAAGAAGAAGAAGAAGAAGAAGAAAAGAAGAAGAAGAAGAAGAAGAAGAAGAAGAAGAAGAAGAAGAAAAGAAGAGAGAGAGAGGTCCTTCACATTGATACAATATGACTGTCCTTGAAACTTTGTACGGGAGAATAAACACTAACTCAATATTGTTTCTCCTTTCATCATTGTGACTACACCACACACACACACACAACACACAACCACACCCCACACACCACCCCACACACACACACAACCCACAAACACACACACACACACACACACACACAACACAGACACACACACACACACACACACACACACACACACACACACACACACACACACTCAAACACAGCTGCCCTCCTAATGACATAACATTATTTCCTTTCATGACAGAATAAGGAAAATTACAAGGGAGACAAGATCACATTTTTCTTGGCCTTTGAAGAGAGATTTGAGAAGGGAGATTATTTCAACATTCTGTTCTTCTCTCGACACATCGTGTCTACATATTAACGTCTGACTGCCCTCCCCTGCCCCCCTTCCTCTTCCCCATCTATATCTCTCTGTCTGGTTGTCTCTGTCATTCGTCTTCTGCCTCTGTCTCTCTCTCTTTCTCTCTGCCTGTCTATCTTTCTCTCTGCCTGTCTCTCTTTCTCTCTCTCTCTCTCTTACTCTCTCTTTCTCTCTGTGTGTCTGACTCTCGCTCTCTCTCTCTGTCTGTCTGGCTGGCTGTCTGTCTCTGTCTCTGTCTTTCTGTCTGCCTTGTCTCTGTCTGGATCTCTCTCTCTCTCTCTTTCTTTCTTTCTCGCGCGCGCGCTGTCTCTGATTCTCTTTCAGTCTTTGTCTTTCCACTTCTGTCTCGTTAGAGGTAAGAAGAAAATACCAAAATAAATAAACAAACAAAAAACAAACAAACAAACAAACAAACAAACAAACAAACAAACAACAAAAAGAAGAAAAAACTAAAACAAATACCCAAGCAAGCAAGCAAACAAACAAATAAACACACACACACACACGCAAACAAAAAGCACAAACACACACACACAAGCAAACACACAAAAAACACACAAACAAACAAACAAATAAGCAAACAAACAAGAACATACCAAAAGAAGAATAATGTGTTAGGAAACCCTAGCGGCAATTGTGTCCTGATTAGAATCCCCTCCTAAACTCCACAGCAAAAACTACCAGCAAACAAATTAATCGTGGCTGTGTTTGCCTTGTTATTGTTGTTGTTGTTGTTAATATGTTGTTTTGTCGTTGTTGTTGCTGCTGTTGTTGTTGTTTTACTGTTGCTGTTAATGGTGGTGCTGATATCGTTGTTGGATTGGATTTTTTCGTTGTTGTTGTTGCATTTTCTTTGTTGTTGTTGTTGTTGTTTTTCTTCTTTCTCTTCCTTGGTTTCTTTGTCTCTTTTTCTTTTTCTTCTTCTTCGTCGTCGTCGTCGTCGTCGTCTTCGTCGTCCTCCTCCTTCTTCTTGTTCTTGTT
>JAPXFY010000015.1:3302202-3304702 GCA_030674185.1 Monoplex corrugatus
ATGAGGCTGATTCTAGCAAGTTGCAAGCTTCTTTTACGGAAGTTTTAATACGTAATTCTATTGTATTATCAGTGTTGTGTGCACCTTGTTTAGCTGCTCTGTCTACTACTTCGTTGCCATGAAGACCAACGTGAGAAGGCACCCAGCATAAACTGATATCTATACCTTTTGTCCTTAAACGATGTATAAGATGATTTGCCTCAGTAATTAAGTCAGGCCTTGTGTCTGTATTAAATGACTGTAAGGCATATAATACAGATTTTGAATCAACAAAGAGAACCACTTTAAAAAAGACAGGTTTAAGGTTTACTAAATAATGCAACGCTTGTGTAATAGCGACTAATTCCGCTGTAAATATAGATATATTTGGCCCAAGGAAAAATGACTTTTGTATTTTAGATTTTGGAACATAATACGCTGCTCCAGCAGATTTATTTTCTAAGACTGACCCATCGGTAAAAATATGGAGGTGGGTACGGTATTTTTCATCGATGTGTTCTCTTGCTGTGCATATCGAAATGTTAATGTTTTCATATTTCTTAGCATCTGTATAATCAATATCAAAAGTGGCTTTAAGCATTTCCCATGTAGGGATAGGCGTTGTGGATGGTGTCTCAGCTATTTCATCCAAACTTATGTTAGACTGTTTGACTAAGTCAGATACGTAAGTTGCAACAGTCATTTGTGATGAAATGTTGCTTGCTCGTTTTGGAAAGTCAACATCAGACCTTAGTTTAATTTCCTTGCTCACAAAATTGTCCGTTTGTGAAGTAGTTCTGATTGCAAACTTTGCTGTCGCTAGCTCACGATAGCTGTTCAGAGACAGAATTCCAGCAACTTTGTACGTTTCCAGATTTGAAGCATGGGCTGGTACACCTAGTGCAATTTTAAGACTTTTGCAGTCTAAACTTTGAATCTTCTTTAGTAAATATTTGGGTGCACTGAAGAACACTTCTTGTGCATAAGATAATTTAGATCTTACAAGTGCTGTTGATAGATGGAGAAGTACGTTTGTATCCATTCCCCAGGGTAATCTACTTATTATCTTTAAAAAATTTAAGGCTTTTCTTGCTTTTGTTAAAATATAATCAAAATGGATATTCCAGTTTAATTTCGATGTTATAAAGACTCCCAGAAATTTTACAACCTGTTTGTAATGGATCGCTTCACCATGCAGCCTGAAAGTAGGCAAGTTATTTAAAGTACCACCAGGATTAAAGAGCATCATGTTAGTTTTTTCTGCTGACAACGACAGACCATTTTCTAACATGTAGTTTCCAAGACTATCTAGATCAGATTGATACAACTTCCTGATGTAATTCTGCGCTCTCTGGGGAGTTGTCTTTTTTAAAGTAATATTCATCCAGATGCATATATCATCAGCGTACTGTACCAAAATAACACGATTTGAGAGTACTCTAGGAAGATCATATATAAGGATATTAAATAAAATAGGTGCTATCACTGAACCTTGAGGAATTCCCATGTCAAGAGATCGTGAAGAAGAATAACTTGTTCCCACTCTTGCTTGAATTGTTCTATTGGCTAGATAGGACTTAATATAATTATACATATTGCCAGAAAGACCAATAGATTTCAGCTTGTACAATAAACGTTTATGCCAAACTTGATCATAAGCTTTTTTCACATCAAAAAATGTTGCTAAAAGACTTTTTCTACGGGCAAATTGTTGTTTTATCTGAGTTGTAAGTTTAACCAGGTGCTCAACTGTGGATCTCCTTTTTCTGAAACCTGCCTGGTTTACCGGAATAACGTTATTTCTATCACAGTAATGTATAAGTCTGTTTAGGATCAATCTTTCCATTAGTTTGTTTGTATGGGATGTCAAAGCAATAGGTCTGTAACTGTTTTTATTGTTTTTAGGCTTTCCTGCTTTTAATATGGGTATAACAACAGACTTTTGCCATACCTGTGGTACAGTTCCACTTACCCAGCACTTCTGAAAAATTTTATGTAAGAAAATAATATAATTTTCTGGAAGATGCTTAATCATTTCATTTGAAACTGCATCGACACCTACCGAACTCCTTTTGTTGTGTAGAGACAAGATAGTGTTTTTTAGCTCTTCTAAGGTGATCGGAGAATTAAACCATCGATCATTCTGAGGTATTGGATCAATGAAGATAGGGTTGTTAGCTGCCATTTCTCTGTAGTGTTTGCTGTTAGGAGACAACCCGTCTACTTTACTATTTTCAGCAAAGAGTTCTACAAAAGTTTCAGCTTTGTCCATGTCAGAAGGAAATTTGTGACATGTATCAATCAGTATTGGACACGTGGGTAAATTGGCCCCGTTTTTCATTTGATTCATTTTTGTCCAGATTTTATGGAAATCCTTAAAATCAGAAATTTCTTTGGTGCAGTATGATGCCCAATAATCTTTCTTTGCTTCAGCAATGATTTTATTACACTGGATGTTAGCTTTTTTCATTTCCATGTGATCGTCGGATTTTCTGCTTTTGATGTAGATTTTGAATTTATC
>JAPXFY010000015.1:3327202-3332202 GCA_030674185.1 Monoplex corrugatus
GGAGCATTAAGATGGACAGCGGACAGGACCTATCAAACACTGACACCACCAGAATGACTGGAGCATTAAGATGGACAGTGGACAGGCCAGTTTTCATGTAGTGGGCGGGGATTTAAATCAAGATATCAGAGCAGATATTTTGAGGATGCGATTTAAACGAAATAAAGAAAGGATTTGCCCAGAAAAGAACTCCATTTTCCCCGTACATAAAGAGCAACCTTACATCATAAATAGTTCTTATTCCATTACTTTGAAAAAGTTTCGACAAAACTGATGTATTAATGTACATGCAATAAGTGCATGAATGTGCATATATTCTTTATCATAAATGAAAACAAACTGATTAATCTATTCTGACAGTATATACCTAATTATAATGAAAACAAAATAATGGATCGATTCAGACTTTCTCCCTTTCCATAAAAAACAGAGAAAACAAAATGGTTCATGCATTCTAAGTCTCTCCCTTTCCATAAAAAAAAACAATCTAATTTGTTTATTTCTCAAGGTCAGTGTGACCTTGAAAAAGCTTTAGTTTAAAAAACAGATTGATGTGCATCAGGGACAACCGAAGACCCTCACATCAGTACAAAAAATATAATTTCAAACATTGCCTTATGTTCCTGTCAAAGTGATGTTTACGCAGCTTTTTAGATCAGCCTTGTTTTTACGCCCGTGTGGCCTTGACCTATACTCGTATCATCTTGTTTTCCGAACTCGTGCACTTTTGATTCCTCAACAGTACATATCTTTGATCAACAGTTGTACGCATCAAGAGGTGAAAAAAATATTGTTCACATGTTGTCGCAAAGAAAGTCAACCGGTTAGCCACATAGTCAGCCAACCAGCCAAGCCAGCAAGTCAGTCAGTCAGTCAGTCAGTCAGTCAGTCAGCCAGTCAGTCAGCCAGTCAGTCAGTCAGCCAGTCAGTCAGTAAGCCAGTCAGTCAGCCAGTCAGCCAGCCAGTCAGCCAGTCAGTCAGTCAGTCAGCCAACCAGCCAGTCAGTCAGTCAGTCAGTTCATCAGTCAGTCAGCCAGCAAGTCAGCCAGCCAGTCAGTCAGTCAATCAGTCAGTCAGTCAGTCAGTCAGCCAGGCAGTCAGCCAGTCAGTCAGCCAGTCAGTCAGTCAGCCAGCCAGTCAGTCAGTCAGTCAATCAGTCAGTCAGCCAGTCAGCCCAGTCAGTCCAGTCAGTCAGTCAGTCAGCCAGTCAGTCAGTCAATCAGTCAGTCAGTCAGCCAGTCAGCCAGTCAGTCAGTCAGCCAGTCAGTCAGCCAGTCAGTCAGTCAGCCAGTCAGTAACAAGCAAACAAAATAGCCAGCAAACTCGTTAGTCATTCAGGCAGCCAGTCAACCAGCCAGCAAACCGATCAGTTAGCTATATTAGCCAGCCAACCAGACAGCGAACTGGTCAGTTAGCCATTTAGCCAGTCAACCAGCCAGATACCCAGCAACCCAACCAGCTAGCCAGGCATTCGGCTATTAGCCAGCCAACCAGTCAGCAAGCCAAATGGCCAGCTCTCTCTCTCTCTTTCTTTCTTTCTTTCTCTCTCTCTCTCTCCCTCTCTGTCTCTATTTCTGTCTCTCTCTGTCTGTCTGTCTGTCTCTCTCTCTGTCTCTGTCACCTCTCTCTCTCCCTGTCTCTCTCTCTCTCTTTCTCCTCTCTCTTTCTCTCTGCCTCTCTCTCTCTCTGTTTCTCTCTCTCTCTATCTCTGTCTCCTCTTTCTCTCTCCCCTCTGTCTGTCTGTCTGTCTGTCTGTCTCTCTCTCTGCCCCCCAATATTTAGCACATTTCATAAATTAATAAGTTCTTCGAATACCAAACAATCAGATCAATCACTGACACGTCGTCAATTTAATCAAAGTGATTAGTATAACAGATTGAAATCGACTTCCTTGAACTGATTTTAATTTTTCGTGTTTGCGTTGCTGAAATGTGCATGTCGATTCATTTATAATTCATATGTCTTTCAGGCCACCCTTTGGGTAAAGGCTGGACACATAAAGCATATATTGCTTATGTCTGTCTGTGTGTCTGCCTGCCTGCCTGTCTGTCTGTCTGTCTGTCTGTCTGTCTCTGTCTCTCTCTCTGGGCGAGAGCTGGACGTATTAAAGCAGTATACATTGCTTATGTCAGACTGTTAATTTCACTAGTGTCTGTGTGTCTGTCTATCTGTCTGTCTGTGCGTCTCTCTGTCTGTCTGTGTGCCTGTCTGTCTCTCTTTTTCCCCTTTTGGAAAAAAAAAAAAAGGGGGGGGGGCGTATAAAAGCATATACATTGCTTATATCAGACTGTGAATTTCTCTCTGTCTCTGTCTGTCTATCTGTCTGTCTGTCTGTCTGTGTCTGTGTCTGTGTCTCTCTCCACCCTCTCTCTCTCCCACCCCCTTTGGGCAAGAGCTGGAAGTATGAAAATATGTACATTGCTTATATCAGACTGTTAATTTCTCCGTCTTTGTCTGTCTGTCTGTCTGTCTGTCTATCTGTCTGTCTGTTTGTCTCTCTCTCCCACCCCCTCTTTATGCGAGTGCTGGGCGTATAAAAGCATGTACAATGGATATTTCAGACTGTTAATTTCTCTCTGTCTCTGTTCCTCTCTGTCTCTGTCCCTCTCTGTCTCTGTCCCTCTCTGTTTCTGTCCCTCTCTCACTCTCACCTTCTTTGTCTCTGTCCCTCTCTGTCTCTGTCTCTCTCTCACTCTCACCATCTCTGTCTCTGTCCTTCTCTGCCTCTGTCCCTCTCTGTCTGTGTCCTTCTCTCTGTTCCTCTGTCTCTGTCCCTCTCTGTCTCTGTCCCTCTTTGTCTCTGTCCCTCTCTGTCTCTGTCCCTCTCTCACTCTCACCTTCTTTGTCTCTGTCCCTCTCTGTCTCTGTCTCTCTCTCACTCTCACCATCTCTGCCTCTGTCCCTCTCTGTCTGTGTCCCTCTCTGTCTGTGTCCCTCTCTCTGTCCCTCTCTGTCTCTGTCCCTCTCTGTCTCTGTCCCTCTCTGTCTCTGTCCCTCTCTCTGTCCCTCTCTGTCTGTGTCCCTCTCTCTGTCCCTCTCTGTCTGTGTCCCTCTCTGTCTGTGTCCCTCTCTGTCTCTGTCCCTCTCTGCCTCTGTCCCTCTCTGTCTCTGTCCCTCTCTCTGTCCCTCTCTGTCTCTGTCTCTCTCTGTCTCTCTCTGTCCCTGTCTGTCTCTGTCCCTCTCTGTCTCTGTCCCTCTCCGTCTCTGTCCCTCTCTGTCTCTGTCCCTCTCTGTCTCTGTCCCTCTCTGTCTCTGTCCCTCTCTGTCTCTGTCCCTCTCTGCTCTGTCCCTCTCTCACTCTCACCTTCTTTGTCTGTGTCCCTCTCTGTCTGTGTCCCTCTCTGTCTGTGTCCCTCTCTGTCTGTGTCCCTCTCTGTCTGTGTCCCTCTCTGTCTGTGTCCCTCTCTGTCTGTGTCCCTCTCTGTCTGTGTCCCTCTCTGTCTGTGTCCCTTTCTGTCTGTGTCCCTCTCTGTCTGTCTCTGTCTGTGTCCCTCTCTGTCTGTGTCCCTCTCTGTCTGTGTCCCTCTCTGTCTGTGTCCCTCTCTGTCTGTGTCCCTCTCTGTCTGTGTCCCTCTCTGTCTGTGTCCCTCTCTGTCTCTGTCGCTCTCTTCTGTCTCGTTAGAGGTAAGAAGAAAATACCAAAATAAATAAACAAACAAAAAACAAACAAACAAACAAACAAACAAACAAACAAACAAAAAGAAGAAAAAACTAAAACAAATACCCAAGCAAGCAAGCAAACAAACAAATAAACACACACACACACACGCAAACAAATAAGCACAAACACACACACACAAGCAAACACACAAAAAACACACAAACAAACAAACAAATAAGCAAACAAACAAGAACATACCAAAAGAAGAATAATGTGTTAGGAAACCCTAGCGGCAATTGTGTCCTGATTAGAATCCCCTCCTAAACTCCACAGCAAAAACTACCAGCAAACAAATTAATCGTGGCTATGTTTGCGTTGTTATTGTTGACGTTGTTGTTAATATGTTGTTTTGTCGTTGTTGCTGTTCTTGTTGTTTTACTGTTGCTGTTAATGGTGGTGCTGATATCGTTGTTGGATTGGATGTTTTCGTTGTTGTTGTTGTTGTTTTTCTTCTTTCTCTTCCTTGGTTTCTTTGTCTCTTTTTCTTCTTCTTCGTCGTCGTCGTCCTCGACGTCGTCTTCGTCCTCCTCCTCCTTCTTCTTGTTCTTGTTCTTCCTCTTCTTTTTCTTCTTCTTTCTCCTCCTCTTCCTCTTCTTCTTCTTCCTCTTCCTCTTCTTCTTCTCCTTCTTCTTCTTCTCCTTCTCTCTTTACTTATCATCATCATCATCATCATCATCATCATCATCATCATCATCATCATCATCACACCACCACCACACACCACCACCACCACCACCATCATCATCATCATCATCATCATTATTACCACCACCACCACCCGCCACCACCACCACTACCACCACCACCATTAATCATCATCATCAACATCTCCTCTGTTTCTTCCCCTTCGTTTTTCTGATCATCCACTTGTGATGGGAACGAGACAGGAGGCAATGTTCAGCCCGACATCTTTCCTATCAGTGTTGTTCCTTCTGTCCACATTAAGCTGGCAGGACAAACAAAAAAACAAAAACAAACAAACAAACAAACAAGCAAAAAACAAACCAAACAAACAAACAAAACAAACAAAACAAACAAACAACCAATCAGCACATAAGCGAGTTTGCTTTCAGCCAATTAGTGAAGGAAATCAACAAACAAAAATACAAACACAAACAACAAATAAAACCAAAATTAAACAAAAGAACAAAAAGGCACACAGCAGCAATAGGGGACTTATTGAAGTTACTTCAAGAAGAATTCACCGCGCTCGAACAATTCCATACGCACTCCACCCAAATCTGCCAGCAATTATCTGACAGATTTCCTGCACAAAACCTTATCCGCTGGCAAGGTCTTGAAACGGGAAAGGGGAGAAGGGACCTATCAAACAGTAAGC